>OU015500.1:26574274-26924274 GCA_907164885.2 Dolomedes plantarius
GGGGAAAATAACCTGCTTTTCTACCCGCGCGTCTGGAAATATGAATTCTAGTGGCTTTTTCGCACCACGAAAATGAATTAATCCCTAAGCCCCCTTTAAATGTAACTTAATTATTCCTTTCCCAATTAATTTCTTGACAACTTCCCCCCGTTCCCCTGAAGGCGTGCACACAAGGAGTAGCTAATTCCATGTGGCAAGACTTCAGAAGAGCAAAAATATCAAATTAGCCAACTGGAAAAATGCTGAGTAGGGCTGCAGTCCCTAATCAACAAAAATCTCAGCGAAACCCCATTATGTAAAATCAAATGTTCCCCTAATACCCCTGGATTATACTTTCCTGTTCTGTAAGACTTGGAGCAGTGGTTTTAAAAATAGAAAACCAGGTTATTTTCCCCGTTTTGAGATTGATCTTCGATTTGCAGTGGAATGAAGTTCCACGCAGAGAGATTATTTTTAGATAATTAACAGTTCACAATTTTTCACAGGTTATATCAAAAATAGTCTTTACTTGGTACAATAAAATGTATTATATCACTTATTAATGGAAACAAATAGGAAGACATTAAAACAGTACCTAAAAATATCACTTCAAACATATAAAACATCACTTTTACAAACTTCTAATAGTATATCACTTTAAATATAAAAAATATCACTTAATAAGACATCACCTGAAAATAATGTCACTTTAAAATCTTATTCGGGAACATTTTTTTATTTTTTATTATTAAATGAAATTAAAAGGATAAATATGTTAACCATTAACGTGGACTGTCAGTAGTATTTTACAATATAAAGTCCATGCTTTATCATTTGTCTCATCAATTTTCTTGAGTGGTTAATGGTATGACAGTCCTACAAAGCTGTCTACTCACTTTCTAATTCACAACAGTTCCAGTCTAATTATTTACAAAGAATTTAATTTACTGACACAAAATTATGGTGGAATATGAAAATAGACATACATGAAAAAGAACATTAATTAACATTATGAAATTAACATTATGAAAAACAAAATAGTGCGGTCGACCGACGTGTTTCCAGGCCTCCTGGACATGCTTAACCCTGGAAAACTCAGAGACAAAACTTATTAATAATTGAAAGAAATCATAGACATTTTATCATTTTACCCATGGGATTTTCGTGTATATCTGATCACTGAACAACATTATCATACATTTTACACCAATTCAACTACAAGTTATTTTCCACAATATAGTAAACAATTCAAATTTATCAAAACATTTTATAAATTACACTTCATTCACTTCAATATTCACAATGATAAGACTCATTATGCAAATACAAAATAATTTTAGTACTTGTACCATTCATTTATTGTATACAATTTGTCAAGTTGGGTCAGAGGAGAGTAGGTGGAAATGATTTCCCACAGTCTTAACCACAATAATTGGTTTATGAAGCAAAATCTTTGTAGAGTGTTCGTGTGTTGGAGTGTGTACCCCACACTGCCCTAGGTTCAAATTCTTAATTAACTTTACTACTAAGGAGTGAGGGGGTGTAGTTGTTTGCGTAAAGTGTATTAGGCCGTACAGTGGACCAACCGTTATTCTCCCACTGGACATGACTGCCAAAACAACATTGACAAGAACTAAGATGGAGAAACAGGAAATATAGGCGCTTGTCTTGCCCGAGGAAGTATTAAATGGGAATTTGGAGGCCAAAGGAGCGGTCCTCCCATGGCCTGTCTTTAGTCATTTAGCTTAAGTATTATTTTCAGCACATGGTTACTGAACAAGTGAAGTACAATTTATTTTAGAATGATACAATGAGGTTGGGATTACTTCCAAAACGTGGATTAGAGGTGGGTGATAGGACATAGCATTCAAGAGGGAGTAAATTTACTGAAAGATGAAAGAAGTAGGGTTGTCACATTCGGTTGTTGGCTCAGAAGATCCAGAAAATCACATACAAAAGTTTCCTAGTAGAAAGTTTAATCAAGATAGCTTTTTTTTAAGACAACACACAAAGTTTAACCACCTAAGTGGAGTCAAAAGTGTATTAGGCACCCAACATATAAAATCAATTAAGAAATGGATCTCTGAGTTATGAAATATGGTCATATTTGGGAAATGCAAAAACAGTTCAGCACATTAAACAAACCAAAACATTGTAATAATGGTAACAGAACATTTCAAAATAATCCAAAAATTAAATTTAGAAAAATTCTTTCATTAGTTACTAGACTTCAATTCAAAACACACAATTGTTAAAACCAATAACTTCAATACAAATCATATTATATATTAATTCCACAATATCACCAATTCCAAATTTATCATTTTATTTACTCATTAGCATTCAGAATTTTATAATTTCAATTTTTTACTTGTAATTTGTACTAATATCTTTTCTTATTTCCCCCGCTCCCCAAGAAAATTGTGCATGAAACAAAATTATTTTAATTTAAACTCAATATGTGGATGAAAATGCCGTAATCTGGTTGAGTGCACAATTTCACTCTTTTTCCCAGTGTATTGGTTGGGTCTATCAATTTCAAAATTAACTTTAGAAAGTTGATTTAATATTTTATAAGGGCCTGAATAAGGTGGGTCTAGTTTTCTTGAATTTGGATATTTAAATTCTTCGTACATTACTGAGTCACAAATTTTAAAGTTTGACTTTTCAAAATGTTTATCATATCTCTGTTTATTAATTTTATGGTGCTGAATGGTTCTTTGTACTGCAATCTTTCTTGCTTCTTCAACTGGCGGATAATTTAATGAAGTTGTTTTAGGCAATGGTGAGTCATATGGTAAATTTCCAAATAAAAGGTAATTCGGGGGAAATCCAGTTACAGTATGGGGTTGGTTATTATATTCAGAAGTTACTTGCTCTAAAATTTTGGTCCATGGAATTTTTTTCTAAGAAGTATTTACTTTACATCTTAATTTTGCCACTATAGTTTGATTACATCTTTCATTTTTTTCCGTTACACTGAGGCCTCTGGGCTGTTGTTAGTAACTGTTTTGCATTGTGATGTTTTAAGAATTTTTTAAACCTTGAGGAAGTAAATGCAGCATTTCTGTCACTTAATATTTGTTTAGGAACTTTAATCTTGAAAATTTGTTTTAAACAGTTTCTATATGTCTCATTTGTCACACTCTTAGAAGGAAAAGTCCAAATATATCTTGTCGCATGATCAATCACCAGATGAAGATATTTTTTTGTCGAGTTATAATAGTTAAAACCTCCAATTGTATCAACTGAAATTTGGTCAAATGGTTCATGGGCAACTGGTACCTCCTCCATCAGTCCAAATTTTCTCTGAGTCGATTTTTTGTTTTTCTGACATGTTTCACAACAACGAACAAAATTTGAAATATCTATTATTTTATCTTGCCAATAGTAAATAGGGGAGATTAACTGTAACATTTTTTTCACACCTGGATGTCCAAATTTTTCATGTGCAGAGGTTATTAATTTTAGTCTTAATGATGGCGGAACTACAATTTTGACTAAATTTTTCTTTTTCACTGTTAAAATTCCATTGTATATCTTGTATTTTACATTGTTTACATTATCATTTAATTGTCCTTGAATGATTTCATCTGTGCTTAAAAAATAACAATATTGGGATACAAAGTGGCTTATAGGATTTCTTGATAGCATATCAGCTTCATAATTGTATTTACCTTTTATGTGTATTATAATCATACATGGAGATAATCATAATCATACATGGAGACTTTTAAAGACCATGTAAACAGTTGTCTAGTTAAATTTTTAACATTTTTGAGCCATTGCAAGGCTGAATGATCCGAATGAAGTGTGAATTTCTTCTCCTGTAAGTAACAATGATATTTATCAATAGAGTCAATTATTGTCAAACATTCAAGTTCTGTAATGGCATTTTTTTTTCGTGTTTCTTTAATTGTCTGGAATGAAAAGCGATTGGGTGTAGTTGACCATCAGGGTGTTTTTGTTTTAAAACATCAGCAACTGCTTCTTGACTAGCATCAACAAAAAGGTGGCAAGGATAATTTGGGTTAAATAAAGTTTAAACTGATTTAGAAATTAATTCATCTTTTAGTCTCTGATATGAATTTTGACATTCTTGGGACCAACCCTGTTTCACATCCTTTTTGAGCAATTTGTTTAGTGGAAGTCTTAATTTTGTATAGTATTGTATACATTTTTGATAAACATTGATTGAGCCTAAAAATCTTTGCAATTCCTTAACATTTTTGGGTGGTAGTAATTTTTTATCGTTTCAATGTTTAAATTATGGGGTGAATATTTTCCTTGTGAAATTTCATATCATAAAAATTTTATCTCCTTCTTAGCAAACTGGCATTTTGATTTGTTAAATTTGATATTTTCTTTTTGACAAATTGTAAAAATTTCATTTAAATGTTTTATGTGTTCATCAAAAATTTTTGAAAAGATTATTATGTCATCAAAATAGTTCAAGGCATAGTTGATTTGGTATTTGTTTAGAATTTGTGTTATTGCTCTCTGGAAGACACTTGGTGCATTTTTCCATCCAAACGGTAATCTTGTCACTCATAAAGTCCAAAATTAGTTGTGAATGCCAATTTTTCAGTGTCACGTTCATGTATTTCAATATGCCAATATCTGAAGTTAATTCTAATGTTGAGAAATAATTTGCATGGGCTAGTTGATCTAATACGTCATCAATTCGTGGTATGGGTTCTGAATCAGTTTGTGAATTACATTTAATTTTCTATAGTCTATGCATAGCCTGATTTTTCCTTCACCTTTCTTGTTTGCCGAAGTTACTGGGGCACTAAATGGAGAATGTGAGAGCTTAATAAAACCTGCATTTAACAATTCGTCGATTTGTCTTTTTATTTCTGCATTTTCAGTTTGGGATGTACGATATGGCCTTTGCGCAATTGAGAGTTCTGAAGTTAAATGTATCTTTTGGGGTTCTAATTTAATTTTTCCAACATCATATTTATTTTTTGTAAAGATATGTCCAAAAGCTTCTAAAATGTTTTCTAATTGGGGCCAGTCCTCGGGTATTTGTTCTGGTGTCACAATATCCAAAACATCACCGAGCTCTTTAAACAGAGTATTCAATGTATCATCGGAGATACATGATGTCTCTTTAAAATTTCGAAACATTACAATCAGTAATCGTTATATTGTTTGAATTCTCATTATTTGCATTTGAGTGTCTCATTCTTTGGTTATTGTCAAAATTCAGGGGTTTATAGTCATTTGGAAAAAGCATTTCTCATTTTATGGTTCATACAATTTTTATAAACAGTCCTTTTTTTTTGCTCAAGACAGTAATCATATATTAAATAGTTTCTCTTAACAAAATTGTTACCTTTATAAAACTTTCTATTACCATTCACATTCCAATCATTAAAATAATTTCTATGTTCATTTACATTTTCGTTTACCCTTTTAAAATTACACATATTATTATTTTTATAATATCTTTTACCATTATACATGTTATCACAATATTTCAAAATTTTTTTCCTTGAACATTAAATGCATATGGATTAACAAAATTATTATGATTACACAGTTTTATTTCTTTATTAAATTGGAATACCTTTAAATTTCTCAAATCAATATCTAATTTAAATAATCTCATATGTTCTGAGCATAGTAATAAATATGGTAATTCACTTTTAATAATTAAAATTTCAAATTCTCTAATCATATCGCCAATCGTAACATTTGCTTTTATTAAATTTGTAACAGTTACTTGACCCTCAGTCTGATTTAAAATAATATTATCTAAGTTTATTTTTTTAAGTCCTTAATAAATTTTAATAATAATTCTGACATCAGGGTAACTGTAGAACCTGTGTCTAGTAGGCATTGAAATTGGGTATCACCCACCCGAGCAGGAACAAGGAGTCATCTATTTTCTCTGTTGGCGTAGTTTGTATTTTGGTATCTGCTATTGAAAGTCCCTCTATTTTGATACCCTTGGTTGTAATTACGTCTTTGTTCCACATGATTTTGAGGTGGTCTGTTATGATAATTGTCTCTTTTTTCATATCTTGGTGGCTCGTTGTTATTCCATTGGAGTCTGTCTTCCGTGTCAGTCCAGCGTCGCATAGGTGTGGGATCGCCGTAACTCTGTTGATTTCTCGCGGGGTAGCTATTTCTTCCTTCCGTATTGTCACGTTGTGTTGAACTGGTTGCTGGCAGATGCACTTTTTTGGCTTTTACTAACCAAGCAAACGGTGTCTGGGTGTCCTGCAGGGATAGGAGTGTCCTCATGTGGTGCGGCGAGTCTAGTGTAAGTATATCCACCAACTGTGTCTTCTTTTTGGAGTGTGCGTCCCAGTTTAATTTTTTCCTTAAAATATTTGAAGAGATCACCGTTTTCTTGTAACTTCAATTCTCAAAATTGTGTATGCAACTGTTCTCTACTTTTCGAAAAAAATGGTTTTCAAATGCTGTTTTATGACTGCGTAATCTTCCCTATATAACTGTGTTGATATTATGAGTTCTTGAATTTCTTGACTGATATAGCGCATTAAATTTCCTTTTTTCCATTTCTCATTTAATTCAAATGTGGCGCAACGCTCCTCAAACAAATTGAACCATTGAAATATATTTTTTATGCTGCTGTTGTCAAAGTTTGGTATCGCTAATGTTATATCAGTCCTGTTTCTTTCCACAAATTGTCCTCTCAATCTTGTTTCTTTTTGATTACTCTCTGTACAAACTTTTTCCTTTTTATCGTCGTTTTCATTTCCTTCGTTTACAGTTACATTTTGATTCTTTTTTTCTTCATCATGAGCCACAGTTTGTTGTATGAAACTGTCTTCTAAACGCAGTTTCATTTCTAAGTCCTTTTGTACTTCTTTTGATGCCGTTTTACGCCTCTGTAAGTGTTTTAAGTTCGCAAGTTTTCGTGATCACCGTCGAAAAATTTTTCTTTCTACAAAACTTCGCACCTTTGTGCTAATCCAGTGATTTTTTTGGTCCCCGGCGTTCGAAGCATTACCGACTCTTGACAGGGTTGTTGTTGCCTGTTAAAATTCCCTTAAAGCAGTCATCATCTTTTAGCATTGGTGGCGAGTGGTAGAAATAGAATAATATCAGTCCACACTTTAGTTTAATTTAGTTTATTCCGTTTCATGGGAACCAAAGCTCCAACTCAGCTCATTCAGTTTTTTCCATTTCGTTTTCGAGATGCGGCGAACACATGTCCGTTGACATTGACTTTTATCCCGCGCTCTGTCGATTTGGAGGTCAAAACCGCTCGTCCACACTCCCGACACATGCGCAGAGCCCAATTTAGAATTTTCTAGAAGTTCTTTTCGCACCCAATCCTGTACATGATCTAAAAATAATTTCTCTCAACGAGACTCCCTTCCACCGCGAATCGAAGGTCAATCTCAAAACGGGGAAAATAATCTACTTTTCTACCCGCGCGTCTGGAAATATGAATTCTAGTGGCTTTTTCGCGCCACGAAATTGAATTAATCCCTAAGCCCCCTTTAAATTTAACTTAATCATTCCTTTCCCAGTAAATTTCTTGACTGACACACACACACACACACACACACACACACACATATATATATATATATATATATATATATATATATGTGTGTGTGTGTGTGTGTGTGTGTGTGTGTGTATGTATATATTTGTTAGAAAAAATATTATTCGCTTTCCCATCTATCTTATTCTCCTGCTGCCCACAGCAGCTTTCCATAAAATAGTGTGACCCCCCCCCCCCCCTCATTTGGAGCTGTACAGACCTGTTCTAAAGCATTGGTTCTTAACAGATGGTCCAGGAGAACCCAAGAAGTTTTCCTCAATATCAACAGTGATTTTTTTAAAAAATGGATTCAGTTTTTCAAAACGATCGCGAATTTAACAGTTTTATAACACAGAGTACAAAAAAATGTCTTGCACCGAATTATTTATCCAAAAGTCTAACAACCTCTACATTTCTTCAGTTTCCTGACTTTAAAGTACGAAAAATTCCATGTTCTGCACAATAATACCTAATACACATTTTCTGCGACAGGGAGTTTCAGCGTCACAGTCATTTCGCAGTGTCGCAGCAATTGAGCCGCTAATAAAGAAAACGCAAGCTCAAATATCTAATTCCTTTTTAAGTTATCATAGGCTTTTGTGTTAGCTAATAAGTTTACTTTCATATTTAATTTGTTAAGTTTATTTGTATTTATGATTAAAATTGTTTATCACAAATAGTTTGTTTTTCAGATATTGAAACCCATATTTGTTATAAAAGGGTTGGTTGATAGAGGCTCCCCGACTGTTTATTTTTTACGAGTGTTTCTTCATCAACAAAAGGTTAAAAACCACTGTACTAAAGGCTGTTTCTTTATAACTCAAGGTAAAAAAGGTTCATTTTTGGGGAACAATTTCTGTGTTTGTCCAATATGGGCTCAAATGAGTTATCAAAACAGACATGTTTGAAAAATCAAGGTCTACTGCAGGGTACAGAAAGCTGAGTCCAATTCCATTCCTAAATATTTTTATTCCTCAAGGAAAATTTGGCATATGTGAAACAAAACACAAACATGTTAGTGTTAAAGGAATTATGTCCCAATCAAGTATTTAACACTCTTTACTCAACAAAAATAAAATTACAAAAATTTACTTCAAAAAAAACAATTGAAAGTTCAGCTTAAAAAAACTGACTTTACAAAAATCGTTTTTTCTTCAATCTCGTTTTTCTCAAAACTACGATTTTGGAATCGACACTGCAACCACAAATTTAGTGTCTTTGACGCTATAAGGAGGTTAGAAAGTCCCTGAGAGGGACTTTCGAAGAGAAAAAAAATAACAAAAATATTAGGAATTTTCAATAATAGTACGCTTACTAACAACAATACCTATTAGACCAAACAAGGCTCGATTACTTAGGCTCAAAAGAAATCTGACACAAACTTGAATTATCAAATAAAAAATTTACTTTCTTCACCACTTGAGGTACAACTAAATGTGGCCCTCTGATACCTTAGAATTACTCAAATAAATCGTATAGACCGTTGTTTACCTAAAATGATACCACTCTGTTGAAGTTAATTTAAGATTTTAAAGCTAAGTCGCAGACCAATCTTAAGAAGTTCAATATCTGGCATTTCTAACGCTCAGTCAATATCTTAAGTGTAGTCTATATATATAAAACAGTTCCGTAACTGACTGACTCACTGACTGACATACAACGCACAGATCAAACCGCTGGACATAAAGTGCTGAAATTTTGCATTCTTCTAGAGGTGCACTAAGAAAGATTTTTGAAAAATTCTTCTTAGATTTTTTAAATTTAATTTTTAAGCTGTTTTAGTAACTTTTTTTAAGTTTGCATTTAAAATAATTATTTGAGGGTTATAAAATTTATATCCCGAGAAAGATCATAAAAATTCCTTTAAAATGAAATATTTTTCGAATCTTTTTCTCCATTTTCTGATTTTTGGTGAATTTTTAAAGATTAATTTTTTGAATTTAATTTATTAAATGCTGATCACGTGATTTCTTTTTCTGGTACTTTGAATAAATTTATCGTCACGTGCATAACAACTAAATGGACAAAAAATAATATTTTTCTTTTCTTGCTAATGCGGCAGACGATTGGACATTATCCAAAAAAATATTAAAATACAGTAAAGATATGTTCCTCAAACTGTACTATATTCTTTAGTACGTTCTATTAGATTTAATTTGAATATTTTCTTCTACATTATTTTGTCTATAAAAATATCCGTTGCGATTTTTTTATAAATATATTTTTTCGTTTCTTTTACATCAATTGCATAAATTGATCGTTGTATTTATTATAAATATATTTATACATATTTTTGGCATTAATTGCATACATTGACCGTTGTGTTTAATTTGAATGTACTCCGTAGCGAAGTACGGGTTTTCATCTAGTCCAATATATAGCTTCGAAATTCGGCTAGAAGACAACTCAAGCGGATCCTCTCTTGCTGTGCGGTGTAATTTGCTGTATTACTTTATTTTTCCGCTTTCCCGATGCCCGTATATGTCGATGGCGTATTGCTAACCCATCATGGCAAAGATTACCATATTTTCTTAAAAACTGTAGTTGGGTGATATTTGAGTAAGGCATTGTGAAGAAAGCTCGTAAATGAATGCTGACTGGAAAGCAAAGTTAAGAAAAATAATTAAAAACAATAGACCTACATATTGTTTCTTAGTAGCAGTATTCGTGGTAAAAATTTAGCAATTTTAAAATGACATTAAAAAATAAAAATTAAAAATAGCATCTTATTAAATTTAAGGGGTCCGGGACACATTTAAATAAAAAAATTTATTTATTGAGTTAAAATTTTGAATTTTTTTGTGATGGTCAACCATATAATATTTAAACAAAATCACATCATAAAATTTCTCAAAATGTTTTTAAAATGTTTTAAATTTAAAATTTTTAATAAAAGTGGGTTAATTTAAAATCTTTATAACTCGAAATATTACTTGTCGAATTTCAAAATTTTTTCATTTAATTAAACAGAACTACATAAGTTTTAATTTTCATTGAGCATTTTTTGAAATATTAATTTTTAAAGAAATTAAAAATATTTAGATTAAAACTTACAAACAAAATTATGTAACTTATTTATAAAAATCATATTTTCAAAAGTAAATATTTTTTTCAAATTAGCTGAATCAAAATTAAAGTAAAATAGTTGAAAAAGACATGTTCCAAGTTTCAACCATTTATCTTTAACGGTTCTTGACTTATAACAATTTAAAGACGAGAAATGGGGAAAAAATCCATCATGCAGAAAAACGAACTTACTGGTTTAAACAACGATTGTCTATTATTAGAAAGTTCCAAATTAAATAATAATTTATCCTTTTCTAATTGAGATAGAAGCATGATTTAAATGTCATTTTAAGCGTAAAAGGACAAAAAAAAATTTAATGCAATAAAATTTTTTTTGAAAATTCCAACAATTTTGTGTTCTGGACCTGCTTAAAGTGACATTTTTAAAATAGAATTTTTGAATACTATTTCTTATAACAACATCTTTCTATTTAAAGCCAGCGACACAGGACGCTGGTTTTACTTACTTACTTTTTTATTAATAATTCAGCAATACTGAACTTTTTCCCTATTTATAAATAATCATCATATGTTTGCCCAATAACCCATAATCGTTCTTTCCAACAGCCGGGCGCCACTGTTCCGACTGTCTTCCTGAATCTCCGTTCGGGCTTCGTCTCTTATCTAATATCTGCCATCTGAACTATCTCTAAGCTAAATCAGATTTCTGAATGCCGTTAATTCTAATTGCTTCTGAAAACTGAGTCACAAACGAACCTCACGTGCGTCATAAATCACACAAAAATACAAAAAAACCCTCTATTTACACTTAATGCATAACCTATTAATATTAATGAAATCTGGCTCAAACTCAAGCCATCGCCGAACTGTCATATAAATGGAACACACAAACAGGGAACCGCACGCTTTGCACCACACACGCATTAGCCAGTTGCGAGCGCTAAATCTTTTCTTCCAGTGTCATGTGAATGTCATACACCAACACCGTCTCTTCATTTGCATCCTTTTCACGAGCGACCTGTTATTCTCAAAGATAAGTTGAGTGGAAAAATTTATTTCGCGATCTTAAGTTTCGGTGTCTTTCTCAATGAATTGTTTAACTATTTCGGCTGTCAGACGCTGGGACAGTATCCGGAAGAGAGCCATTGAAATGGTACATTTCTTGACGTTAGAACTAATAGATAGTTAATTTGAGAGCTCCTTCGTAAAAATAAAAAATAAAAATCAAACAGCCTCGAGAGTTTTGTCGTTTAGTTTTAGTTAATAAAACTGCGACATAATAATTCATAGTAAATAATTGCAGGAACATCTCTAACAATGTTAATATTTCTTAGGGATATATATATATATATATATATATATATATATATGTGTGTGTGTGTGTGTGTGTGTGTACATATATGTACTCTCACATGTCTTTTTGTATTAATGCTTTCTCGTTGAGATACCTCCTATGGAAATGAAAAATAGTCCAAACAAATGTCTGAATGATTGAAAAAACCCGAAGAGTAACCAAAAATGAGGCATGCTGCTCTTGTCTAAAGTGCGCGGTGATTTTGTTGTTAATAGCTGCAAAAATATTCCTAGATATTTACAAATCTTTCTTATTTCTACTTAATTTATGTTTATTTTGTGTTAAATACAGTTTATTTAATGTCATTGAGCAAAGGATTTGAATAGTGACCCTTTTGGTGGAATTTTCGAGAATGTGGCTAGCTTTGCAAAAAATATTGTAACATTTGGCGACTTTTGGGGTGTCATGGTAACCAGTCAAATTTCACCTAGGTAACCTGGTTGTCAACTTCTGGAATTTTCCATTTGTAGAACAATAGGGAATGTCGCCAAGGGTATATAAGCATACCGAAGTCAGTACCAAAAATCCATTCCCAGTTGAAGTCTCAGATAAAGCATAGCTACACAGTGTGAACTCCAGGCCTGCTATCGTGCCTGTAATGTGTCCCTCGGAAGTCTTTTTCTGAGCTTTGTTGTTCTCCTCAGTGACTGTAATATTTATGAATGTTTAAGACTGTAAAGAAATAAACTTGCGTCTCTAATATCTGTCGTAATTCGCAAATATTATTGAATTAAATTATACAATATTTATTGAAATACAAGTAAGACTTAAAATAATGACGACAGGTAAAAAAAAAACCTTTCGTCGGTTTGTTTAATTGCTATACTTTTTACTGTAATAACAGCTTTGGAACCTGGAGAGTCCCTGTCAGCGGTGCTTAAAGACCTAAGCAGGCTGAATCTGAAAGACGCATACAATTTTAATTTTGAGCCTGAAAACCTGCCATCCTTCCGCAGTCCAATAGATTGTCAAAATTTTAAAGTGGTCACAGATCTTGTCCCAGCTGTTCGAAAGACTGAAACAAGCTGCGGCGTTCTAAGGAGTATTTCCTGTGCAATTATCAAGGAGGTTTATCTGGAACCGGAGTGGTGGAGAATTTATACTGATGGCTCCCGTGTGTGGCTGTACGAGTTAATGCTGGAGCACGGATTTTCTGCGACCTGTTATCTGCCTATGCTCCTGCCGGACGTTTTGCATCTGCTTATGTTGCAGAGGTCGATGCGTTACGAATCGCCTTATCCCAATTGCAATGCCGGACTCAACAATTCTCTAGTGCAGTTATTCTATCAGACTCAAAAGAGGGACTTATGGCTATCAATTCTCCTCTTGCCCCACAGTCCTCCTCTATCGGAAAATGCATCTCTTGCCTCGTGGAGCTAGCCTCAAAGGAGAAAAATATTATTCTGAAGTGGATACCAGGCGTTTGTGGGATCCTGGGTAACGAGAAGGTGGATTTACTGGCCAAGAGGGCGACGACAGTTATTCAAATTTCATGTGAAGCCATCTCTTTTCACTCGTTGAAATTGATGGTTCGTGACATTTTCAGGAAAAATCTACGAGGGTTGTAAATAAAGTAATGGCAACATACCCAGAAAACTTTTTTAATGTACGTACAAGCAAAATTACATTACATTCCTTCAATATAATCACCAGCAAAGTCTTGTACCTTTTGCCAGATGTCAGGAAGCCGTAGGATACCGTTGGCAAGGTGTATGTTGATGTCAGCGACGTAGCGCCCTAATGCTCGGATCACATACGGCACGTCAGGAAAATCTGATGCCTCGACGGGGTTCTTTCAAATTAGGAAAGAGGTCGTGTCAGGGGAGTACGGAGGGTGTTACAACAACTCCCGACTGTAGATGGTGCTGTAGCCATGGGCAACCTTGATTTTAATCCCTGACCGCTGATCACTTTTTGTAAACATGATTTAGAGCGGTAGAGACGACACTGTCCACTTCAACGTCACGCAGCGACTATCCCTTCTACTGAATCTACGGTTTTATGTACTCTACACATCGACAACAGCTCCACCTCCTCCGATATCCTGTTTGACCATATCCGATGTTCTACGACTTTCTGGGCGACTTTGCCATTACTTTATTTACAACCCTCGTAATACAGTGGAATCTCGATCTCCGACCGCTGATCACTTTTTGTAAACATGATTTAGAGCGGTAGAGACGACACTGTCCACTTCAACGCCACGCAGCGACAATCCCTTCTACTGGATCTACGGTTTTATGTACTCTACACATCGACTACAGCTCCACCTCCTCCGATATCCTGTTTGACCATATCCGATGTTCTACGACTTTCTGGGCGATTTTGCCATTACTTTATTTACAACCCTCGTAATACAGTGGAATCTCGATCGATCGTTTTCCGAATCATCGTTTTCCCGCATGTGTCGTTTATTTCACCCAGTCCCGACGATCATATTGCTTTGTTATGTTCTCGGATCAATCGTTTTCTTGCATTTATCGTTCAGTTCAATCGGTCCCTTGAAAAACGATAAATCGAGATTCCACTGTAGACAGTCTCTGTGAAAGCAATATATCTAAAACCTGGTATTACTGTATCTTCAATATCACTCACCAGCCCAGGTTTAAAGCAGTGGCACTTTTCAGACTTTTGACGGGACATGACTGTCTGGCCAAACACCTTTTCCAAATAGGAGAAATTGAAAGTCCCAAATGTAAGCTCTGCAATCTTGGGGAAAGATATGGACTTATATCACCTTCTCCACTTCCCCGCGCTCGTTTCTTCTAGCGTGCTTGGGCGGCACTGGGAGATTAGGGCCCTTATGGGCTAAACATATGTATTCGTTTTCTTCTGTTGTATTTCTTGTATTTATGTTTATCTTTTTTGTATGTTTATGTAGCTCGCCATTGGAAATAAAACTTAAAAAACTTTGATAACAGTATTTTTAAACTAAATGGAATTCTGTCTCTGATAATTAATTATGTACGCTTCAGAATTATGAAGGGGTTTTTCATGATGTATTGCCTACTCTCCAATCACCCCGCATTTATAAAAATTTTCAATCTTTATTTTAATTGCAACTCAGTGGTCTGTAAATGCATTGTAATCTCTTGATGCAATCTCTTGCATTACAATTTCTCGATGGACGGATAAGCTGACCAATTCACAAGATCATCGCTAATAAGCTTTGCATTTGTCCCGCCTGCAAGAAATCGGAGAGAACCATGGACTCTCCGTCAAAATCTCATACATTTTTGCTCTGCACAGCAGTGACAGCTGGAAAACTCAATAATTGGAACCAGGACATTTTACTTCCCAGACAAATGTAAATTTTACATAGAAGTTTCAGTGCAGGCTGATAATATTTGACTTTGCCAAGAACATTTGCATTGAACTTTATGCCAAATAATTTCATAATTTTTCAAATATACCACCTTAGGATAGGTATCTCCAGCAGCTCAGAAAATACAGAAAGTACTTTTCGGAGGTGCCTCTATGAGGATGAAACAAAAGTTCGGGACCAGAAGCAATCTAGGGGTTAGCCTGTTGCGATTCGGTACTGAGAGTGCTGTGTTCGAATCCTGACAAGCGCCACTGAATTCCCTCGTGTCTATATCGAGTATAGACACTTTAAATCTGAGAGCCAGTAATTCCTTCAGACTATATATATATATATATATATATATATATATATATATATATATATATATATATATATATATATATATATATAAATAAAATGTGTATATATATATATATATATATATATATATATATATATATATATATATAGGGTGAGTTTTTTAAACTGAGAGCCACCTGTAGCGCGATCTATTAGCCTGAATTCCACAAAAATTGATAGAGGGACTAAGGACGACATGAGAATAAGTTTCCGTGAAAAAAAAATAGTTTCAAAAGTCACCGATAGGGGACGATTTGGCGCTGTCGTATGCGTCGCACTCAAGAATGTGCATAAAAGACAAGTAAAACATCAAAATGCAAATACATAACTATGTAGTCGACAGCAGCGTTAGTATTTTGGGCTATAAAAATCGCTGTCGACTACATAGTCGTGAATTTGTACTTTGATGTTTTACTTGCCTTTTATGCAAATTCTCGGTTGCGCCGACAACAAAAGCGCCATATCTTCCCCTATCAGGGACTTATGGAACTATTTTTTATCATGGAAACTCTTTCGCATGTCGTCCTTAGTCCCTCTATCAAGTTTGGTGGAATTCCTGATTATGGATCGTGCTACAGATGGCTCTGAGTAGTGTCAGTTTTAAAAAATTCCCCTATATATATATATATATATATATATAAAGAGGGGGGGTATTTTACCCCGTAAGGCCTTAGCTGCTGTTACAACCCTGTCTAGTTCATTCGAGGCATTTGAAACATAAGTCCATGGCTGCCGGGCACACTGAAGATGCCTAGTATTGCGTAAGGACCCCTCGTAAAGATTCTGTGAGGTTACTTAATCAATCCTCATAAGGTTCTTAAAAGTCAGTTTTGAAAGATAATTCTGTCAATTCCTTACGCCTACAGAGAAAAAATGCTCTTAAAATAGACCTTTTTAATAGTTCCTTTCCCAGCGTAGCAAATAAACACTGAAGTTAAGCCAAAAATTCCTCTGTGCCTGATGTTACCCTACAGTTTCGTGTTTATCACTTTAAGTGTGCTTATGACATTTTGCAGCTGGTGCAAATATAATGGCTGTCAAAGACCAAAATTTCAAAGAAAAATTTTAAAATTGCTATCCTGCCAAAATCCCAGAATGTGTCACTTTGTAACATAGCCATCGAATTCGCTTGTTTTTATCTGCATAATGTCCCACCCCTTTATATGCACACTTCGTTTTATTTATTTTTTCACCTCGAGACAAACTCTTCGATCTCCTAAAGAGCAAAAACCAAAAAGAACTCGTCTGCCTAAAGAACACAATGTTGCAAGAGTGAGAAACTGGATATAGCAAGATTTCCAACGATATCAAGGTTTGCTTGATCTAAGATGTTTGGCGCCCATAGTCGCCTTGCATCAATAAAAGAAGGAGTCCATTGAGTTCAATATTCTCTCTTTGTCGCTATTTTTTATTATGAGGATTAGGATAGGAAAATGGAATGATAAATAAATTATCCGGCTATGACTGAATTCAAGACAAAACAATGACTTGGAAACATTTGTATTCTTCATTTTAAAAGAGTAAATTGAAGCTTATAATTTTTTTTACCCTTAGATAAAAGTAAAATTTATTTTTGAAATTTTCATTAGTTTTGGAATATATATCTTTTATTCTTATATTTAATCAAAATTTAAATTCCTGACGATCGGAATTAACTCTAAAAAAATTTAATCTTTTTAAAAAACGATTTCATTTTTTATTAAAATTAAGATTCTGTAAATTTTTGATACCTTAAATCAAAAACTTAATTTATTTTGTAATTTCCTTATTGTAATAATCCTTAATCGTTATATTTTTATATCCTTATTTTAATAATCCTTAATTCTTTTTGTAATATCCTTTTCTAATATTTTTTTACACTTTGATAAAAGTAAAAGTCCTTTTTGAAAATTCCTTTCTTATATTTCATCAAAATTTAAATCTCTGCCGACCGGAATTAACTCTAAAAAAGTTTGATCTTTCGAAAAATGATTTCATTTTTTATTAAAATTAAGATTCTGTAAATTTTGATACCTTAAATCAAAAACTTAATTCCTTTTGTAATATTTTTCCTTGTGTAATATCCTTAGTGTAATAATCCTCCTTTTTGTAATAATCCTTAATTCCTTTTGTAATATCCTTTTCTAATATTTTTTTACCCTTCGATGAAAATAAAAGCCATTTTTGAAAATTCCAGTATTTTAGGAAAATATACTTTTTATCATATATTTCATCAAAATTTAAATTTCTGCCTACCGAAATTAACTCTAAAAAATTAATCTTTTGAAAGCGATTTCATTTTTTATTAAAATTAAGATTCTGTAAATTTTTGATACCTTAAATCAAAAACTCAATTCCAGCCTCGTTATGTGTACTGTATCAGTATGTTCAACGAATTCCCAAATAAAGCAAATAGTCAATGAATTTCAGCAAACGATAACTATAAAAAAATTTAACTTAATTGTGTTATTTTTATAAAACTCGTAACAAAAATTTTCAGAAAAGCTGAAATATTTAAGACATAATAATGAAAACATTAGTCGTGTTAAAATTGCATTTTCAGTATACTTCATTGAGCATAAAATTTCGCACAGTTAAATTATTCATAACTTCCGAATAACCTTGCCGATTTAGGAAGGTAGGAGAAAGGTAAATTAGAAAACATAGGTAATCTAGACAAGACCTAATATATCGTAAACACTTCCTATTATGAGATTTCAATTTTTCTTCCTAGAAAAGTCTGTTATAATTCCTTTTTTAAGAACCCTATTGCCAATTTTTATTTTATTTCTAGCGGATGAATCACAAGATACAATACATAATCTGTTAAAGGATAGTCGGTAGTTCAGTGAATGTTAGTCTTATAAAATTAAGATTTTCCTTTATTAATTAAATAAAATAATATAGACACAATTTAACTACGAGTTTTACATATGCTATGGTTATCTTATTAGTTAACCTTAACGATTCCTTTACGAGATGGGATAGCATGTATTCCAAGAATACGGGCCAAAGAATGAATATATATATATATATATATATATATATATATATATTTATATATATACAGAGTGTCCATAATTAAAGTCCCACTGTCAAAAGGCTGCAATAAAAGAACCACTGGTCAGAATGACTTCAAATTTGAACTGAATATACTGGAAGAAGGGGGAAACGATTTGGCATAATAAAAAAAGTTCCAAAATGTATCAATAGATGGCTCTGTAACATTTTGGAACACTTTTTTTATTATGCCCCCCCCGCTTCCGTTTCCCCCTTCTTCCAGTATATTCCGTTCAAATTTGGAGTCATTCTGACCAGCGGTTCTTTTTTTGCAGACTTTTGAATGTGGGACTTTAATTATGGACACCTTGTATATATATATATATATATATATATATATATATATAAGGCAAAGTTCAAAGTGAAAAACCAGCATAAGCTCTATTACTACTTGCAGCCAGGAACTAAAAACATGAAAAGATAAGTATCTGAAAGGTTTTATACAGCATCTCTTCATCAGCGGTGCCGATACTGTCTAAAAACCAATGGATTGTTTCTGATAAGTATGATCTAACCAATAAACATACTTAGACTCCGTGCAATCTATAAGAAGCAGAAGAATTGAATAAAAAGTTGCTCAATCAAAGGACACCAAGCTTGGCGCTAGACAAAGTTGAAGTTATGAGAAGGAAACCGCAAGAAGGCTGACGTCACAAACCTTGCAACCATGGAGTTAATGGATACACAGATGCAACTTTACTATGGAGACTGTGTTATAGGACATATGAACCTAAATTAATTATGTATTATTATTATTACTAAGAGTAAAATATTATTATTTATTATTTATTATTATTATTATTGTTTACTTAAGAATATTATTATTATTAATAATTAATGAGTGTTATTTTGTATTAATGAGTATAATTTTTAGTAGTTATATTCACTAAATAAACTTATTATACTACTTATTTTATTTTATTACTAATTAATTGCAACAGAACAAGCTATTCATTAAATCTAAAACAACCAATTATGTGCTTGGAAAGACTATCGGGGTAATGATTACGTTTTAGCACAACTAACAAGTATAAAATATGCTTATTCCTATTGTCTTTAGAACAAAGCCTATTTATACGTACTAGCTGATTTACAATATTATTATTGAAAACAGATTTATGTAAACAAATTAGGTAATTTTGAAATTTAACAATATTAAATTCATAATCTGATCTTTTATCATATAAGTCAAAAATAAAATTGTTATGAGAATTTACTTTGATGTTAATATCTAAAATGTTTACATTAATATTATTTTGTCTACTTTGTATTAGTTCCAGATTATGAGTGTAAAAATTTATGGATATATTATTACTACTTTTATTAATTACTATTATATCATCAATATATCTATATACTTTGTAATTGCTATTATCAATATTTTCAATATTATTAACTTCAAAAAAGTGTAAGTATAAATTGGCTAGCATACTAGAAGCATTTCCACCTTGTGGTACACCTTTTGCCTGTAAGTATATACTATTATTGTGTATAATATAATTATGTTTAGTAACAAAATCTAAAAGCCTATAGAAATGAGTAAGATTAAAATCTTTATTAAGTATTGAATATTATTATATATTAACGTGAAAATTACTCTATTTAAATCATTTATATTGATATTATTGAATAAATCTTTAAAATCAAAAGTAGCTAATGATTTACAAGTATTTATTGTTTGTAGTTTGCTAATAAGACTAAAGCTATTATCAATGATACCACAATAACCAGAAGTTATGACTTTATAAATTAATTATATATATATATATATATATATATATATATATATATATGTATATATAACCACCTTAATGGCCGTTCTTACAAAGGGTGTATGACATTTCCTGTTCTAACGAGGGAATCGGAAGAATAGGCCCCGTAAGCTAAAGGTTAAGTATAATTAACCACCTAGTAATATTTTTAACACTTAGATTTCATAAACATTTCTACCGCTAAGTTTCATACTTAAAGCATAACATTTGGAGAAAATTTAAGCTTTTTTGCAATACATCTATTATATTTTAAGGATATAATTAAAGAAATAAGCCATGAAATACTGTAATTCTTACAATAATGTGTAGTGGAAATTAGCCAAGCCTTTACAATTAAAAACGGGAAAATTACATTGAATGGAAATGCGGGCAGTACGGATTTAGATTTCACTTGTTCCTACCGAAAATTTCACGTGGGAGTTTCTCAGTAAAAACAATTACCGGAAAATATTTTATGTACGCATTATAAACGGTTTTAAGTCCAGGGATATTTGGCGTTAATTCTTTGGCGCTTGGAAACGTGGTGGACATTTTTATTTGTGCGTGCGGTAATCGTTATCTGAGTTATAAATAAATCCCATTGATTCCTTTTCTCAATGAACACTGTGTAGCTACAGTGTGAGAAACTGCTCTTTCGTGAGAAAGATAGCCTCGGAAATATTAAAGGTTACTAACACAAAAGTTTATTCTCAGTGTGAAATAAATATAATGAATTCACAAAAGAAAATAACGCGAAATAGGGCGAATATAGATTACACTATAAAACTGAAACATTTGCATATTGAGAAGTACTTACACACAGACACACACACACACACACACACACACACACATATATATATATATATATATATATATATATATATATATATATATATATATATATATATATATAATTATAAGATAAAAAGAACTTTTATGTACCATGTTTTTAAATTTTCTGTTGAATCATATAAACTTGACAATTCTATGTATTAATAAATACTTTTAAAAAAATTTTTTGATGAATTACCCCATCAATTTGAAAGAACATGATCAAATGCGTAATCAATCGTTTAGCTCGAGAATTGGAAGTTAAAATGCGTTTAACTTTTCGTTCCTATCCAGGCCGATAAATGGTGGCCTATTTTATTTATTTTACGTTTAGGGGAGTCGTGGGTCTAAAAAGGTTGAGAGCCGCTGCTTTAGACAATTTTAGACAATGGCGTTAAAACTAATAGAACTTCATAAAATTTGGAATAAAAAGGGAGAAAAAAAATTAAGTTTGTCCCATGCCCAGTTTTTGGAAACCTTCTGTTGATCAAAATATATTAATTGTTTGAGGATCAGAAAATAGGGAGAAGTTTAAGAGTTCTACAGGTTTTTTTCCCCTAAGTTCGCGAAACAGAGTTAACATACGATATGTATTTGAATTACTTATTCCGTGAAATCTTATAAGATATATCTTTTAGAGTTATGGGGTTTTTAAAGCAGTGGGAGGAAAAGCTCTTTAAACAGAGAAACTTAAAAGCACATAACTTTCATTCCGAACTATTAGTCCATTAGTTATATTAAGGCATAAGAAAATTAATGAAATTATTTTTAAAGAATGATTGCCCGGGTAGATATATAGATATAAAATTTTTCATGCTTTTCATCAAAAAAATACTGGTCTGCACCCCCCCCCCCACTCTTCATGTTCATCTGCCCAGACAGAATGTGATTAGCGCGTTTCTACTGAAATTATATACAAACAATAAGAAAGAAAAAAACTTTGAGCCTAGGCTTCATGCGGAATCCCGCTTTACTTTGATTAAATAAAGGGAATAACACATCTTGCACTTTACCTCTTGGGTGATGTGAAAAAAAGTGCGTCTCTTGGGTGATGTGGAAAAAACTGCGTTTTTAAGGGAAAAATTAAAAATAAAGGCAAATGTAAATTATAAAGCTTATTTTTAATTAAACAGAGTGGATCAAACAAATCTACTTAAATGTAATTAAACAGTATCTAACAAATATAATTAAAAAGTAATCTTATTCAATCCAAACGTGCGAATCACGCTGCACTGTGTTATTAATTCTCAATAAAATCAGACGTATAATCAGAAGTAGGTCCGCAGCCTCAAAGTTTCTTTCTTTCTTATTGTTTGTATATCATTTCCGTAGAAACGCGCTAAGCGCATTCTGTCGGGCCAGACGAACATGAAGAGCGGGGTGCAGCCCAGTATTTTTTTGATGGAATGCATGAAAAATTTCATATCTATATATCTAACCGAGCAACGCCGGGCAATAATAATGCTAGTATATATACACTGCTCAAAACAATTAGGGGAGCACATGGTTTTAACGAAATCGCGCAAATACTTACACCGATAAGTAACATAAAATAAATCATCCATAATTTAAAGCCTAGCAGGAGACAGAAGAAGAATACTTTATATGCAAATAAAAGTTCATGACGTCAAAAACCAGAAAAAGAACATAAGGGCGGAAATCGGGATGTTGCAGAAACGCCTGTTTAACTGCCTTAACTGTGAAATTCGATTGCTCAGTTATTCTCTTTGAGAAAAGGTGACTTGAAAATGTCTCAACAACGTGATTTACCGGAATCCATGGCATGGCGTATTATAGACAGACTTGAATCCGGGCAAACACAACGTAGTGTCGCGGACGCTGTTGGAGTAGCAGAAGTGTCGTTGCAAGGCTGTGGAACCGATTCCAAGAAACAGGGAATGTTAGACGTCGAAAAGGGCAAGGTCGGCCACGCGCCACTACAGCAACTGATGACCGGTATATACTGTTCACAGCTCGTCGAAATAGAACAGGCAATGCTACTCAGCTGCAAAGACAGTTGCTCTTGGCAACAGGACGAAGGGTGTCCAGCCAAACAGTACGTAATAGGCTTCATCAGGAGGTCTCTATGCACGTAGGCCAATGGTCTGCATTCCGTTGACCTCAAGCCACCGTGCGGCCCGAAAAAGATGGGCTGCTGAACATCGAGATTGGGAGCAAAATGATTGGATCCAAGTGCTGTTTACAGACGAGTCCCGATTCAGTCTGGAGTGTGACACCTGACGTATTTTGGTATGGAGGGAAAGGGGCACTCGAAATAACCCCACATTCGTTCGTGAAAGGTCACAATACAGACGAGCTGGTATTTTGGTATGGGGTGGAATCAGCATAGGTGGACGTACGGACCTGCATATCATTCGGAATGGTACTTTGACGGCCCGAAGGTATGCAGACGAGATACTGAGACCTCATGTCATACCTTACGCTGCAGCCATTGGAGATTCCTTTGTTTTCCAGCATGATAATGCCACGCCGCATACAGCTCGTCTGCTCGGAAGACTCATTACTGCGAGATCAAGGCCTCCTTTTACTCTCCGAGACTTGGAGATTGCACTTCTTGAGGAGTGGAACAGTATTCCCCAAAGTCTTATCGATAACATCCTCGCATCCATGGAAAACAGGTGTGCAGCAGTCTTAGCTGTTCGAGGAGACCACATGCTATATTAAAAATCTTGCATCATTTCTAAACAATACTTTTTTTATCGTTTACATGTAACCAAATTGTTGCCCTAAATCATCTTTTCATGTTTTTTCCATGTTTTCAGAGAATTAAAGCTTAACTACAATTTTATTTACTTCTTTTTTTCTGTATTGCGCATTGATACGCGTGTACTATCCATTTTATGCCAATACGTGACTGTCTCGCACGGTTTTCTTAACTTCTTTGCTTGCTCCCCTAATTTTTTTGAGCAGTATGTATATATATATATATATATATATATATATATATATATATATATATATATATATATATATATATATATAATGTGTGTGGGGTGTATGAATATGTAGTATGTATTTATATATATGAATTTTTCAATATGTTTGTACCTTATAATATTCGTGTAATCTAAAATCACCACATACATTTAAATTGAAACAATATTTCATCGAAGTTAAAGGAAAGTATAACGGCAGTGGGACAAAAGTTAGGAAATAAAAATATCTTAACTATTTTATATTCCAGAATTAAAAGAATGTGTTCATAAAGAATATATTCTATGGTAACTTCGAGGCCCATTTTCAATTTGTATTATAGCTGTTTTAATTTGTAAATTATATTTTAGTATAATGATTTGGAGTTACCAAGAACCACAAAGACAGAAAATAATTGCAAATCATTTCTGAAACCCCATTTCTTTTGAATTATCTTAGTATGAATCCCTGACGAAATTGCTCATGTAAGAAAAAAAATTCGTGATATTATTGGGTCCTATAAGGTTGCGAAAACATTCAGGAAATAAAAACAGCTGACCGTTTTTAATGCTATACTACCACGTGAGGAATTAAGAAATATCATTTAAAAAATTATCAACTTATTTGTCACGCAGAGAAATATCTATTTAGAATAATTAGACAAATCTATTTAGTATTAACATCTGTCTTTTACAACCTAATTGTTCGTGAGAGCAGTTTTCGGCTTTCTATACATTAAAATAAAATAAAGGAGATTTCACAATATGAAGCGTGTCTTAAAAATCAATATATGAAAGAGGCATCTTCAGAAAATCCAGTAATCATGGTGCGTTAATTTCACATTTCTTTTACACTTCTCAGCTTGCATAACAAGGAAATGTCCTTAAGGTAAAAGAATTATAAGTAATCTAAATTTTCCTAGTTTTATTGGTGACTGATAAATTTCAATGATAGATTCAGTCTAGCCTGTTACGAAAGAGTTTATCTCAGGCGCTCGTGTTCTCTGGTTACACTGAATATGCGACTTTTTGCATTAGGTACCATTTCTTAGGTACGAGAGCGTGTTTCACGCAAGTACGTCATCACCAAGCCAGCCACGTTTTGCGTCGCGAATCTTGAAAGACAATTCTATCCTTTTTGTCTGAAATTTGTCAGTCACTAGTAAAAAAGAGGAGGAATCCTACTTTCGAAATTTCTTCCGAAGCCATAAACTTTAAGACTTTATATCGTGCAGAAGAACCAATAGTTTGGGCAAAACTGAGGTTTAAGGATGACGGAATTGCCTATTAAAAAAATAAATAAACAAATCCAACGTGGCAGGGATGAACCGACAGTCTGCTGGAATTTGAACCAAATCCTGGCCACTATTCAGCCAACTGGACAGTCACGGCTATATGAGGACCCCTCACATTTTGATACCATTCCTCCGACATATACTTATTTCTTTTCAACACTTACAAAGTCAACTGGATGCCCCTTATTACCATGGTTTCATTAACTCGCTTTCTTCTTTGTGTGTGTATGTTTGTCCAGTACAAATCTTTCAATCGATTTTTAACTAACTTCCCGACTAGCTAGACATTTGAAACTTTTAGAATAGCTCAGAACACGATGACAATGCATTATTTTAATACTTTTAGCCATCTTTAAGCAGAATTGAATCCCTTTACAGTTGATTTTGTTTTGTAGACTAGTGCAGCCATCTGTCAGCCGGGACGGGAACGAAAAGTTAAACGCAAGTTAACTTCCAATTAACTTCATTTTCTTTCAAGTTGATGAGATAATTCATCAAAGAATTTAAAAAAGTATTTATTAATACATAGAATTGTCAAGTTTGTATGATTGAACAGAAAATTTAAAAACATGGTATATAAAAAGTTATTTTTATTTTGTAATTATTTTTTATGTCAGTGATGCTCCTTCGCCTTGCATATCTGTTATGTGCTTCTTAAAGATAAGTTAGCAATCTTTCCATTGATGGTCGCCCCTGTAAAGATTGGCCATGAAATCTGGGATTTGAATTTGAGTCTCCAAACCTCGAGGCTAGTATTCTAGAAATTATAATTCCCGGAGATGTGAGAAATTCTCATTTTTCGAACACTATTTCTCCCATTTTTGCTTGCAGACTTATCAGGTATAGAACCTAATGTAAATATTATGACAAAGAATCTTTATCTCTTTAACATCTACAGAAAAAAGAAATGTTTACATTCTCTGATATTATTTATTTATTGTTTCTTTAATAACAGAACTTAGTATTTTGATATAGCGTCATATATAAATAATAAAACATGTTGAGGTTTTGCAGCAAAAACTGTATAAAAAAATAGATTTTTCATTATTGTTATTAACTCTTCAGCGGGCGCGCCAAATTTTGGAACACCAGCAGGCGCGCGTGGCACAAAGTGCAACGTCTCTTTAGGCCTTTATTATTCCTTTTGTAATGAACTTCTTTTTTCAAATTGAAAATAATAATTCTGCGTTTTATGACAACATATAAAATGTTGATAATATTGAGATATATTTATAATTAAAGGTCAAAGAATGCAGATACAATCGCCTTATTTCAAAACTGTCCGGTTTATTGGATCTAAGGACAACTTGCGAATGGATTCCTATTATGTCCAAAAACCTAAAAAACAATGAGATTGTCCATCTTCGTGATATGCGGGATACCGTGTAATAGCTGCACATTTGATCGACTGCATCAACTCTGCTTTTGTCGTATTGTAATCCAGTATAATCACTGGTTTACCACGGTTAAATCACGACTAAATATGGATGGAAAGGAATACAATGGTCAGAAAATCAGACCTGCATTAGAAAGGATGTAGCTATAAATAGAAACTCCTTAAAACATTCTAACCTTACATGTAAAAATAAACCATTAAAAATTACGAAACCGTTGCATTTTGTACACGGGCTCACCGCTGAAGGGTTAAATGAAGTAACTGCCTCCTAAAAACTAATTGTTTTATTGAACTGTTTATAAAGAAGTGAGAAATAATTTACAATATTATTTTCACTGATGTCAAACTACCGTTAGAGGTAAATAAACAAGCATATAGAAGATTTTTTTAAGATTATAATATTACTGTGACTGTTTATGTTTTGACGAATTACGTGTTGGGAGAGTAAATTCGATCGAGTACAAAATACAAAATAAAAGGAAATAGTCGCAGTTAATTAGGATATATTTGTTTTTTTCTCCATTTTCGATAGTTATTCAGTAGCACAGTCGAAAATCAGAATTTTATATTTATTCCTGAAAGATATGTTGTTAAAAACTTATGTACGATATTTAAACAAACCTTTATTAAAAAATCTTGTTAACTTTTAGGTAGAAATATAAAGTTATTTAAACTGCATGTGCATTTGAAATAAAATTTTGATTTTCTAATGAACCCAAAATTAATGTTGCACAAAATAGTCCAGACATTCACTCTAAAGTCGTTACAGATTAATATCCTCCTTTTACTTAAAACTGATTCTCTTGTTCACATTTTCTTATTTCGCTTTTATTTTATACAGCCATAAATAATTGCTTTGGAGCAGACACTTATTGATATTCCCGCCGAAATGATGTCAAATGCTATATAAATGTGCGAGCTTGAAAAAAGATCTTCGGATTTACGCACCTATGATCAAGACATATTTTAGCAGAAAAGACATATTAATCTTAAAATACTGAATAACCACGCTGCGGAAAATAGCAGAACTAATTGTGGCTGAAAATCTATGAAATAAAAAATAAAAGCCTTCTATTTTTATGGAGCAAAATTTGTTCTTACTGAGATATTCCAATTTAAGTCTATTTATTTTATGTCATTAGAGCAATCTACCGAAAACACCTCTCTCTTTTACTGATACATTATTGTATTCATAGTAAAATAAGACTTCCATTAGTATAATTGATTTATAATATGACAAGAAAAAAGTTATTATACTATGACCAGATACACATACAAATGAGTATGTACACATGTATGTACAAACATAATACACATACAAATATACAGGGTGTCCCAGTTAAAAGTTTCAGAACTTCTACGAGGGGTAGGGTGCATCCTGACGACTCAAAATCATATAGCAATGTGGGGTCGGAAATGCTTTCCTGAAGCGGTGATGTACACAGAAAACCATAAAGAAAGAGACCGTAAGTGGATAATCGTTTTAATAAAAAATGTACAGAAACGAAATGTACAGGGGTCAAAGTAAGTGTTCGAAGTTTTTTCCACCGACTGCAATGCAGACCTCACATCTCCGGCGCATGGAATTCCGAACATTCTGAAATAATCCAAGCTCATCTGAAATTTCTCCGGCCACTACTGCGATTCTTGCAACCAGCTCCTCAGCATTGTCAACTGGGGTGTCATAAACCCGTGTTTTCATATGTCCCCATAAATAAAAATCTAGACATGATAGGTCTGGTGACCGAGCAGGCCAACGCACGAAACCACCACGTCCGATCCACTATTGGCCAAATCTGACGTCTAGGTAGTTACGGCGGCTGCCCCTCTACGATCTGCAGCCCCGTACGCCAAATACATGTCGGCTAACTCTGCGTTCGTATAATTAGCTACCCTAATAACTCTGCGTTCTTGTGCGAAATGACGATTCCCTGCACGAACGCTCGGAACTTTCCCGCAACGCCATCTACCGCTTCAGGAAAGCAAATCCGACACCACATTGCTATATGATTTCGAGTCGCCAGGATGCACCCTATCCTTCGTAGAAGTTCTGAAACGTTTAACTGGAACACCCTGTATATATATATATATATATATATATATATATATATATACAGGGTGGGCATGAACTATCGACAAAATAAGGTGGGTGATTGTAGTGAAGATGAACAATATTTACAATACAACCTAGGGCCGCATTCCACTCAGTGTATCAGAAAAGCTTAAATTTCAGTGTCCAAGGGGAACTTTTCGTCACTGTAAAAAATGAAAATAATCCAAATTAGAAGCTGCACAATCCTATTCTGACCAGATAAAGATCCGTTTCTACCCCTCCTAAACACCAGAAGAGATTTTCAGTGTACATCTGGGCTGCTATCGTTGATGATTGGCTCGGGGGCCCGTATCTCTTGTCAGAACGTCTCAGCGGACCAGCGGACCATGTCTTCATGGAGCAAGTGCCTTGCAAACTCTTACGTTCACCACACAGAGGAACATGTGGTTAAGACATGATGGAGCCCCAACACACTTGTTCCATGGCCTGCCACTTCCTGAATGCCACATATCCTGGACGGTGGATTAGACGTGACGGACCTGTGGCTTGGCCTCCACGCTCACCGGACCTAAATCTATTACACTTCTTTGGGGGTATATGAAATCATTTGTGTACACGAGGCACCTATGGACACAGTGCAAAATCTCGTAGCGAGAAACGTTGTTGCAGCAGACAAGATTAAGGGCCTGTTCCCATAGAATCTGCCAGCGTCAGCCTAACTCGTATTGAAATATATTTAACCAATTACAAACCCCTAAACGATTAGCCTCAAAATTGTTAAGGCCTGTGATTGGTTTAAAATATGTCAATACGAGTAACGCGGACGCTGACGGATTGTATGTGAACAGGCCCTAACATGGCACCAGGAGTGTATGGGCTTGTGTATGTGAGGGTGGGACAGTCTTTCAATCGTGGGTGACAACTGTGCAGGACACCCTTGGACGCTATTTTGAGCCTCTATTTTGATTCTTTCTCATTATGCAACTTGTAATTTGGTTTATTATAATTTTTTCCAGTAATGAAAGTTCAACTTGGACACTGAACTTTACGCTATTCCGACAGACTGAGGGAAATGCTTCCCTAGGTTCCATTGTAAACATTGTTCGTTTTGATGAGTACTACCACACTTCTTATTTTGATGATCACCCTGTGTATATATATATATATATATATATATATATATATATATATATATATATATATATATATATATATATATATATATATATATATATATATATATATATATATATATATATATAAAGAAATCCTCTGGTCAACAACCTCGAAGACATACGGCAACAGTTTCTTTTTGTTTTCTTTTCTTTTTCTAAAGCGAAGGCTCTTGTGAGACATTCGCCTTTTGTTATGCACCGCAGTCTTGCTGGCTACTTTATTATAGGAGCATCATTCAGGTGTGCCATTATTGGTCCCTATGAGGGGCAAATACGGTAACTACCAAGCATTATTCGGGTTTTGAATCCAAGCCCACAGCGAGGAAGAACACGAAGCTAACCACCATGCCATGTTTGGGAGGGAGGGTGTACGGAAACAGTAAGACGGTCCTTTACGACTTTCGATGGCTTCTTGGTTTGTATTTTGTAGTCAGGCTCGAGCAGCAATGAAATTTAATCACACAATCCAATTGATGAGACTAATAATGCTATTAATTATGCACATTATGGTTATTTACTTGGTTAATAGATGATAGAAACATAAAAGACTGGAAGCTATTTACATATTTAATGAATAATGGCGACCGCTCAATCCCTGATTCAATCGCCAAGTACGCAAACACTCACACCAGCAGATGGAATATATCTTACCCCCAATCTGAAACTTATTGCTAATGGCTGAGTACAAATACGCCTATGAGGTATGTGATTCCGTTTTAGGGTAGTTCAAAAAATAAACCGCAGGACAACCGTCCAGAGGAACTTAGAATCAAACTTTACAGGATACTGTTGTCGCAAACCAATATGACAAACTAATACGCGGGTTGTTTGATAAGTCAGTACAAAATCCGATAGAGGGCGCCACTACCATCTATGCACTAAAATTCTTGGCGCTTTCACTTTTAGCATGCTTCAAAAAGGCCCGGGTGTCAAATTGTAAACAGATTTTCCGCCTCGTTTGGGAATGACGGCCATTTCAGTGGCTCAACTCTTGTTATTCTCCCAGAATGGAGAAACACAGGTTTCCGTGTGTTCATATAACATTACTTTTAAAGAAACAAAATGGCAGAAATTAAATCCCGGTTTGGTAAATACAATTAGAGAAAATCTGTATCTTCACTTAAAATTATTTAAAAGTGGTTTATTGATTTCCGCCGTGGCCGTATGAGGACAAATGATTCGAAATGTTCTCGTCGAGCTGCTGAAGTCCCCACGCCAGAAATTATCGAAAAATACATGACAGGGTTATGATAGATAGATGATTAAATCCATCTGAGATTTCTGAAGATATCAGCAACTCATCAGTACTCCTACATAGCACTTTGCATGAATGTGTAGATACAAGAGAGGTGGGTGCCGAATTTGCTAACAATCTATCCAACACGTGAACATTCAAAGCACAATTTGGAGCAGTTTAAACAAAAAATGAAAAATTTTGAGTCGTTTCGTAGCGGTTGATTAAACACGGATGCGTGATTACAAGCCAGAACCAAAAAAAACAGGAAAACAGCGGGTTCAAATTAGCGAACTTGCAAAGGGAACTCAAAATGTTCTATCAGCATAAAAGGTCAGTGTTTCTTGGGGCGCCCAAGGTCGAATCATTACTGACTATTCGGAGTAGGGATGCGACATCAATGTAGATGTTTTCAAAACATCGATGTTTTGATAAAAACCTCGATGTTCTAAACATCGATTTATTGAAGTCGATTTATTTTAAACATCGATGTTTTGTGCTCGATGTTTTACGCTGTCTTAAAGTTTTTTCTAATGAAAAAATACCATAACAAAAAAAAACACGTAACATAATTTTCACACTCAGTAAATGTAAGTCTGAATTCTGAAAAGGACGAATACAAAAGGGAAAACGATCCCCTAGCAACGAGATAAATGGCAATTAACAACCAATGAATCAATCAGATCGCTTAGAATGTTTTCGACGCTCAAGAACCTTCCATGGGGTTTTATTTTATAAATAGTATAAACACGAGAGCGGCCATTTAAGTTTCTGTTTTGTTCTGGTCTTATATAAGTTAACGTTAATTAATTTTAAGATGCCTCCCAAAAGTACCGCTACTAAACCAGTTTTAAAGAATGGATGTTCAAAAACATCGATGTTTAAAAACATCGGTGGTTTTTGGGCGATTTTTTATTAGCATCGATGCTTAAATATTGAATATCGATGTTTCAAAACATCAATGTTTTGTTGTCGAAGTCGCATCCCTAACTCGGAATAGGGCAAAACAATCATTCTACAGTACTCTTCATTCATCTGCGATTGCGGTGGCAGAACTGTTAGAATGACTCTACGAAAACGTTGCCCATCATCCGTATTCTCTAGATTTGTCTCCCTCGGACAACTACTTGTTCTAAAACATGAAAAAAAAGATTCTTGCAGAGAGAAATTTGCGTCTCAATTTGAAGTCCTGAGAGACACAAACGCTTATTTTGCAGAGTTTGACAAGTATAACTTTATGGAGGGGATAAAAAAAAACTTTGAAATTCGCTGAACCAAGTATATCAACTATAAGGGAGATAATGGAGAGGAATGAATAAAAACTTTTTTTAGAAACCCATCGTTTTTATTATGGTTGCATGATCTTATCGAACGACTGTCGCAAATATGCGCATCATTATTTAAAATATTCTTCTTTATATTTGTTTTTATCTTTTACATTATTTTTTGCACAACAAGAGCCTTTAAGAAACCGAAAAATTATATTTTTCTATTATTCTTCAGAAATTCCTTGAAGAAAAGTTCGATCTGGTCATTCACCCCCGCCTCAAAGCACATTGATCCCCGGCTTCGCTTTGCCTCAACCCCTTCCCCGATAGCCTCTAAAAAGCCTCGATCTGTTTTCTCAGAGTAAACCTATCGCATCCTCTGTTTACCGAAAGAGAATTTCTACTAAACTATTATGCATCGAATGCGAGTCCATCAGCGGCCAAATGAAGCGCTTCTTTCTCACTTGTAAAGCAATTCTGAAAAGAAATTCGGAGAAATATCCCATTATAAATTACTTATTTCTTTCCGACCCATGTTTCATCAATTTCAGAACTAAATACATATATGAGATAAAAGTTAACGCTTCACAGCTTCAGATTAGTTTTATTGTTATATGCATAAGCTCTACGTATAGATATACGCTGTTAGCCCTAAGAAGAGGCAATTGATAGCGTATAGGGATGGACTTCAACAGGGCGGCTAGTGATGGTCAGAAAAATAAAGTGACCTTTTTGCGGGGTAGCCAGCTCGAGAAGTTTCACTGTATATATATATATATGTATATATATATATATATATGTATATATATATATATATATATATATATATATATATATATATATATATATATATATATATATATATATATATATATGTGCAGTGGTACCTCGGTACTCATCACTACTTGGTTCCTGAAGGCACGGCGAACACCAAAATAATTTTGCCTTTAAGGATTAATGTAAATTAAATTATTCGTTGCTGAAAACAATAAATTTCGTATTTTAATGGGCAATTTTTAAATAGAGGAGGATGTTTTGGGGTACAAAACCTTTAAACTAGACAGACATAACTCAAAACAATAATTATATGAAATAAAATAAATCTTCCCTCAATCTGTACTGAAAGGAGTTAATAGTCTCATGAGGTACTGACGAAGTGAAGGAGGAGAGAGGTATTTGCCTGGAAGGGGAGTTTCCTTCCAATAAAACACCAGGCGCTTGAACAGGGATTCCTCCAAATGTGTCTGACGGGAGACTTTTCTTGATTATTAAACAAGTCAACATTTCGGCTTCTTAGAGCCTTGTTAGGGTGATAATTTTGAATAAAATTTTGTAATTCAACTTATTTCGGCCTTTTTTTTCGCAGCCGCCTTGTTTCGTACATGTTTTAGCATGTGGGACGAGTACCGAGGTATGACTGTGTATATATATATATATATATATATATATGTGTGTGTGTGTGTGTATATGTGTATATATATATATATATATATAAATATATATATATATATATATACATATATACATATATATATATATGTGTGTGTGTGTGTGTGTGCACTCACTGAAATCCGCAATATAGGGATCTATAAGGAGTGAGCTAAATCCAATGCCCCATTCAAGTTTGACTCGCAGGCGAAGCATGGGGCTGCTTTCGCTTCTGTTAACTGCAGCCCATGACGTGGCCCTTTTATCCAATCTGTTTCCTCTGTTCGAGATAGGTAAGTTACCTTATTTAAAAGACACTGGTTTAAACAACTTAGAGCTTGAAAACGACAGTGAAACTTCCCTAACCGGCCACCCCTCAAAACGGCCATTTTTTTCAGAACCATGACTGGTCGCCTTAAAGAAGTTTCATTGCAGACTCCTTTATGCATCCATAGCTATTTGGATCAGCGGTTCTCAACCCATTATATCTCTTATGCACCCTAGAAACGTGTGTGTAACTGGCCTAGCCCATGTAGAAACAGACAAAACTATAGCTATAGTGAAACAAGTAAATGAAATTAAACACACCTGCAAACACACACATGCACATGCCAGTATAATTAATGTTATAATCAGCGAGATGATTGCGTTTATTTACCCTCGCACAGTTCATCAATGACTTTTATGCAAGTTTTGCAAGAGGTGGGGAATTGGTGTTAATCAACTCAGAAACTCTGCGCAGTTGTTTAAAATTTATCTTCCTTAGGTTATAGTAATTTCTTTTCGAGTAGGGTTTTGTGATTTTTTCAAAGAAAAATATCGGAATATTTTGTATATATTTTTTTCATTTCAAGATGTTGGTTTTTTTGGCCACTTCTAAAAAATTTCCGCTCACCCCCTGAGCAGTCCAGAAAATATCCAAAGGAATACGCGTAACTTAGGTTAAGAGCCGCTGATTTAGATTGTGTGTCTCGATTAAAACATGGTAAATTGCATTTATTCATGCATGAATTCGACCTGAGTCTATGAGTTGATTTAAAATGATGTTCCTAATTACAGCTGTAATCCCTTTATATTGATAGGCATACTGATGCATATATACATCATGAATGTATGTAGGTATGTGCGGAAGTATGAATTTGCGCAAATGTTTCTAGCTAGAATTTTCTTAAAGATGAGATTGCTGTGGTCGTTCACCCTCTTTCATTGATCACAGACTTTTATCCGGTGGCCGCAAAAACGCTGTGATCCGTTTTCCAACCACCAAAACTCTAAGCCGACTGGATTTGTTTACAGTTATTACGCGCGCATCTATAACTCTTCCTTCAGGAGTTAAATACGGCATGTCATTTTAGCATGCAAATAGGATTCTGCTCCTTAGACTATATTTCGAGGAATTAATCTGAGTTTAGATACGTAAATCTTCCAAAATTTATTTGCTTTCACAAAATGACATATTTTAGGACTGAATGGTGTCATCCAGTGGGAAAGTTATTAATTGATAACGTTTCATGACTTTTGGGAGAGTTTGTTGTAGCAGTAGTTTAGCTTTCTCACAATCGAGAAATTAAGAAACACATTATACAAGAGCATATATACAGATGGGGGACAAAATAATACGGACACCTGTGAAATGAGAAAAAGGCTTTATGAATAGGGGTTGAACCACCCTTTGACGTAAGTACACATTGTATGCGACGTGGGATGAATGCATAGAGGTCATGAACAATATTTAATGGAATATAAAGCCATTCCTCCTTGAGAGCAGTCTCTAATTCCGAAAGTGTGGCTGGAGGCGGAAATCGAGAACGAAGATTGACTCCAAATATCCCCACAAATGTTCAATAATGTTCAAGTCAAGAGACTGAAGGGGCCAGGCCAGATGTCCTACTTTGCTGTCATTCTCTTCGAACCATGCTTGAACACACCTAGAAATGTGGTTAGGAGCACTGTCGTCTTGATGAAGAGGACGCTCTCCAGGTTATCAAGTGTGGAGAAAAGGATGGACATGATCACATAGAATGCTGAGATAGTGAGCGGCTTGAGTAACAAGTGATCCACGACCTCACCTAGATATCGCACCATATACCATTAGGTAGCCACTCGCATGCTTAACAGTCCGCAAGAGGTAGTCAGGATTAAACGCTTCTCTGAGTGGTTTCCACTCAGAGAAACCACTCAGAGAGTGTTATCCACACGTAAACGCGCCCGGTGGTGTGATATAGAGTGAATGCTGATTCATCATACCAAACGACATGTTGGCACTGCTTCTGTGAGCTCTACACCATTGGTATTGCTGGAAAGCATGACGTGATAATACTAACGGTTTATGAATTACCATTCTGCCATAAATGTTCGCAGCATGGAATTCTCTTTTGACAGTTTGGCTGAAATGGGGTCCTGCAGATGACTGTTCCTCTCTGATGTAATCTCGGATAGCGATTGCTTGTACTTTTCAGCCATTACGCGATTTAAGACCCGTCTATCCTTCTCAGTCAGCTTTTTCTTCCTCCCACTGTTGTCCTTTGCAGACGCCATTTATCGTCTTTCGTGTTCTCTGACATAACGGCTGATACCATGTTCCTTGCACATCCTAGAAGGTTTTCTGTGTCCGTCACAGATTCACCAGCTAAACGCGCTCCAACAATCATGCCTCTTTCGAACTCTGACATGTCTATCATTGCAGCGTCTTTCAGAGAGTACGATTGACACATGCAACACCTATGATTGCTGTTGAGCGACTGATACCTTCCCCTGCACGGCCATTAGGTGGCAGAATTGTGTGCCAAGTGGCGCCTTGTTCTGCAGGTGTGAAATCCGGCATACTATTTCATAGTTGTTAGTATTATTTTGTCCACTCATCTGTGTATATATATATATATATATATATATATATATATATATATATATATATATATATATATATATATATATATATATATATATTATATATATATATATATATATATATATATATATATATATATATATATATACTGCGTGTGTGTTTGTGGGCACCTCTGGGCACATGTAATCGCTTCAGTTTACTGTTAGCGATCTTGGAGTATCTCTGTCAGTATTTCTCTCTGAAGTGTTAAATTCTTTACAGCACTTTCCTTTCTTCAGAACCTCTCGGATGATACGATCTAACAAGTGGAACACGGCAGACACTTTACCGATCTTTAAATTTTCTCTCTCAGTGTTCCAATCTCTTGTATTCCATTCATTTTAGAACCTTCTTTCTTCAGAGTTTGTAAGCTAGAATGATCTAACCCACGGATATGCAGAAATACATAACCAATCTTTAAATTTCTGAGCCAGCGTTTCCTTCTGTTGTGTTCCATTCTTTTCAGGAGCTTCCTGTCTTTAGACCTCTTAGCTAGCAAAATGTAGTTGATGGACCATGCGAAAAACGCCACCAAAGTGTTTAATTATAGAGAGTAAAAGGAGAATTGTCGTTTTATGAATCTTAAGTAGTAAGTAAATATCCTTGACATCAGAGTTGGTATTATTACATTTGAATAAACATTTAAATAAGGGCTTATAATATGAAGGCCTTATTTGAATAGTGGGCCAAGTCAGCCTCACTTTCATATTCATACAAGTCATTTGGATCTTATTTTAAAACTGGTACACCTCCAGCTCATTTCTGCTGCCAACAGACGACATTACAAATCAGACTACAGAAGTAATTTCTCAGCACTCATTAGACTTTAAGGCTCTGTCTATCAAAATGAACAAAACATGGAGTTGGCCCACTAATCAAATAAGGCCTTCATATGTCCTATACTATTAGAGAAAAGTTTCGTCAACAACGAAAAACTGTTTCTCCTTCCCTGTAGCAATAATAATTTAGTAAGGAAAGAAGGGACAGGAAATCCGTCAAGATAGTCTAACAAATAAAATACCTGTTTGTTGATATCGAAACTGTAATAAAAGGAATGTGGTTTTATCATTACATAAAACAGATTAGTAGAGACAAGCATTAAGTACATAAGGCACGTCATCGCAAGAGGGACAAGAGATTGTAAATATATATCATCTCGAATAACCCTGGTAGCTATGAAACAAGGTTTTGCGTTCCCAGACTAAACGACCCGACGAATGCACCGATCGCGAAGCAAAATTTCAAAACCGGAATGATTTCAGATTTTCACTGGTAACAGAACATACTCTAGTCAATCCAGCCCATATTGGAACAAATCATTTTTTTGGAACACATTTTTCACGTTTCTTCAATATTACTTCCTCTTTTTAAATTTAAATATATTTACACCAATGGAGCCATTTTCTTCAGTTTACAAACATGGTACAAAGGCAGAAGAGAAATATTTTGGAAAACTTAATACTTTCTGCCAGACTGTCTATTTTCCTTATTTTAGACCATTGACCCTTATTTATGTTTAATAAAATTTTTGTAATTTGTTAATGGAATTTTACACGCTTTTTCAATTGTACACTTTTAAATGTTTTGGCCGCTAAAACCAAATCTCTTTTATTAACTGTCTAAAAAAGCTTTCCTTCTCATATCGTTTGTTTTCTTTAAAGTGTCGATAACCATTTCCTCCTATTTTACTAGAAATATTTATGATTTCTGAAAAGTTATCTATTATACCTTACATGTAATATTCATAAAAGAGATTCTTGACATTTTGTTTATATAATTTTTTGCGACAGCTTTAAATTTTTCTTCAATCCATAATTTAATTGACAGCAGAAAATAGATGTCCTGTTATTTTGTATGGAACAGTAAATATAAGTAGTTATAAGTATAACAGTAAATATAAGTATTAGTTATACAAGATATTTTTCAGACCGTACATCTATGGTTTTCAAAATAGAATGACCGTGCACGATCATTATCCCTCAATATTCAAAATGCTTAAATTTTTTTCAAGTTTGATTTTTTTTCTCTACCGAGGAAAATTATGGTTGTAACAGAGCTATTTTTCTTCAGTATGTAAAGTTGCTTTTAGTATATCAAAGAAAATAACTTACTTTTGTGTGACTGCAACAGCAATTATTTGCAATACAATCTATGAATTGTTTAGTTAGTGGTGCAGAAAAATATGCTTATATAAGGAAATGCATCCAATCCACTTATTGTTATGATATAATGCTCTTCTCGGTTATTTTTCTTAAAGCACTTTGGGAAATTACGCTACATTCTTCTCTTGTGAAACGACATTTAGAATTTAATTTACTATGTCTATTTCCGAAAAACTATTCTTAAATTTTTAATCCTTATTCTCACATCTATATATTTAAGTTGCTAAGTCAATTCTTTGGGCAGTCCGTGAGAGAAAACTACTGCATCAATTTACTTCGTTTTGGTCTCAAACGAATATTGTAATCTGTAGATTTGTCAAATTTAGTTTTTGTAACCGCAATTTCCCTTAATTAGCGATAATTTACAATTAAAAATTGACTTCTGCAGATGCTCAGTGGCATGTTTAAATCTGTCTTTAGAAACTCACTGCTTCTGCGCATGCTCAGTGACATGTTTTAATGATAAACACGTTTATTCCGAAGAGTCTCTCAAGATCTCTCTCTGCCATATTATTTTTATGATAATTATGTTTGTGAAATATAAGATTAAACCTCATGGAAATTTTTAATTTCGCGCTGTTTAATTAGCGATAATTTACAATTAAAAAAATTGCTTTCTGCGCATGCTCAGTGACATTTTTAAATCTGGCTTTAGATACTCACTAAGCACGAGGCCGCTTAAGTACATTAATTTGTTTCTGCGCATTATTATGATTTGCAACATTTGGCTATGATGAGTATAATTTGTGTATTAGTGCATTTATTTACTATCTAGCCGTCATGTTTTGACGGGTATTCAGATAGTCTATACATTTAAGTTACTAAGCCGATACTTTGGGCAGTCCGTGAGAGAAAAATACTGCATCAATTTACTTCATTTAGGTCTTAAACAAAAGATTTTATTCTATAGATGTGTCAAATTGCAACCGCCATTTCTATTAATTAGCGATAATTTACAATTAAAATATTACTTTCTGCGCATGCTCAGTGACATGCTTAAATCTGGCTTTAGATTAGCACGAGGCCGCCTAAACACGTTAATTTGTTTATTCCGGGGGATCTCTCTAGCTCTCTCTCTCTGCCATTTTTATTTTTAATTATGTTTGTGAGATATAGAATTAAATATGGTGGAAATAGTTCATTTCTCGCTATTTAGTCATCCTATTTCTTTTTATAGGGTTCAATGGTAATTTTTTTTACCAAGTTCTGGTGCCACTCACATGGTATAGTAGTTGGTGTCGTGAGCTTCCATGGCTTGGTTTCGAATCCCGTCTTAGGCTTGGGCGTTGCCACGTTGTCCCCGAATAGGGAGCAATCCAAACTCACCTAAATGGTGCTCACATAATGAAGTAACCAGCAAGATTTCGCGGTGTTGTGAACTTTTCATTGCATCCAATTTTTATTTTTTAAATTCCTTCTTAATATAATATCTTTAATTTAAGAAGAAATAAAAAGAGTAATTTTAAAACCATCTGAAATAAATCTAAACTGTCTTAGTTCGTAAAAATAACTAGTTGTATCCGTCAAAACATGACTGCCGGATAGTAAATAAATATACTAATACACAAATTATACTCAGCACATCGTTGACAAATGTTGAAAATCATAATATTAAGAATAGAGAAATACACTTTAAAAATTTATCATTGAACCTAATAGAAAGAAATATGGTTACTCAACAGCTCGAAATAAAATATTCCGTAAGGTTTAATTCTATATCCCACAAATATAATTAAAAATAAAAATGGCAGAGAAAGAGCTAGAGAGATTCCTTGGAATAAACAAATTAACGTGTTTATATGGCCTTGTGCTTAGTAATTATCTAAAGCCAGATTAAAACATGTCATTGAGCATGCAAAGAAAGCATTTTTTAAATGTAAATTATCGCTAGTTAATGGAAATTGCGGTTGCAAAAACCAAATTTGACATATCTATAAATTAAAATATTTCGTTTAAGACCAAAATGAAGTAAATTTATGCAGTCGTTTTTTTTAAGGACTGCCCACAGAATAGGCCTAGCAACTTAAATATATAGATTGTTAGTTAAATGGAGAATTTATGATTTTAAACTTTTATACATTTCTATCAGTATATTAAAATAGGTCTTTAAATGATACCATGACAAGGATAAATATTATTTTATTTGACAAATGCCATTCATTTAGCCACTAGAACCATTAACCACGGTCTCTCCAATATTTCAAAACAAGGGACTTAGAATTTAAAAGTATTTGGCACACGTTAAGATGTAAACAAATCCAGAAAAGATGTGCCCGGAGACAGTCGTAGCCTGTCAAAAGTCTAAAACAAGCGACCGCAGCAAAAAGCGACAAGTCGACAGCAAAAGAAGAATCCTTACATAGGGTGCCCAGCACATTTCTCTATAGGATTCAATGGACTTTTATTTAAAAGAATTTTTTCGGATCATTTTTATAAAAAGCTTAGAGAAATGGTAAGTAAGGACCTGTTCGGGTTGTAATGTAGCAGGCCTCCTCGTGGTGCGCCCTGGTTCACGCTAATTCTGCTACCGTTTTGTCGCTCTCCATGCGATTTCAAAAATGTTTGTGACAAGGAAAAAATATTTAGGACCAAATTAGATAAGATTCTATTATGGTTTATCTACAACGAAACTGAAATTTCCTGTTCTAAAACGTGTTGATTTTTCTTTTAATTCTTAGTAAAAGACAGATCAATCCCATATTACCGTCAAGCTGCTCTCCAAATACTATCGTAGAAATAATTCTTTGCGTCTTAGAAACTGACCTCAGCATTGGAAATTGCGGATGTTCTCATTCCATAGTTTCCAATTTTATGTCTAGTCCTCAATTTAATTGTTAATTATCTTGAAGAAGAAAATGAAGCTACTGGGATATAAAAGGATTTGAAATCAACCAGAATATTTTCAAGAGAAACCAAGTTATGAAATATTAACTCTGTGTCTTTATCGGTAGCCTTTATGATGTTGTATTCATTAATTATTTTATTATCTATCTCAGTAATTTCCATATGTAAAAATCTATCCTAAAACATGTCGGCTATTCCCCATTTGAAATTCATCCGTGAACCAATAACGAAGATTCACCAAAATCAGTCTGACAAGGTTGATTTTCTGATTTTAGTGCTACAAAATGGCTTGAATTCTTACTCTTTGAAATAGATGTCTAATTTCTTAAAGGACTGAGCTTTTAATTACCTTCAACTTAGTTTAGGTATATGTCATGGGAATGATCATTTCAAATTACTGACTTACATTGAGTAATATGCTTTTAAACAATAGCGTAATACTGGTCATTTCTGGGAAGTGTTTGAAATTTTCAGCAAGGTTATGTTTCCCGAATCTTAAAGCACGAGAATAGAATAGTCGAGTGGAATTATTAAGTAATTATCAATTACTCAATGTATCCTTATAACAAAATGATAATTATGTACAGCAGGCTTACAACTGAAAGGTACCATTAATTAATTAATTTGATTTTTGAAACAAAATCAAATATTTATAATTTTAACGTTATAACCTACAGAAAACTTGAGGAAAACGTATAATCAGGAACACACAGCCTTCTAATATCCACAATAAAAAATAAAAGGAGTGTAACTTCTTTTAAACGTTCGAAACTAGTTGACGCCTCTTTATTTTTTGTATTTTCATTACTCCTGAGTATCCCTTTTAATGCTTGCCGAGTGCTCCTTTTAATGAACTGTTTGTTAGAGCTATAAATCTTCGAAGTTATCAGAACCAACTTTTAACTTCTACAGTTAAAATCTTGAATGCTCCATCATCAAAATTACACTACAAGGACCCAATGTTATATATTTTTTGCTCTAATTCCTCTTCATTTTCATTCTGAACATATTCTTCGTTCGTTCCAATCAAAGATATTTTAACTCAGTGATGGTCTAGTCCTTGTCAGTGATAATATCCAAAATTTTTATTTTATCCTATGGTTAATGAAGCTTTGGAGACAATCGTTTACAAACTCTTAGAAATTTTTATCTTCCTTTTAACTCTTAGTGGTGCAATTTAAAAGTCTAAAATAACAGAGAGAATAAAGATATAAGAAATGGAAATATATCTCAATAAATGGGAGAGTCTATATGCTTAGTACTCTTATTAAGACACAAAGAAATTTGATCTCACTATCAAAGCAATTTTTTGGATTTGCTCCAGAAGGGGCCTACTTTATCGTTGCTCTATCTGCAGACGCAAAGAGTAGAACATGGCATTTATCAAACACTTAAAACCATTGAATATTAGAGAAATATCTGGAGGATCAGTCGCAACTTTAATATCAAGAATCTTTATATATCTATTTGTGGAAATTCCTTTAACTTTATTAATATTTTTATACCATAATTTACATAAACTTAATCGTTAATTTGCATTTTTAAAAACAATATTTTCTGTTTCAAAGCATATACATTTCAAGGTTTATATATATATATATATATATATGTATATATATATATATATATATATATATATATATATATATATATATATATATACACATATATATATATGAAATCATTTCCTCGGATTCGTATTATCGATTGCCATATCCTATAATATTCATTGCCAAGAGCTACTGTTTTCAAATTAAAATTTGAGAGATATTCAAATTCCTTCTAAACCGTAAATGAAATATAATTGTTATTGTTGTTGTTTACTAGTGCCCCCTAGCCGAATAAATGCTAACCACTTCCACTGAAGGTTGCGGGGCGAATAGCGGCAACTCTTGTTTAGCTGACAGCTATTGGTACCACAAGGTTCGGAGATAGATTTTTTGCCCAGTTTCACCAAAATTTTGACCGAGCAACCCCAAGGGATAATATCTAGTGGGGTCGTACTCTCCTCCCACCCCCTATTACACCCACTGAAGGACTTTCTGGCCTACGAGAGGCATCTTTGTTTCAATAGGCCTTTAAATGCTGAGATTCTGTGTCTTACCCTGCTACAAGAACGCATTTCAAAAACGTTTCGGGTGGACCTTTGCTTGTTTCAGTGCATTTGGCTATAAAAATAACAACGCAACGATGATGAAACTGAACAAAAAGGGGCCGATAGTTTTTGGGTTTGAAGAGGCGAAGGAATAGAACTTAAATGGTCGTCCCAAAGCACTGAATACTGGACATCTTTTGGATAAGTTCAATCGTCTGCACGGGAGTTATAGCAAATCCACAAACACGAATTAACTGTTTGTCTTCCTACAGGACGAAGGAAAACATACTCATCGTCTACGGTTTTCTGGAACTTTCTGGAGAACCAAAAGACCGCAGCCCCAAACACTACAGAAGGAGTTTGAACCTTCTATTATAATAGAAGGTTCAAACTCCTTCTGTATTGATAATTATCAATTCTGATGTTTCTTTTGCAGAATTAAACAGTATCTAGATGCTTATGCCACGTACCGTACTAAGGCATGCTGCTCCGAAACAAGTACAGTTCAAACAAGGCAGAACTTTTTGTTCGTGCAGTATTTTTAGCTTCTTTCAGGAAATATTTTTTTAATATTCAATTCGTTTAAAAATTCACAGTTTACAGAGAATGTAAACTTCCTCTAAACCTGTTAGAAAAAAACATGATATGCTAAATTTAGCTTTTTCATGTACGCTAAGTTAACTAGCACCTATCTTCGGATTTTCTTTTATAGAACGAAAAAAAAAAAGGTTTAGCGAACGAAATGATCGACTAGTCTTGGTAGTTAAGGCTGCTATGTACTAACCCCATTGGATTCGCTCACCTCAATGTTAACCTATGGAGAAAATTTGTCCACGGATTGCCAACTTGGATTCAAAGATTTTTTTTAAAAAAATTGTACTCCGTCATAGAGAAAAAAAATTTTACATTTGTGTACATTTTTCGTTTTTTTAAAAAAATGCAATTAATATTTTAAAATTTAAATTATTCGGGGAAAAATCTGGTATAGTGTGTTTTAAACGCTCTTAAATTCCTTCGGTGGACAAAATTTAAAAAATGGATCCTGTAGTGCTTTGCAGAAAAGTTCAGGCTATCTGACAATGCCAATTTTATTTGATTATCAGCATTTATGTACCCGTAAATAGTTGACAAAAATATTTTTAAATAAAAAATTTGGGGGCAGCGCTTAACCCGCCCCCCTTATAGAGAGAGAGCCATTACAATAATTCCTCAAAATTTCAATCCTAAGGGGAGTGGAATTCTCGAACTGTCAACTGGACTCCTCCCACCACAAGAGTCTACAAGAAGAGGAAAGGAGAAATACGATTTTTTTTCTTAGTACATAGCAGCCTTAAGCGGTCACAGTATCTGCCATCAAAACCGAATATAGGGTTTTGATTTACGCACCTGCCAAATAGATCGATTTTAAGGAGAGAAAAAAAATGAATACCTTGTGATAGAGGTGCCCAGAGAAAAAATTAGGGGTTCCAACAGGTAGTTGTGGCCTTTAACAATCACTTTTGATGAAATAGATTGTAAGGTTGATTTACGACATAAAATTGTTGTTCAATGGTAAGAATATATTCTCATTGAATAATATGAATATAATTCTGTCCAAAACATAATCCGTACTTAGGAAGAGGAAATGTGAGTTATGTAATCTTTATAAGCTTAAAACACCCAGAAAAATAATCCTACATCTCATTAAATATATATATATTCATAATTACAAGATAAAAAGAACTTTTTATATACCACGTTTTTAAATTTTCTGTTGAATCCTATAAACTTGACGATTCTATGTATTAATAAATACTTTTTAAAAATATTTTTGATGAATTATCCCATCAACTTGAAAGAAAATGATCAAATGCGTAATAAAGAGAGCAATTATAGGAAATTTTCAAGCAACAAAATTAACTGAAAATGAATTCAATTAAAGATGGCTAAAAGTATTAAAAGACTAGCGGCCCGTCCCGACTTAGGTCCGGGTAATATTATGTCCGGGTTGAACAAAATATTATACCAATAAATTTCCAGTTCATAGCCAATAAATTGCAAATCTTTTTTTACGTTATTAATAACCTAAATAATACCTTAAATTAATTTTATGTCAGTTAATAATTAAAATAATTTTTTTTAAAGAAAAAGGCGTGCCGGAGAACGGCTAGGTTCGAACCGCTAGCGTCAGAACAGAAGCCCACCGCGATAGCACCACGATAAGGATCGTTGAAATCTTCGGAACAAAAAGCGGTAGATGACAGTAGCGGAAACAATGGAGATTGTTAGGATTAAGCCCCTAACTTTATTTCTACTGATCAGATATACATAATATATAGCCTATGTCCATCTGGAATAATGTACCTTTCAAACAGTGAAAGAATTTTTCAAATAGGTACAGTGGTTCTGAAGATTACCCTCCACGTAAAAAATCGCTCTCTCTTTATATATAAGTATAGATTGCATTGTCATCGTGTTCTGAGCTATTCTAAAAGTTTCAAATGTCTAGCTAGTAGGTAAGTTAGTTAAAAATCGATTGCAAGATTTGTACTGGACAAACAAGAAAGCGAGTTAATAAAAACATGGTAATAAAAATACCGCAAATAAAGGTGTAAGAATGAACTAAGTCATAATTTGCTTCTCCAGTTATAAATTTAGGAAAACGATACATTATTCCAGCAAATTATTTGTAAAACATGCAATAGTTTAACAGTAAAATTTTGTTAAATTGAAATTCAAAATTAGCTTTATTTTCCTGTATGTTTACTTCCATTAAAACAACATATTCAAACAACTAAAAATTTCTGCGTCCTCAATTTCAAATTGCCAGTAAACTCATCAGTTTTAGGACTATTAATAACGCTCCTTGTCAACAATATCTCATTCTAACTTAACTCTTGGATGATTTCTAAATAAATCTCTGCTTCGTTCACATTAAATAGTACTATCAGAGTATGAGCACATCTCACCCTTTTCTCCTTGACACCAATTTCTTACTAAACATATTCTCTACAAAATATCTTATGTGTGACCTATAAAATATCCACAGATATGTGTGGGACTGGAAATATTTTTTTCATTGGCAATTATTCAATTTAGGGAAATTTAGACGATATAAAATAAATGTTGAATTATAATATTAAATTCTTTTTGCTTTTATATTATTATGCATCAATTTATCCTCTTCTCATTTAGAAAAATAAGAACCAGTAAATACATTACTGAATTTTTTTTTAAATTAAAGGTTTGTCAAAGAGTGTTTTCTTAAATCTATTAATATTAATAGCGTAACAGAAGCTGTCATTATGTTAATTAAAAAGCTACAAAATTTTAGTTGATGACGTGAGTTGATTGTTTGTTGAAAAAATTATCTATATATTTAAGTTGCTAAGCCGACTTTTTGGGCAGTCCGTGAGAGAGAAATACTGCATCAATTTATTTCACTTTGCTTTTAAACGAAAGATTGTAATCTGTAGATTTGTCAAATTTGGTTGTTGTAACTGCAATTTCTATTAAATAGAAAATAATTTACAATTAAAATAATTTACATTTAAAATTGATTTCTGCGCATGCTCAGTGACATGTTTAAATCTGTCTCTAGAAACTCAGTGTTTTTGCGCATGCTCAGTGACATGTTTTAATGATAAAAACGTTTATTCCGTGGAGTCTGTCTAAATCTCTCTCTGCAATTTTTATTTTTATTATAATTTTGTTTGTGAAATATATGATTAAATCTGATGGAAATTGTTTATTTCGCGCTGTTTAATTAGCGATAATTTACTATTAAAAAATTGCTTTCTGCGCATGCTCTGACATTTTTAAATATTGCTTTAGGTACTCACTAAGCTCGAGACCGCTTAGACACGTAAATTGGTTTCTGCGCATTATTATGAATTTCAACATTTGGCAATGATGTGTTGAGCATAATTTGTCTATTAGTACACTTATTTACTATCTAGCCGTCATGTTTTGACGGGTACCAACCAGTGTTTGTTTGTTAAGTTTTATCATCTAGGTCCGGAAGATTCAGATGTGTATCCAAACCTTGAATCTAAAATCTGAAATGCTTCAAAATCGGTATCTTTTTTTTCCACCGAAACGACGTCATAAGTGCGAAATTCCACAATAGATCATATTCGATTATTTGGGGTTCACACGTTCAGTTGGCGCCAACCATCAACAATGCCTGGCCAATGAGCGTTCGCCATAGTGCATTTTTGCTTATTCTGTGCTCCGTGAAACAGAAATTTTGAGGAAAATCTTAAAAGGCGCTAGTGATACACCGATGAGTAACAAGATGTGTTTTTGTGGGCTTTAACAATCATTTTGATGATATAGATTGTAAGGTTGATTTACGACATAGAATTGTCGTTCAATGGTAAGAATATATTCTCATTGAATAATAGGAATATAATTCTTTCCAAAACATAATCTGTACTTAGGAAGAGTTAATGTGAGATATGTAATCTTTATATGATACATAATAATATCTTAATTATTATCTTCACCTATATTATATCTTGATTATTATCTTAATCTTTAGATATTATACATAATAATATCTTAAGTATTATCTTCTTATATACATAATACTTAATATCTTATCTTTATATACATAATAATATTTTTACAATATCTTCATTGAAAATTTAAAAACGTGGTATATAAAAAGTTCTTTTTATCTTGTAATTATATATAGAGAGATTCAATGAGATGTAGGATTATTTTTCTGGGTGTTTTAAGCTTATAAAGATTACATATATCACATTAACTCTTTCTAAGTACGGATTATGTTTTCGACAGAATTATACTCATATTATTCAATGAGAATATATTCCTACCATTGAACGACAATTCTATGTCGTAAATCAACCTTGCAATCTATATTATCAAAAGTGATTGCTAAAGGCCACAAAATGTACAGAACAAAGAGAAAGCTGTCAAAATAACTTGTTGGAGGTGTGAATAAAAAAGCTCACATGGCGAATCAATAAAACCAAAAACTGTCCACATGGGTGGCTGTGATAGTGAAACTTTATAGTGAAGATGACTCCAGGTACATAAACATCGTTAGAAAAATTATTTAAAGTTTTTTTATTGATACCTTAGAGTATGTGTTTGAGGTGCATGAGAAATATGTTTTTTTTTACATCTGGATCTTACGATAAAGATTTCTCACTATGCAAGTGCAAATATTTCAAAATGCCGAATAACGCCGAGGCATTTTGTACAAAGAATACTCAGCATGCATTAAAACGGATCTGACATTTTCATTGAGGATTGCCTTTAGTCTCAAAGCATGTAATAATTATTAAGCAATTCTTAACATTACATCCTCATTTTATATATTCACATCCTTTCCCACAGTTATAGACAATACGTGTGTGCCACATTATTATCATTTCTGAAAGTCTAAATTAATCCGAGTGTTAGTTCCCGATATTTTTTTAAGTAATAAGTTTAATTATACGTAAAATATACATAATAATATTTTTACAATATCATCAGCGTACTTAAGTACTTCTAATTGATTTTAAGGTTTAAAAAAATTGATGATGATGTAGGTCACACGATGAAATACACTGCTCAAAACAATTAGGAGACCACATGGTTTTAACGAAATTACGCAAATACTTACGCCGATAAGTTACATAAAATAAATCATCCATAATTTAAAGCCTAGCAGGAACCAGAAGAAGAAAACTTCATATACAAATCAAAATTCATGACGTCAAAAACCAGAAAAAGAACATAAGGTTGGAAATCGGGATGTTGCAGAAACGTCTGTTTCACTGCCTTAACTGTGAAATTCGATTGCTCAGTTATTCTTTTTGAGAAAAGGTGACTTGAAAATGTCTCAACAACGTGATTTACCGGAATCCATGGCATGGCGTATTACAAGCAGACTTGAATCTGGGCAAACACAACGTAGTGTCGCGGACGTTGTTGGAGTCGCCAGAAGTGCCGTTGCAAGGCTGTGGAATCGATTCCAAGAAACAGGGAATGTTAGACGTCGACCAGGGCAAGGTCGATCACGCGCCACTACACCAACTGATGACCGGTATATCCTGCTAACAGCTCTTCGAAACAGAACAGACAATGCTACTCAGGTGCAAAGGCAGTTGCTCTTGGCAACAGGACGAAGGGTGTCCAGAAAACATTACGTAATAGGCTTCATCAGGGATGCCTCTATGTACGTAGGCCAATGGTCTGCATTCCGTTGACCTCATGCCAATAATTCCGTTGACCCAATGCTTCTTCGGGCGGCCCGAAGAAGATGAGCTGCTGAACATCGAGATTGGGAGCAACATTATTGGAGCCAAGTGCTGTTTACAGACGAGTACCGATTCAGTCTGGAGTGTGACACCCGACGTGTTTTGGTATGGAGGGAAAGGGACACTCGAAATAACCCCACATTCGTTCGTGAAAGGTCACAATACAGACGAGCTGGTTTTATGGTATGGGGTGGAATCAGCATAGGTTGACGCACGGACCTGCATATCATTCGGAATGGTACTTTGACGGCCCGAAGGTATGCAGACGAGATACTGAGACCTCATGTCATACCTTACGCTGCAGTCATTGGAGATTCCTTTGTTTTCCAGCATGATAATGCCAGACCGCATACAGCTCGTCTTGTGGAGAACATGCTTGAAGCTGAAACAATACAGCGTATGGAATGGCCAGCGTGCTCTCCTGACCTGAATCCAATCGAGAATGTTTGGGACATGCTCGGACGACGCATTGCTGCGAGATCAAGGCCTCCTTTTACTCTCCGAGACTTGTAGATTGCACTTCTTGAGGAGTGGAACAGTATTCCCAAAGTCTTATCGATAACATCATCGCATCCATGGAAAACAGGTGTGCAGCAGTCTTAGCTGTTCGAGGAGACCACACGCCATATTAAAAATTTTTTGTACGTCTTTTTTTCTGTATTGCGCATTGATACGCGTGTACTATCCATTTTATGCCAGTACGTGGCTGTCTCGCACGGTTTTATTAACTTCTTTGCTTGCTCCCCTAATTTTTTTTGAGCACTTTAGTTACTATCATTAGATATGTAATATTTGACTGCACTACAAGGAGGGTATGAATATGTATATACAGGGTGTCCATAATTAAACTTCCCTACTTTAAAGTTGTCTACAGTCGAAACTATTGTTCAGAAATTTATGAAATTTTGTGTAGGACATATTGAAGGGATGGGAATTTGTTAGAGCGAATAAAAAATTAGTTCAAAACTTCACCACAAGAGGGCGTGTTTCGAGGAATTACACATTTACGACTGGTCGTTTAATTAAGATTTCACCATATTTTTATCCATAGGTCACCCTAACACAATAACTCATGCTCATTAAATTTTGCAATCTTTAAAGTGATTGCAAAGTCGATCGGAAACTTGTTCGATAACTAATTTTCGGGCAAAAGATTTGAAGGAATGAAGAAGAAACAAATATGCAAATTAAATTTTGTCGACGTAGGCAAGTGAAACATCTAGTCAGTCTTGATAAACCAAGAACTATACCTGATCTGAAAGACGACATTTCACGACATGTTCTCAGCATTTCCCCGGACACACTGCGGTCAACTGTAGAATTGGTTGCCGATTTCAAATGGTAGCTGAAAATGATGGCTGTCATGTTGAACATGTCTTGTTGTAATAAATTTTTTTAACTATAGTAAATGTTGGTTAAATGTGAAATTCATCAAAAAACGCTCTCTGGTGGGGAAATTTTAACTAATTTTTTTTATTCGCTCTAACAAATTCCCATGCATTCAATATGTCCTATACAAAATTTCATAACTTTCTGAACAATAGTTTCGATTGTAGACAATTTTAAAGTAGGGAAGTTTAATTATGGACACCCTGTATTTTCTTTGTAGGCCAGTAGCGGCCTTGTAAAGCGTGCTGGCTTTCGGTGCTGAAGGTACTCGGATCAAATCCCGACGAAGCGCCACTAGAATGCCTCCATTCGTGTCGTCCCTTCTAGGGGGTAATGCTTGTCCGTCTATATGGTGATCCCATAATAAAATGGCCTGCAAAACTGCGGTGTATTACAGGCGAATGTCTTCACAAATGCCTCCGCATTGGTGTTTTTAAAAAATCTTTGTAACTTGCTTTGAAAGTTGGCATAAACGACATCCTACCCTGTTTTGCAAGCATGTCAGTAAAAAAACATCGATATGAAATCACATATTGTAGTATGTCATTTAATAAAATTACTTAGCAAATTAATTTTTGTTACGTAATACATAAAGTTTTGTAATAAACTCTAATTAATGTTTCCACATAAAATCATTACTCTATGAAAAGAGGTACAATATACAATTAAAAGGGTTTGAATACTGAGTGCTATATCTTGAAATGTTTACTAGTATTCAGCATTACCGTTTCTTTTTCAATATTACAAATTTTGACAAAGATTACATTCTCTCTTTTTCTGTGCAGGCACCTAGTATTGAATACAGATTGTTGTATAATATGTACAATCATAAACAGACGTTTTTAGACAGACGTTTTCAAACTTTGAAAGAACTGAAAGTAAACAAAATAGATGAATACTTTAGAAAGTTTTCTAAAGAAAAGATTTCACAGAAGTGAGAACTTCTAACTTTCGTATTGTTCCATTTCAGAATATCCTCTTCGGCCTTTTTGTTAAGTGATACCAAACGCATAAAATTAAAATAAAAAAACAATATAATGACGAAAATTAATTTTTTTTCGGGGGGGGGGGGGGAAATTAGTATCTCCGGGGAAATATTTTTTTTTAAATACAAGAAAGAAAACCTTTCGTATTACTGGCCTCAAACAGTAATGGCAAACTGTGTAAGAAGTGGAAATAAGAAAAGAAATTAGATCTTCTCACACCGCCGGCATAGCTAAGTTCGTTGAATATCGGCCTTGATGTAAAAAGACCCGGGTTCGATACCCAGTTCACCAGGTGATGACCGAACCGCTAGAGCGCTGGCATTTCGGTACCAGAGTCTGTGTGTTCGAGTCCCATAGATGTTTGTAGCCGTCTGGAATCGGCTTTAAGCAGTAGGTCTTGGTCTAATTTGCCCTCATGTAGCAAAAATTGACCGCAGCGCTCCAAACCAAACCAATCGATACCCTGTTCTGACGGCAGTAACAATTTCCTCTATAAAGCTTATATCCTTTATAGTTATTACCTTAAAGATAATTAAGAATCCAATAAACTATCTAAGTTTGTTGAAATTTGATCACTACGTTTGGAGATAGAGAGAGATATATACTGTTGTTACACAAATTATAATAATTTAAATTTTGAATGCGAAAGCTTAAGCTTACAGTATGCGAAAGCGTATAGTATTAAAAAAAAAATCAAAGTGGATAAATTTTACCTGCCCTCTATCTCCCTAATTTTATCCTGTTTCTAACTCTTTTATAATTTAAGAGTCATGTTTTAATGTTTTTAGTTGCATGTTTGCACTTAGTGTCTTTTATTTTTTACTACATACATGTAGTTTAAAATAGTCTCACATTATATCGAAGCTTCTGGAGCAAGATTGTTAATTGGAATGGAAGTCTATAAATCCTCAAAACTAAATTTCTGCCATCGAACGTATTAGAACATTATTCACTTGTACGAGACGACTTTAACAACAGAGCACAAGCATTTAGTCTTAAGTCGTCAAACTCACAAAATGAAACCTTTACAACTGTACAGCTTTGTACTAGTTCCTCATTAAATGATATCAAACTATTTTCCTATAATCCACTTCATCATCAATAACCAAACATCGGGGAGAAAATGTCTTATTTCGTTGCTTGCAAAGACTTCTTCCATCTTTGATTAAATGTTCTCTTCCACGCTGGGCTCTCTGGAAGAAGAAAAATTGAAAATTTTCCTTTGGATGCAATCCAAGAAGATTCTTAAATACTTTAAAAGACGACAAGAACGGAATTTGATTTCTTTTCCGCGTATGTTGAAGCGAAAGTCTAGATTTCAAACCTCCCTCATATTTTCCAAAATTCAAATTCTAAATCAATATTTTTAATGCGTATTTGAAAGGTGAGAAGTAAAAATTCAGATTCTTGGCAACCAAGTATAACTTCATGTTCTTATACTGGAATGTAAAAAGAATTCTAAAATTTAGAATTCAACTTATTTGCTAGCTTAAAATGGAACACTCTCAAACTCTACGTTTCATTTGGCCGTTCAACGATCCCTCTTCCAAAATAGTTACAAAATATTATAAAATTAGTTTTTCTGTTTTTCTGTCGTTCAAAATGTTTTCTGTCGGTTCAAAAATTTTATAACATTTGAGTATTTAAATATATTTTGACTGGAAATTTGAACTTACTTCAGTTTTGTTTGGGTAGCATTTAAAAGGTAAGTTGAGATTTCATAGTATTCCTATATGTTGCTTAGAAAAGAAAAACTTCGCAAATAGAGAAAAAAAAATACAACTGAATTATTTACGCATTTGAACATTATTTGCTAACCGTATAAAAATATTCTTAAGAAAATCATACCTCATGCTTGTATAGTTTTGTAAATCACCATTTTTCAGTAAGCTGGTGTTTTTATTACACAAAAATACTCGTTAACAGCTTCTCCAGGAATTTTTTCTAACCAAAACAATATCGAATCCAGCTCAACTCATTCATCAATTAAAGATTATAAAATTCATCAAGCCCAGACATCATAACAGTGAGAAGTTATAATCCAGATGGAAGTTCTTAAGACAGAAGAACATCCATCATCTGATTCTCCCAAAACTAATCAGAGGGTTCATAATGCAGTTATAAGTTTAGAACTTTAAAAATACGACTGAAGTCATTGTCTAAATGTCTAAAGAAGTTTGTTTCCATCTATTTACATGTTAGCGGCTAATTGCGATAAGTTGCGTCCAAGGAACTTTTGTTGTGTAATATGGAAGAAAGGACTAGTAAGATCCGTATGTGCAGCTTTTACAATGATCTTTTGAGATGTGCTAATAAACATTTTGCTTATTTTTAAATCAAAGTTGTCCAACAACTGTCTTTCATTGAGAGCCAGGATTTTTCCCTTTTGACAGAAAACAGCTCAAAGTTAAAATCCCAAACTTCCCATAAACATATTAAAACCCACTTCAGTAATAAATTAAGAGAGCTAAAAATAAAATTAGTAAGTGCGTGCTGTTTACAGTTATCCTGGTGCTGCATTATTCAACTTTTTTAATTATATGTCCGACTGTGATAAATAACTGCAGACTGGTTATTCTGGCTTTATGGAGCTAGTAAACAACAAAAAGATTTCGCATATTTATCACGGCACTTTTCAAGTAAAAATTTTTGACATCGGAATTCTATTCAGCTATAGCATTGTTAACATGTTGGCCTAGCCACACGACGCTCAATTTTTAGCATCACCAACTAATGAGCCCATCGAAAGGTTTTATTTTTTTCTTCGCCGCTTATCATTTATCACCGGGAAGCATCCTTTCTAAACATGCCATCAAATGTAAGAATAGCCCAGGATAAATGATGCATTGTTTTGTTGACATGGGAAGTACAAATGGTCAGTCTGTACTTCTGACTGCGAATAAAATGTGTGCTTTTAACGTAGTCTATGGATGAAAGTTACACTTTTCAAACATTCTGTAAAAGTTAGTCCACGGTAAACCTTTCGAAGAAGTTCGCGATTTTGTAATCATTCATTTCTGTATCAAATCTTAGAGAGTATGAGACTATAACAAAAAATAGTTTTTTAAGTTGACTATTTCCTTAAAAGGTTAATATAACAATATGTCAAAAACTTCTTCATGAAAGAGCAGACATGTTTTTTTTAAAATAATGGTAACATTTTATTCTGTTAACTAGCAGGGATAAAATATGTAGAAAATATTATTTCCTAACATTCAAGTAGTAAGGAAAATACTAATTTTAAACCTATGAGGAATTATAGACCCAACAAAAATGAGCATGTTTGCATGGTTTAAGTAAGAACAGAGGCTAGAATTAAAACGAACAAAAACTTTAAACATCAAATTAAAAAAACATAAGACTCATTTCCTACTCGACTTGAATTACAACTAAAGGTATTCGCGATATCCTTAAAATAGTACTAATAGGGATGCGACATCGATGTCGATGTTTTCAAAACATCGATGTTTTACACATCGATTTATTGAAGCCGATTTTTTTAACATGGGTGTTTTATGCTCGGTGTTTTACGTTGTCTCGATGTTTTTTTTAAATGGAAATGTACCATAATAAAAAAAAAATTTAACCCCGTAGCATAATTTTCCCACTCAGTAAATGTAAGTCTGAATTATGAAAAGGACGAATACGAAAAGGGGAACGATTGGAGACAAATGGCAATGAACAACCAATGAATAATAATTATATGCCCCAATAATTGTTATTTACAGTAAAGAAAAAATAAGCTTGTTCAGTTTTCCCCCATACGTTGGTTTTGCATCAGTACTTCAAAGTGATGTAAATATATGTAATTTTCTTTTGTATTATATAATTTCAAAATAAAAGATTTGTTAACAAATTGGAATAATTTTTTTCCTCAATTTTCTGGTAAAAGTAATAAAATGTGTAATGGAAATTCTGCGATATGCGCTGACTCTAGCAACCAAGTTTTTGCCCTTTGTGTCAGCCCAACCTGAGAGTAAAATTACCCCCCCCCCTCCATGACTAACCGAAGTAACATTAATCTTAGGGGTTACTAAATTAGTTTTAAAAAGTGAAAGTTCATAAACATTGATGTTTAAAAACATCGAGGGTTTTGGGGTGATGTTTTATCAGCATCGATGTTTTAATTTTGAATATCGATGTTTCAAAACATCAATGTTTTGTTGTCGATGTCGCATCCCTAAGTACTAATAGGCTTTCATTATCAAAAAATATAACTCATCTGTCTAATTCACTGTATTTTATCTTATTCGTCCGCACTGACTCTGAAAGCATAAACGTGAGATTTTTTTACAATAGTCCAAAGATTTTTTTTTCCTAATGCGGAGGCATTTGTCGCGAGACATTCCCCTTTTGTTATTCACCGCGAAGTCTTGCTGGCTACTTTATTATGGGAGCACCATTTAAGTGAGATAGCATTGCTGCCTATGAGGGTACAACATGGTAATAACGGCCAAGCCTTATTCGAGATTTGAACCCAAGCCCACTCACGAAGCTAACAACTCTATCAAAGAATTATTAATACTGTAAAGTTGCTCCCTTTAAAGCTCTGGGGAAGAAGTGTGCCCCACTCGCAATAGATTTCTATACTAATCGCCGAGTGTTCAGCTAATTGGTCACGTGAGCGCTTTGATAGCCTCCGCAGAAAGAACCAAGTAGTTGTTCCTATGGGAAAACCTTTCTGTGGCATTAAGACAGATGTTGATATGTCATTTTTTTTATGTTTTCGACAAATTAAAATAGTAACTTTTGTTGTGAAATATAAAATCGCTCAATTAAGTTTTTTCAATCCAAATATTCTGTAGTTAATACTCATATTCAACCTCCTGCACATGACTGGTCTTCAATGAAAATTTTCAATTAGGGACTAAAATATTCAGTCAGGTACCAAAAATTACCTCTTTTATCCATAACAGCATTTGCCAATAGGAATAACTTAGTATTATTTCATAATTCCTCTATCAGCTTTTGTCACATTAAAGAACCAATTTTAAGCGTAACATATCAACTTAAAACATAAAATTGAATTTTTTAGACATATCAGCATCTGCCATAATGCCACAGATTTATGGTTTATGCGCAAATTAGCCATTCACAAGCCAAATCTGTTAAGTCCACTTTTTGAAATTTTTGAAATTTTGGTGTCAAATCATTTGATTTACTCTTTAACTTTTTACATTCATAATAAACTTCCCAAATAATAAAGATTAACACCACTCAATGACAAAATTTTTTGGGGCCATCGAATAATAAGTCACTTTCTTCAGAAGCCAATCCAGTTACGTCCATAGTCTAATGTAAATCGTTGCAATAATGCCATTGAAACGCAAGTACTGGGTGATAACGGTCAATCATTTAGTGTTGTTTCATCACAAAAAGAGTTAAATAAATGAGTCAGTTACTGTCTATCTGCCAGAGGAATAAATTATTAAACAATTATTTAAATTTTTTTCTGTAGTAAAAAAATAGTTTGAAGACTGAATTGGATGTTATTACTTTTTTTTCACTTGCCAAATCGATAAACTCCTTGGTCACGCAAAAATTGTAATAATTATTACGATTACTGTAAGGATATTCTATCTTATACATTGTATATGTCATTAGATATAAACTACATCTGCAATAACACATTCTAGAACGTTTATTTGGATTTATATTTTCAGAGGAATTTTAAAAAACGATGTATATTATTTGACCACTTTTCTCCACTTTTTGTTTTATGGACTTAACCGATTCGGCAAGTGAGCAGCTGAAATAACTGACTCTGGAATAATTTCATTGATTCTGATGCTGCATTAGCATATTGTTGTGTGGTATATAAATGAGAAATATTTTGGTATCCAAATGAGATAGCCTAACGTAAACATTCTCATAACGTTTTAGTAAGGAAATACTCAAAGTTACAAAAAATGTGTTCCCCTTTTGGTGGAAATTCACAAGCAATCATATTGATGAAGAAGAACTTAAAACTGTATTTAAGTGCTATGCTCTATGGCATGTTATGTGCCATGCGTTCCATATACTTGTGCAGAGCAATTTTTTTAAGCCCAATAGGATATGCTTTGAATTATGTAGGAAGTTGTAGAGTGTTGTTGCTTACTTTATTCAAATTTATTTTTTTACTTTCAATAGTAGCAAAAATATATACACTGCTCAAAACAATTAGGGGAGCACATGATTTTAACGAAATTACGCAAATACTTACACCTATAAGTAACATAAAATAAATCATCCGTAATTTAAAGCCTAGCAGGAAACAGAAGAAGAAAACCTTTTATGAAAATCAAAGTTCATGACGTCAAAAACCAGAAAAAGAACATACGGGAGGAAATCGGGATGTTGCAGAAACATCTGTTTCACTGCCTTAACTGTGAAATTCGATTCCTCAGTTATTCTTTATGAGAAAAGGTGACTTGAAAATGTCTCAACAACGTGATTTACCGGAATCCATGGCATGGCGAATTATAGGCAGGCTTGAATCCAGGCAAACACAACGTAGTGTCGCGGACGCTGTTGGAGTCGCCAGAAGTGTCGTTGCAAGGCTGTGGAACCGATTCCAAGAAACAGGGTATGTTAGACGTCGACCAGGGCAAGGTCGATCACGCGCCACTACACCAACTGATGAGCGGTATATGCTGTTAACAGCTCGTCGAAACAGAACAGACAATGCTACTCAGCTGCAAAAACAGTTGCTCTTGGCAACAGGACGAAGGGTGTCCAGCCAAACTGTACGAAATAGGCTTCATTAGGTAGGTCTCTATGCACGTAGGCCAATGGTCTGCATTCCGTTGACCTCAAGACACCGTGCGGCCCGAAGAAGATGGGATCCTGAACATCGAGATTGGGAGCAACATGATTGGAGCCAATTGCTATTTACAGACGAGTCCCGATTCAGTCTGGAGTGTGACACCCGACGCGTTTTGATATGGAGGGAAAGGGGCACTCGAAATAACCCCACATTCGTTCGTGAAAGGTCACAATACAGGCGAGCTGGTTTTATGGTATGGGGTGGAATCAGCATAGGTGGACGTACGGACCTGCATATCATTCGGAATGGTACTTTGACGGCCCGAAGGTATGCAGACGAGATACTGAGACCTCATTGCATACCTTACGCTGCAGCCATTGGAGATTCCTTTGTTTTCCAGCATGATAATGCCAGACCGCATACAGCTCGTGGAGAACATGCTTGAAGCTGAAACAATACAGCCAATGGAATGGCCAGTGTTCTCTCCTGACCTGAATCCAATCGAGCATGTTTGGGGCATGCTCGGACGACGCATTGCTGTGAGACCAAGGCCTCCTTTTACTCTCCGAGACTTATAGATTGCACTTCTTGAGGAGTAGAACAGTATTCCCTAAAGTCTTATCGATAACATCATCGCATTCATGGAAAACAGGTGTGCAGCAGTCTTTGCTGTTCGAGGAGACCACACGCCATATTAAAAATCTTGCAACATTTCTAAACAATACTTTTTTTTATCGTTTACATGTAACCAAATTGCCCTAAATCATCTTTTCGTGTTTTTTCCATATTTTCAAAAAATTAAAGCTTAATTACAACTTTTTTATGTCTTTTTTTCTGTATTGCGCATTGATACGCGTGTACTATCCATTTTATACCAATAAGTGGCTGTCTCGCACGGTTTTCTTAACTTCTTTGCTTGCTCCCCTAATTTTTTTTAGCAGTGTAGTAGTATTCAGAGTTTTATAAAATAATATACGTAAGAAACAGCATTATTTCGCGATAAACTAATATATCTGTGGCGTTATGGCAAATGTTGATATGTCATTTTTTTATATTTTTTTTGTAAAATTAAAAAAGTAACGTAAAGTGAAATATAAAATCGCTGAATTCGGTTTTTCAATGCAAATATTCTTCAGTTAATACTCATATTCAACCTCATTATATGGCTGTTCTTCAATGAAAATTTTCAATTAGGGACTAAAATATTCAATTAGGGACCAACTATTACCTCTTTTTTATATAACAGCATTTGCCAATACGAATAACTTAGTATTATTTCATAATTCCACTATCAGCTTTTGCCACATTAAAGAACCAATTTTAAATCTGACATATCTCATTAAAATATAAAATCGAATTTTTTGGACACATCAACATCTGCCATAATGCCACCGATATAATAAGTGGCAAATTTTTGTGGATCAAATGAAAACTTTTAGACACTTATATGTAGATAATTCTAGAAAAACATTAAGTAAATTAGCAAATCTATATGTATAAAAGAGTTCCGTAACTGACTGCCTGACTGACTGACTGACATATGACGCACAGACCAAACCGCTGGACGTAAAGGGCTGAAATTTCGCATGGCGATTCTTCTTATAGTGTAGGGGTACACTAAGAGAGATTATTGAAAACTCTTCTTAGATTTTTTAAAATTAAATTAAGCTCATTTTGTAACATTCTTTAAAGTTTGCATTTAAAATAATAATCCGAGGGTTATAAAATTTATATCACGAGAATGATCATAAAAATTCCTTTAATAGGAAATCTTTTTCGAATATTTACATCCATTTTCTGATTTTTGGGGAATTTTTAAAGATTTACTTTTAGAATTTAATTTATTAAATGCTGATCACGTGGTTTCTTTCCTTTTAATTTTGCGTCACGTGCATAACAACGAAATAGGCAAAAAAATTCTTGCTAATGTGCAAACGATTGGACATTATCCAAAAAAATATTAATATACAGTAAAAGAAATGTTCCTCAAACTGTACTATATTAACTGTACTAAATTCTTTAGTATGTCCTATTAGATTTAATTTGAATATTTTCTTCTACATTATTTTGTCTATAAAAATATCTGTTACGATTTTTTTATAAATATATGTTTTCGTTTTTTTTTACAACAATTGCATAAACTGATCGTTGTATTTATTATAAATATATATATATATGCATATATTTTCCATTAATTGCATACATTGACCGTTGTATTTTATTTGAATGTACTCCGCAGCTAAGTACGGATTTTCAGCTAGTAATTCATATTTTTCTGGAAGAAAACGCAAGCATATTGATACAAAGCGTAATCTTTTAGCTATGTGCATTGAATTCAAATATATATCATTTTCTTATCCGGTAATATTAGCTGATATGTTACTTAAATAAATATTTTTATTTCAATTTTCAATCTAAATAATTAAGACTACACATCCGAGGCTAACATTTTCCTCTCTTTTTTTGTTATTTAAACATCATCTACAATAGAGTTCTACTAAGAGAATTTGTTTGAAAATATTTTTTTGCTCCTCTTTGAGACCCCTTGCGCAGAATCTTTGATTAAATATCGTCTTCCGCAGTCTGTGACTAGGATGCAAGACCATTGAAAAGCTTCTTTCTGGAGACAGTCCAAGGAAATACTTCAACTCGTTCAGAAGAAAAATTACAAATGCAGATATCTAAGTTGTTAAACGAAGCAGATTTTTTTCAAAGATTTTCTCAGAGTCTTCTAAATTAATTTAAAATGCTCTTAAAAAAACAGGGTACAGTTTTCATAAATTACTTCATTAAAATTCTATCGTTTACAGAAATGCTAGGAGTTGTGAGGCAATACTTTCTGATCAAAACTCATAGACGTAAGTAAATAGTTACAGCATGTAAATAAATGGGAAATATCATATAACTAGCTGAAAACCCGCACTTCGCTACGGAGTACATTCAGATTAAATACAACGGTCAATGTATGCAATTAATGCCAATATATATATAAATCGTAAGGGATATTTTTATAGACAAAATAATGTAGAAGAAAACATTCAAATTAAATGTAATAGGACATACTAAAGAATATAGTACAGTTTTAGGAACATATCTTTTATTCTATTTTAATATTTTTTATTCTATTTTAATATGTCCAATCGTCTGCCGCATTAGCAACAAAAAAATTTTTTTTGTCTATTTAGTTGTTATGCACGTGACGACAAATTTATTTAAAGTACCAGAAAAAGAAATCACATGATCAGCATTTAATAAATTCAATTCTAAAAATTAATCCTTAAAAATTCACCAAAAATCAGAAAATGAAGGTAAAGATTCGAAAAATATTTCATTTTAAAGGAATTTTCATGATCTCCCTCGTGATATAAATTTTATAACCCTCAAATCATTATTTTAAATGCAAACTTAAAAAAAGTTATTAAAACAGCTTAAAAATGTAATTAAAAAAATCTAAGAAGACTTTTTCAAAAATCTTTCTTAGCATTGCGGCGATTTTTCTTATAGCACCCCTACACTATAAGAAAAATCGCCGTGCAAAATTTCGGCCCTTTGGGTCCAGCGGTTTGGTCTGTGCGTTGTATGTCAGTGAGTCAGTCAGTTACGGAACTGTTTTATATACTCGTATATAGATGATGCTAGCTGAGGTACCTAAAATCTGCCTCATTATTTATTTTTCCTCAAACATTTTACATTGGATATTTGAAAAATATTAAATCGGTATATATAAAACAGTTCCGAAACTGACTGACTGATTGACTGACTGACATATAACGCACAGACCAAACCGCTGGACCTAGAGGGCTGGAATTTTGCATGGCGATTGTTCTTATAGTGTAGGGGTGCACTAAGAATAATAAATAGACAGAATTTTTTTTCTTGCTAATGCGGCAGGCGAATGGACATTTATCCAAAAAAATATCGGGCTAACCAAGATACCACCGGTGTGGTTCAAAATTTTTTTTCCCAAAAATATTTTAAATTGAAGATTTAGAAAATAATTTAAATTTCTTATAGAACGAAAAAAAATTATACAGAAAAGGAACATATTTAAAATGTAATTTCCTCCTATATGAGCATATCTGAGAACAGATCACATTTTTAAACATGTACAGGAAGTCCCTCGTGCAAGATGAAGGAAAAGATAAACTGATACAGTCTTTAAATCAAAACACATAAAGGGTTTTGCACTTAAGGGTTTTTTCTGGCATACAACCTTCAGAGACTTTATTATAATTATAGTGAGACAACAGGGAATTTTATTATTATAAAGGCGAGATTAAAGTGAGATCTCGAGTGAGAAGCTACTGCTGAAAGTTGAGACTACGGATGTCATTTCGTTATTGCCATTTAATCCTTTTGTATTTATTTTATGCTGCGGTTTTGCTGGTCGAAATCAGCATCCAAATAAATGTATTGATTTCTTTGAGCTCATAAATCACGTCACGAGAACTAGAAAGGGCTTAGAAATTTCTTTACTAAACGTTTTCGAGCATTCCTATTTTTTTCAATTGTTGCCCAGTTATTCACCTTAAGAATTAAAAAAATCTTTCTCGACAACATCGATTCCTCTTAGTTTTATTTTTCCTCTCTTTTTAATACCAGTTAGTATGACCTTTAAAATTTAAAAAAAACACTGTCGTTATTCATTCCCAAAATGCCAGCTTAGTTCCAGTGCCTTTTTTGTATAAAGAGTTCAGCATATATTTCTTTATGAATATGTTATAGAGATCTAAACTATATCATCTGAACCATACATCTTCTTTTACGCCTTCAAAAATGTTCCATGAAATCGAAAATTCTGCCTTCATATTTTGTCATGTTCCATGCACCAGAAGAGTAGACTAAGAAGATTTTGATCAGGGTTTTGTAAAGACTTAGTTTGGTTATTCAATTTAAATTTCGGTTTAAAAAGGTTTCTCAATCCAAAGTGACCCTCACTTTCTGTTGAAATTATCCCATTTCTTTCAGATTAAAAATGAGTTCTACTTCAGAATGAAATACTTTAAACTTTCAAATGAATTCCGTTATCGTTAGTATGGCCTTTAACATCTTTTTAGAAACGCAATGTCTTTATTCATTCCCAAAATGCCAGGAACTTAGTTCCAGTGCCTTTTTGTATGAAGAGCAGTGACGTAACAAGCCATTCATGTGCCCTGGGCAAGAATTTGCATTTGGGCCCCTTAATTAATTAGATTTGGAAAAATAATAAAACAAATACAGCATTTTGCCCCCCCCCCTCCAAAGTTATCTATAATAATATCGTTAGTAGTTAAATATTGTTAGTATGGCCTTTAATAAAAAATGTTAAAGGCCATACTAACGATAACGGAATTCATTGCAAAAGTACAGCCATAGTTCTTTGTCATATAGTACAACATATCGTTCTTACTATTTCTATGGCACGAGCCACGGAAACGACAAAGGAAAAATTTTTCATTACTTCTAACCAGTGGGGTTTTAACCATTCAGCGGGCGCGCCAATTTTTGGGAACACCATCAGGCGCGCGTGGCACGAAGTGCAACGTCTCTTTAAACCTTGATTATTCCTTTTGTAATAAACTTTTCAAATTTAAAATAATAATTCTGCGTTTTATGACAAGATATAAGATGTTGATAATATTGAGATATATTTATAATTAAAGGCCAAAGAATACAGATACAATCGCCTTATTTCAAAACTGTCCGGTTTATTGGATCTAAGGACAACTTGCGAATTCATTCCTATTATGTCCAGAAACCTAAAAAACAATAAGAGATTCCATCTTCATGATATGCGGGATACCGTGTAATTTCCGCACATTTGTTCGACTACATCAACTCCTGTTTTTGATGTATTGTAATCCAGTATAATCGCTGGTTTATCACGGTTAAATCACGACTACCAGTGAATGGAAAGGCATACAAGCGTCAGAAAATCAGACCTGCATTAGAAAGGGTGTAGCTATAAATAGAAACTGCTTAAACCATTCAAACCTTACATGTAAAAACAAGCCATTTAAAATTATGAAAATGTTGCACTTTATACACGGGCGCGCCCGCTGAAGAGTTAAATGGGTTGCTGCAGCTTGAGAAGTTTTCGTGAAATAATTTTCTTGAAATTGCTGAGTCCATATCTTTAGAGCATCGCTAAACAATGAGTTCGGATATGCATGGTTCAAACTTCAATGGTTCGTCTTTGATATGCTATCCTATGACCAACTTATTCTGGAATTCATAAAGTTAACCTCTACACGGCCTATTAGCGGCAAAGTCACTAATAACAAGACGAAACATTTTCGATATTATATACATATACTTTATGTAACTCAAAGCTTATAGGTTCTTTGCGCGTGCGCAGATATTTCATGACACTATATTATTAAAAGTCTGAATACTTTTGATAAAATAGTGTACACAGCATGTAATTGCCAAATGAGAGAAATAGATATTTTAAGAGGACTCGCGAGCTTTAAGTCGAGGAAATAAGGCATATTTTCATACTTTTTGACTCTTTGTAACTATTTCAATTTTCTCCCAATTTTTCCAAATTTTATGTATATGATAAATTGATATATTTATTTTAATAAACAAATTTTCAACTCTCAAAATGATTTTAAATATTTTTTTTAAATGTTTTAGATGTACCTTGTTTTTTAAGTATTTTTATTGTATACTGGCTCGCGCGCAGAACTATGAAGTTAATTTTGAACTTAAATGCATAATTCCTGTTTTATATTTAAAATAAATAATTCAAAATACATTTGATCATAAAACATTCAACATTAAAATATTTTTCAATTTTTTTAAATTGCTCAAAATATACTTAAAATTTCCTTAAATTTTTGCATTAATTTATCCCTGAAAAAATAACAAAATGTGCAGTGATTGCAATAATTCTAGTTCAGACGCAATAAAGCAACATGATTATGCAGTGATAAAAATTTCATGGAATCATGTTTCATAGTTTTCAGATATCAGTTGCGGAATGATGCAAAATTACATTTTGAGAAAAATGAGTTTAAAATTTTTCTTACCATAAACTTGATCAGTAATTAAATATTTATAATATCAATATCTCCGGAACTAAGCGGAATATTTTCATGCGGTTTGCTTTAATTTGTTCAGAAATGATCAGGCTTTAACATATATTTTTTTCAAAAAATCGAATGTTTTAAAGATTTAAGGGTAGTGAGTCCCCTTAAGTATGAAAATTTGATCTTTTACAAAAAAGAACATTTTTCACAGCAAAATGGAGAAAATGCCTTTGGATTGCAACTGTATTGTGCACCTCAGAAAATAAGTTACTTAAAATTCTTCACATGTGCACAACAAAAGCAAAAAGGAAATACATCTTTTTTAATAGCTCATACATGATTTCTGAATTGCTGAAATTTGTGAATATTTGATCTTCTTTTTGCGCGACACTCCGGAAAGTGAAGTTTTTACAAAAATACCCCTGGGCCTTTTTCTTGGACTCACTCCAGAGAGAATGCTTTTCAACCAACTGATCTCCTTCCACATATAGACAATCGAAAACAGCATTTAAATAAATATTTAGGGGCTTCATATACCAGGAAATATCGATCATTGAAAAACAGGGAAAAAATCTCGCGGGGACTGAATTTCAGTGGTCTGGTGGCTTCAGCTCTTTTGAAAACGTTGAAAACTATTAAAGTCGATTTGAGGCATTTTTTGAGACGTTTAAATTCTTTTATTCATTTTTTTTTTTGGATTTTTCTATCTAAGTTTTCATCATAGGCTGTTCGAGTTCCGTTATCTTATCCTCTTATTCTTTATAATTGAAATTTTAAAGGAAGCATTTAAAAATCTAGACCCGTATTTGTGAAAACTTTCAGCTTCATGTATGTATGTATATATATATATATATATATATATATATATATATATATATATATATATATATATATATGGGATACCTTTCGTGTGAAGGAGTATTTGCATTCATTAAAGCAGAAATCACTCCAATTATCTAACAATAACAAATGTATATTTATTTAAAGGATGGTTAAAATATTATATCGTCTACAGGTCGTCTTTAAGCGTCTCGATCCCACACGTCCAGGAAACGGTCTCAGAGTCCGTCACTCTCGTAAGAAACAGCGAAGCGTCCTTTTCCTCCAAAAATCTCTCTCTCCTAGGAAAGGGGGTTTGGGGAGCGGGGGTTATTGCCCTCTTTGGCATCTCGGCACCGCAGTTCTGGTGTTAGAAGTGGGGCAGTGCACGGGATTCGTCTCACAGCTGGGCCATCATGACACCGACGCGACCTCGTGGAACCCTCCGTTGTTCGACGCAAAATAAATCCTTAAAAAAAAGAAAAAGAAAACAACAGTATTTTGCATTTAAATGGTCTACAGATCATCAGACCATGGTTTTATGTGATCAGCAGCTGATCTAGTCTTAATTGGCCCTTCATGACAGCCAATATTTTCTAGGTCGTAACGATCGTTCGACTTCGCCTTTGCAATCCGATAGAGTCCTTGTCATGGAATTCTTGTACCGGGCCAGTATATCTATCCCTCTTTCGAACTTTATCATCTTCATAAAACTTCTCTTCTATTGTGTATGACTGTGATTTCAACTGGCTAGTTCTTGGGGCACTGGACACTTTTTTAGATTCTTTGTCTAAATATCCCTTTTTATTAGCTAACTTGAGAGCTCCAGCGATACCAAGATTAATATCTGGTTCTTCTTCTAAAATAGGTTCATTTTCTCTCACAGATATTTCAGCTGGCCTTTCATCAATGTCAACTTCATTCCAAGCTCCACGATTCTGAGCTTCTAATTCCTCATTCTGTTTTTCTTCTAAAAGCTCTCTTTCTAAATCCGTCATCTTATCTGCCTGTTCATCTCTGTTGTCAGACATACCACAAGTAGGAACGTCACCGAGTATTCTACAGATGTCAGCAACGTAATTCAGTTCTATGTTGATTCCCTTAGAATCAGCAGCAGCGTCATTTTCAGTAAACCATGTCTCGCTTGTTTGCAAATTAATTATAAATCAGTTTCTCATTATTTGGTATGGAGATGCTAGAGAGCATACAAGACATATGAGTCTTTCACTTACAAAATCAATTAACTCCATAAAACAAAAAGTGGAGAAATGTGATAGGATAATAAACATTGTTTTTTAGAATGCCTCTTAAAATATAAATTCAAATACACATTGGATAATGTATTATTGAATATGTAGATTTTATCTAATGGCATATGAAATCTATACGATAGAATATCCTCGAGTTATGGTTATTATTATTAGAATTTTTACGTGACTTAGGGACTTAATCGATTTACCAAGTAAAAAAACATCCAATTCAGTCTTCAAATTACACTTTATTACAGAAAAAATAGATATAAATGTTTAAAAATTCTCAAGTACTTATTTCTGCAGTAGTTATACCGTAACTGACTCGGTTGTTCTACTTTTTTGTGATGAAACAACACTAAACGATTGACCGTTATCATCCAGTACTTGCTTCTGCGTTTGAATGGCATTATTGAAACTATTTACATTAAAGAATGGCAAGGGAGGGCAATTGTTTGGCCTGGTTGTAAGCGGAGGTTAGCGGAGGGCCGCACCTTTTAAAATTATTGCATTTATTAGTTAACTTTGCATTTCAGAAAAGGTATAAATTGTATCATAAAAATCAATAAATATAAATAAAATGAAATATTGGCTGTTTTTTCGGCCGTCTTGGTGTTTTGGGGCTGACCTTGGCAGTTTTTCTGGCTGTCTTGGCGGGCCACAAAAAAAAGTCTGTAGATTAACGCATGTGGCCCGCGGAACGCTATTTGCCCACCCCTGGAGTATGGAGTTCATTGGATTGGCTTCTGAAAAAAAGATTATTATTTCAAGGTGAAAACAAAATTATCATTCAGTGATGTTAAACCTTATTATTAGGAAAATTTATTATGAATATAAAAAGTTCGGATCCTATCGGGAGCCTATGAGGAGATGTAAGCACGTGACCAGAGGGCGGAGACGAACAGCTCCAAGAGAGGATTAAAAAGGGCCGTCGCTTGTCGCTTGAAGCACAGATACTCCCGGAAATATTTTGCTGTTCAATAAATTGTTGTTTTTTGAAAGTTTGCTGTATTTATGAGTACCGCCTGGTTGTCTAGAAGTCATAGGGAAGACAACAAGTGCTTTGACACTAAAATTTTTGAAAAATTCAAAAAGTGAAGTTAATCGGTTTGTCTTGTGAAGTGGCTTATATGACAACACCATGGTGTTGCCATATTTGTTAGGTTATGCATAACCTAACAAAAATTTTGCAAATGGAATTTCATTTCAATTTCACATTCCGATGTAGACATAAATCAAAGCTCTCAGAAAAATTCTTTAAAAATTCAACAGTTGGGAGAAAAGGCATGAGACACGCGCTACTGAAAAACCCACGTTGACTCAATAGGACAGGGTCATCGTGAGCTTCCTCAATCCTGAATTCGAAATAGAAAATTAAGAGCAGGGAAACTAATAGTAAGTACGACAGCGAATCTAAAATTATCAAAATTTTATCTAACTAATTTTATCTAGCTAGCTGTGCCCTACTTAATTTTGAATCTCAAATTTCCTAAAAAAAATTTAAATACTTATGTTATTATCTTGGATTAAATTATATTATGGACATTCTAGTATCCAGTAACATGAGTCACATATTTCTTAGAGGATTACGATGAACACATTGAGAGACACGCCCCTGTCGGGCTCTTACTTTTAGCAAGATTTACTCCCTTAAGAAGACAGAACTAAACCATCTTGAGAGAACTCCTCCCTACCACCCATGGTACTTTGGAAGAAGTCCGGGTGGGTCTTTCCAGCTCAAGCCTAGAAAATATAAAACAGCCTTCTCACACTTCATGAGTGGCCATATTAGAGTACTCACTTTTCGGCAGGGTCAGAAGATCTTCCCGGAGTGTCACTGTTGATCTGCCGACATGGCCTCCCCTGCCCATCTTTTGGCTTGTTTGGGTTTTACAAAGAACGAGGTCCTTAGGGACCCTCTACTGTTTTTAGACATTTTAGAAATTTTTGGTTTCATAGAGATTTGGGATTATTAACAACAACAAAATTTAGAGACTCGACGCTGTATTACTGCAACATCAAATTCTCTGCTATATTTTGCCTACTACGGAATATGATTATTCCCGAATATTGAAGTTTCCTTAACAGAGCAATCAAAGTATTAATTCTCAATTAAATGAGTCATGGTAAAGTTACCTTTAAAAGAAATTCGTATTATCATTATTAAATCATTTCAAAAGTTTTTTCTCTGTGATTTCGTGTATATAAATAAGGAATAATAAAAAGGATTTTGTGTACATACATATCGATTAATAAAGTTAATTAGTACAAATTATAACAAAATTATGAATCTTGACGAACGCCATTAAATACCCCGATACCATAAAATACTATATATATATATATATAAAATATAGTTTTTTGCAAAACGTTCGAATCTAGTTGAACCATAAAAGCTATCCGAATAAAAGAAAACACACAAGATGTTCAAAAATCAACTTTGTTAATCCGATGACAATAGGCAAACAGTGCAATCGTAGTGAAACTGTATATAAATCATTCTCTTCTGTCATCACTAAACCTCGATCTGATATTTTATACTCGGAACTTCCGAGAAGAAAAAACGGTGTTGAGTTTGCTTTGTCTGTTTCAAAAAGGTAGCCGTAAATGCAGGTACATCAAAATTCCATTTTGGCCCACAACAGGTAAGGAATATATGCACACGCATGTAAGAAATACTTATTTACCCACTTCATTCCCCAAGCACGCATACTCACGCATTTTGTCGTCCCATCACGCATGCATTCGTGGTCGACCTGCCATTCCGCAAGAGAATCCCTTTGTGTGTTTGAAAGATCGATTTTCAGTTTTAATCTAACGCTCAAAAATGTTGAACAATGCATGCTTCAGAAAACAAAGCAGCAAATTAACAAAGCTGATGTCACAAACGAGATGTTTATATCGGAGTATAAGCAAAGTTTTCACATAAGGAAGCAAATAATGTACATCTAGAGGACTTAGCTTCTAAACTGCGTCTCTAACCTTCGGTTTGATATTGCACCCCCTGCACAATTCGGGAGATATACAGAATTTTCGTTTTTCTGTTGTTGTATTTTTATACCATTCATCAAACTTTACCTTGTCACCTTATATTTGAGACCAAAGACATAGTATGTTGGCCTTACGTATTTTTCCCTTTTATTTATTTACATTATGACACAGTTCATGTAATTTTTCCTCATAATTTTCTTTGTGTGCCACCTGGGCATTCACAGTTTCTATTATAATCGGTCAGACACCCATGTGACGACCCTAAACCCGGGCTGCATGCCGAACCAAGGTCTCCAAACTATATTTTACATCCGAACTATCCCGCCAGTGTTACGAACATATATATATATATATATATATATACTATTTCTAGATTGTTATTAGACATCATACCCCTAAAAAGGCTATATTTCCTTAACAGATTGTATTCAACAGGTCATCCGTTAAATATTGCGCATATGAAGTGAAGACTAATTTTACGGGAAGAGATGAAAATTCCATGTGTTAGAAGAAATCGATTCATTCCGAAAATTCCCACACCCTTTCTTACTAGTGTTAGATGTCTCTGTTTCTCCCGGTCACTTTCAGAGTTTCTTGTGATCGATAAAAATTTCTGCTGCAACACTTGTTATTGACCTTCAGGATCGGAAGGCGATGAAAAGCAAATTTTTATTGTGTAAATAACAGATATGCTCGAAGAAACACTGATTGGTTGATTGGAAAGTAATACCCCTGAAGGTATTTTTTTCCTCTACGGGATGAGAGAAATCTATAACTTAATAATCAGAATGCAATATGTATTTTGTATTTATATCCATCGTAAAGCGAAATATATTAATCTGTCTGTTTTGACACCGGTATTAATGTTTATCGATTGAATTTTGACAATGATGAATACTAAAGTTGCTATTTTAAGTTGGAATGAAAGATTGAGTTGAAAGAGTTATGTAAGAATGGGATGACTTCTTACATAACTCTTTCAACTCAAAGCGTCCTTTTTTTCTGAAGCGTCCGTTTTTTGTGATACACGTACCCGTTCCAACGCTCTTTAGGGTTTTCGCACGCGCTCAGCAGTTTGCGACGGGAAAAAATGGGCGTTTCCTTTTGAAAATTTCGAGTTTCTGTACCTATAACCGTAACCGTGAGCGCCACTTGGTTGCCGTTCACAGAATCTCGAGCTCATGCCTCTGAATAATTAAATCTGAAATCTCATCTCGATCGGTTGAACGAAACAGTCGCTAGAGGTCCATACATCGGCAAATTTTTTTATGTCCACTATATATATATATATATATATATATATATATATACTAGGGGCTTCGCCCCTAGGATCGCTATGTTCCCTCCTCTGTTATTGCTAATAGCGAGATACATAGGGGTGATTCTCGGGCAATGTATCAGCTTCCATCCATTTACTGTTGTCACCCTTAGTACGAAGGGCGTTTCATCACTGTTGAATTATCAGCTTTAAAATTCAATTAAAAATCGAAAATTTAAGATATAGACTTAAAGGGAGGTTTATATGAATAACAAATCTTTCAGCTTGCAGATGATGTAAATATTTTCTTTGTAAGATAAAAACTCGAGGAGCATCGATATTACATCCTCACAGGGGACGATATTTCTTAAAAAACTGTGTTTCATTTTTTGATGAAGATATTAAACTGTTTTAAAATATTTTTAAACAAATGAGGTCTAGTTTGAAAGAGAAATGTCTGTAGTCTTAGATTGTAAAAAGATCAAAATTCTACGATCATTTTTTGGCGAGTTATCGTAATCTGAAGATGAAAAAGTCAATATTTTCCCACAAAACATAAAATAAAAGCAACTAAAAGTCCGACGAAGATGAAACATGTCTTACTTTGGTCCCCCCTTTTTCTGCATTCATTGGTATCGCTCTCGACCCCATACCCCCAGCGGTTTCGGAGGAGATAGCGTGACAAGCTTTTGACAGCGGCAGCGGGAATTATTTTTTTTTTAAATAGATAAATATATATATATATACATATATATATATATATATATATATATATATATATATATATATATATATATATATATATATATATATATATATATATAATATATATACAGTAAATTTTCTTAATTTACAGCTTCATAATAGTTAGCTACTTTCTTTTCAAGTAACACAGCTACCAATATGGACGGAAAGAAAAATTAAAATCCACTGTAACAAATTCCCAGGGGACAATGACCTGCGGGACAGAATGAGAGAAACTGATTTTTCTTTAAAAAAATAGAAATAAAGATTATTTTCTCCTCTCTGTCTTTCAAATAGCAATTAAATGATTTATGCAAATTCTGTTTTCCCAAACTACGTGCTATCGGATTAATAGATTGTGACAGGAGTTCATGAATTAGTCGCCGTAATTGCATCTGACGTCGTCCGATGAACTACGACGTTGAATGCACCAGAGTGTCATTCGCTTTTTATAAGATGCAGCTGCACTCGCTTCATTTCCCAAACACAAACCGTTCAGTACACAGTCGATTGGATCTGAAGAACCACTTCGGAATAGAAGAGCATGTAAAAGTGTTTAATGCGAAAAGTCCTGTCCTTAATAGAAGCAATCCTATATATATATATATATATATATATATATATATATATATATATATATATATATATATATATATATATATATATATATATATATATATATATACTTCGATTTAAGCAATTTCGGATTTACGCGGTTTTTAAAAGAAATATTTTTCATACGGGAAATTCCCGTTAATACTACTTTACAATAAAGCATGCATGAATTTATAGGTATGATAAATGGATACGTATATATACATGTATGCATATACATATATACATACATCCATTTCCTGGGATTCAATTTATGCGGTATCGCTTTAACGCGGAAAGTTTCTGTCGCGTTAATCGAGGGATGGGTGTAAATATACACTATACACCAATAATTGAGGCGGTGAAAGGCAAAATGGTGTAAGTCACATTTTCAACTTTTTTTATTTGAGATCAAAAATGTAATATCCATGTTCAATTTATAGGGGAATTGCAAATAGTTATTATTTGCAATATTATAATAATTATTAGAAATTATAATTTGTGAAATTTATGGTGAAATTTTTTGTAGTTTTTGCAGTAAGACTTTTTTGACTTGCATCACTTGACTTACTGACTTACACCACTTTGCCTTTCACCGCCTCAATTGTCCGGACCAGTGTGGAAAAAACAGGTGAAGAGATTTTTATTATTCTAGTAAGGGGTTGGTTAATTACAGAGAATACCCTCTTAGGAAGCCTTTCGACCCATTTCTGGTGTATATTAGTCAGACGATGGCCCAATAGCTAAGGCGCCGGCATACCGTACCAGAGTCTGTGGGTTCGAGTCCCACTCTAGGCATGGACGTTTGTAGCCGTTAGGAATCTGGCTTTAAGCAGTAGGAACGGTCTAATTAGTGTGTAGCTAAAATCGGTCGTAACGCTCCAAACCAAACAAACCTAATTTGGAGTACATCAAGTGGAATTTTTCTCCATTCCTCCTGCATAGTCGATGAGAATTGTGTAGCAGAACTGGGCCGTTTTGGTCTGGACCTGAGCTGTCTTTCCAAATCGTTCCACAAATGCTCGATTGTGTTGACATCGGAACTCTGGACGGGCCCCAATAATTGTTTCATATTCAAGTCCTCGTACCAATGCATAACAGCTCCACTTTCGTGGCCCGGGGCGTTGTCATCCTGGTGGAGATAATCGTCAGTTCCGCAGAACGGCCACAGTGTAAGGAGGGCAGGATTTTCTAGAATGTCAATGCACCGATCCCTGGTCATGATATTTGGAACAAGAATCAGTGGTCCAAGACCGTATCAGCAGAAAGCGCGTCAAACCAAAACTCCACCACCGACGAACTTCACAGTTGGGTGTACTCACTCCGGTAATAAGCGTCCTCGAAACTGTCTCCGACCCAAACTCTATCATCGGGCAGTAAACCTGTGGATCTTGATACGTCACTCCATAAAATAGTTTTTCAGTGGTCGATCGTCCAGTTTTTACGCTCATTTCACCACGATAAACGATTCCTCGAATTGACTGTCATCTTAAGCGGCTTTAAGACGTTACTCTGCCTTGATACCTAAGTGCATGACGTTCTTTTCGGGTAGTATTCATTCATACAGTAGTACCAATGCTACTCTGACATTTTTTCAGGATGTTTTCCACCGAGAATCGCCGTTTTTTTTTTGTTTTTTTTCTGGTTATACGTTGTAACACGCATCGATCTCTAACTCTCTACTGTATCCATCAGTTTAGGCTTTTTACCTGGAAGCTTTCTGGTACTCGTAGTAATGTCAGAATATCTTCACTTGTGGAAAACATCAGCTACTGTTGATTTTGGATTCTCTAACTAAGCTAATCACACGTAGAGACTTTACACTTATACAGCATACTTTTATAACTCCCCTTTAAAAATTCCTCAGCTCACGATAAGTGCCCATGTCACTTAAAATCGACTACTATATTCAACCAATACCTTTTTACATTTATATCTCAACTGTCCACTTAGCGGCAATCTCGAAATACCAGGTGATCATAATTAAACTTGGCCTATTCAGAGCACTCTGTAGCTGTAACTAAAAGGCGGATTGGGCTGAAATTTTACAGATAGACAATTAAAAGGATGCGCTGAAAGATTCCGAAAAAATATTAGTTAAAAATGTCCGTTAGGGGACGCATTGCAGCCTAAATGCTTGAAATGTCATGCAATAAATAATTGTGCACAGAAAAAAAGTCATTTAAAACTTTTATTTTTACATTCTCAAGCACTATGATGTTTAAAACTTATTTTTACATTTTTAAGCATTATGACGGTTTCAAAAGTTGATAAATGTGGCAGTGCAAGTGAAGAAGAAAACAATCTGATTTGCATAAGCGTACCAATTCAAGGTGCATTCTGGGTATAAAAAGAATGACATCGAGTGAGTATCATTCTTTCAGTTACGATGGCATTTAAATTACAAGAACGTGCGTTAATCGTAAAACGTTTTTATCAAACCAGGGAAATGCTGTTGCAGCTCTTCGCGAATTTCGACGTCAAAAGAAATTGCGTCGGGGTCCAATGTCTCCACAAGGTGTGAGAGACATATCTCCATTTGAAAACACTGGGTGTTTAAACGTTCAACGTGGCAGAGGGCGAAAGCCAATTAGCGAAAAATTCGTTTCAGAAGTAGCAACGGCCGTTGTCGAGCAGTCACTGACAAATGATCATGGAGTCAGCAGTGCACGTGCAGTGTCACGACAATTAGACGTTCCGTATAGCACAGTGCAGAAGATTCTGAGAAAAGCTTCTGCTTCTTACCGACAATGACCGTCGCTTATCTTTTGCCCTGACTTTTCTTGCCCGAATGGAAGTCGATGACTCCTGGCCATGGGACATTCTCTGTAGTGAGGACATTCTCTGGAGACATGGGACATTCTCATGGGACATTCTCTGGAGGCTCATTTTTATCTGAACGGAACAGTGAACACCCAAATTTGTTGAATTTGGGCTTTGGAAAATCCCCGTGCACAATTCCGCAACACTAGCCTAAAGTTATCGTCTGGTGTGGATTCACGTCCCAATTTATACTTGGACTGTTCTTTTTCAAAGAACTTAAAGATAATGGCCCTGTCACATGTTCTGTAACAGCCCTCAGATATCGTAACATGCTCAGCAGTTTCGTTTTACCTCAACTCTAGCCGCGACAATGCCTTGAGTCTATTACTTTTATGCAGAATGGTGCCCCTCCACATAATACACTCTGTGTGCGGACGTTTTTGCGACAACATTTTACGAATGACAGGGAAATTAGCCAATCGTTTCCTACTCCTTGGCCGGCCCGTTCTCCCGACCTCACTTCGTGTGATTTTTGGTTATGGGGCCATTTACAGAACGTTGTTTATAGGGGGAATGTTACAACTTTGGCTGACCTGAAGGTCCGCATAACACTGTATGTTCGACAGATTACTGGCGACCAGCTGCGGTCTGCTGTTGAAGACGCTGTTCATCGCCTGCAGATTTTATATACTAATTAGGGAGCTCACATTGAACAATTTTCTTTACACCGCTAGACAGTGTGTAACAAATAAATTATGCTTGAACTGGATTTTGTAGCGTGTTTAAATTATTTCCATGTCATGCGCCCCCTAGCAGACTTTTTGTCGGAATCTTTTAGCGCATCCTTTGAATTGTCTGCCTGCAAAATTTCAGCTCAATCCGCCTTTTAGTTACAGCTACAGAAGGCTCTGAATAGGCTAAGTTTAATTATGTTCACCTGGTACGTAAAATAAGCACAACACGTAGGTGTATGAACGATTATTTGTAGGCACTGGATATATATATATATATATATATATATATACATACATACATACATACATACATACTATGATGACGGCAATTCATTCCACTTCCCTCCGTGCCACTCGGAAAACTGTATTGCAAGGAAAACTATTTTGTGACATGAAAGAGCTCGACAATCATATAATAGAACTCGGTGTTTATTTTTCACCAAATATATATAAAAACGAATCAAGTTTTGGACGTTACCTAGTAGGTTTCGATATGAATATCCCTCATCGTTCGGCACACATATAGGCGATAGTCGATCTCCATCCAGGTACTCTTGATCACAGCAGGAGTGATTCAATTGGGATTCTATCCGATAAATGACGTAGTCCCGGATCTTCTCAGCGTACACAATGTTTCTCAGTTCATAATAAAAGTCTAGAGGGTCCAAATCGAGGATCCTAGGTGGCAAAAAAATTTACCAAGCCTTCCTATCCAACTTCAAAATACATATAGGAGGAAACATGACGTCACAGCATGGACGCGTGACCACAGCGCAGTCATGGTTACCATAACATGGAAAAATAAAACTCCAAGAGTTGACATATCATCTGCTGCTACGCAAAATCCAATCAGTCGATTGTTGTTCCCGGTATGCACAGCTTAAATCACACACACCTTTTTCGATGACCCTGTATATATATATATATTTACTTACACACACACACATATATATATATATATATATATATATATATATATATAACGTTATATATATATATATATGTGTGTGTGTGTGTGTGTAGAGAGAGAGAGAGCCACCTTCCTCCACCCCATTTTCCATAATGTGTGAGCCGTGACGTCATGCTTATGAGAGCTTTTCGCATCGCTTGGACTTTTGGACCTTGATTCATTGCGCGCAGACGAAGACGGAAGTTCATTCGAGTAAGATGGACTCTTAACGTTATTATAGGTGCAATGTTAAACGACGGGTTTTTTTATTGTTTATAAGAGTATTTCCAAGACGTAACTTTATTAATCTCCTTTGTAAATATTAAATGTCACCTGTGCCGTCCCTGTATATCCAAGAACTATTAAATGTTTTCATTTGTAATTATCCCGCTCGTCCAATTCCTGACCTATATATATATATATATATATATATATATACAGTCGAACCCCGTTATAGCGAACCCGGTATGTACAGGATGGTCGTAAAAAAACTTTGCTGATATATGGACCTCTAGCGGCTGTTCCATTCTACCGATCGAGATAAATTTCGGATATAATTATTCAGAGGTATGAGCTCCGGAATCCGTGAACAGCGACAAAGTGGCGCTCACGATTACGGTTACAGGTATAGAAACTCGAAATTTTCGAATGGCAACGCCCACTTTTTCCCGTCGCAAAATTCTCATCTCGTGCGAAAACCCTAAATAGCGTTCGAACGGTACGTGTATCACAAAAAACGGACGCGTTAAGCACGCATAAAAAGCAGCTCTGTGAACGGCCAACAAAAACACGTTCGGAGTGCACGGAGGGAATTTGTTTATAACAAAGGCAAAACACCAATCACATATGACAACACAGATCGGACAAAAAAAACCTTTTATTTGTGTTACACATTTTCCACATGGGTGCCATCATAGGCCATTCGCAGAACTGTTATTTTGTGCGTACATAACGCGTCCGTTTTTTGTGATACACGTACCGTTCCAGTGCTCTTTACGGTTTTCTCATGCGCTGAGCGTTTTGCGACGGTAAAACGTGGGCATAGCCATTCGAAAATTTCGAGTTTCTGTACCTATAACCGTAACCGTGAGCTCCACTTTGTTGCTGTTCACAGAATCCCGAGCTCATACCTCTGAATAACTGTATCTCAGATCTCATCTCAATTGGTTGAACGGGACAGCCGCTAGAGGTCCATTTATCGGCAAAGTTTATTTATCACCACCCTGTATATAACGAACTCACATATATAACGAAAGAAAATTTTGGTCCCGCCATTTTCCTATCTTATGTAATTTAATTAGTATTGTGTCAGTTTAATGTAATCGATTTTGGTCAATTTAAGTCATTAATGATCATTTTTTATAGATTTTATCAGTTTTTAATATATCATTAATGAATACACAGAAACTAATGAGTTTCACATTTTGTGAACTCTAGCATTTTTTTTAACGGTTCGGATATAGCGAACACCAGATAAAGCGAACAAAACCTTTGGTCCCTTGAAGTTCCTTATAGAGGGGGTCCTGCTGTGTATAGCTACACTCTATAACAAAAAATTCGTAAGAAATGTCCGATTGTAATAAAATTTCGCATGCAAAGATGTTTTACTGAACATGCAAATGATTAAAATTTGGTGTCCAATGAATGAATAGCGGGAGCTGCAGCGCATCTGAACTGCGTATTCAGCAGGTGTATATAAGGAGCGATTCTCGGTCTGATGTTCAAAATTTCTGATACGTTTCGAATGCGGATATCTTACGTCGACTGTAACAATGCGTCGCCGAAGAATTCGTGCTCATTACGAGCATATTTCAGACATTGAAAGAAGCTGGTTGGGGAAATCGAAGAATCGCTCGACATCTTGGTCGAGGCGATGCAACAATTAGACGATGGTGGCAAGAGTTTGACAACAACGGCAGATTTAAGCGTCAGGGCTGTAGCGGTCAAACTGGGATGACAACAGAACGGGAAGACACAGAGATTGTCAGATGAAATGTCACAGCAACGGGTTCATCGTTCTCAACCATGAGACCCGCACACAAGTATCCAACATGACTATTTACAGACAACTGAGAGAACGGAATCTGCTTTCTAGCCGACCACTAAGCCACTTACCCCTCATGACTGCACACCGTCAAGTCCGACTACAGTGGTGCTTAACTCGATAAACTTCGAACTTCAATGACTGGGGATGTATAGTCTTTAGTGACGAGTCACGTTTCCAACTGTGTCATGCCAACCACCGAAGACGTCAGGGACAGCGTAGGCCACGTCTACTGCCCTTATTATCGCATGCCACACAGGCCCACGACAGGGTGTCGTGGTCTGGAGTGCCATTTCTTTTGATAGCCGAACGCCTTAGGTAGTCATTAGTACGACTCTTACAGAACAGCGGTACGTAGATGGCATTTAGGCTCGGTGCACACGAGCGATCCGGTGTTGCGATCAAGCAGTACATAGAGTTGAACTAACCGACTCACACGGACGACGCCGGTGAGTCGGTTCACCGGATTGCTCGTGTGCACCGAACCTTGTGACTCGTTTTGTTGCAGTTGCTCTTGCGCCCCCCCCCGGACTTACTTTTCAACAAGATAATGCCCAGCAGCATACGGTACGGGTTGCTATGAATTGTCTACAAGCTTGCCGAACACTTCCTTGGCCACCTGGCTCGTCTGATCTCTCCCCCATAGTGTACATTTGAGAAGTGATGGGAAGGCGATTGCTACTATCTCGGAATATTGCCGATTTAGCCCGACAGTTGGAGACAATTTGAAAAGAAATCCCACAGGACACCAGCCAGGAACTTTATCAATCTATGCCACGCCGGGTGACAGCTTGCATCCATACCAGATGTGGACCAACGCCGTATTGACTTCCTCACTTCATAGCGATCAAATTCTGGAATAAATCATTCAATTATTCTGAAGTTTTAACTGCTTTTTCTTCTATACATGTTCTTTACATCCACCAATTTTTGTCGCAATCAGAGAAATCCTCCTTCGTGAGTCTAATTTTTTCTAATATAGAGTGTATATATATATATATATATATATATATACGTACACAAGTCAAAAAAAGATACGCAAATAACGAAAACAATGCTTCTAAATCGCTTATTACAGCAGTAGGTGTTCCACATGACCCCCACCACAGGGGATAATACATTACAAGCGAGTCACAAATCCAGCAACGGCAGCGTGCAGCAGGTCCAAATATATACATGAAACCTCTCGGCGGATTGCATTTTTTAGTTCCAACAGATTGGTAGGACCAGATAGATACACCCGTTGACTTGTATACGTCAGCGCCACCTGTCGGCTATTTTTGAGAGGTTTTTTTTCCTGTCTTATAAAAAATCCCGTGAGCTAGCGATGCTAACCCTGCAAACGTTTTTTTATTTTGATTATTTTACCGTTTTTTTGTTTTTTTTTAAATTTTTTACTGACTTTTTGCCCACCCGGTATATATATATATATATATATATATATATATATATATATATATATATATATATTTGACTTGGTAGTCAGGCCTTCGATACATAAACTCCAAATCAATTAATTCAATTGATCTGTATAATACTTTTATTATTTTAAACCCAGTATCGTTATTCGAACAATTCAACATATTATACGAAATTTAAAGATGAAGTTGTTTACATATTTATAAGTAGAGAGAATGGAGAGTGGCGTCCACTAAGTCCCTGATTGGACTGAGTGAACGCCATTATCCATTCTGGCTGGTCCGATTAAACTAACATGTCTTATGTTACAAGATGGGATTCGGTCTGGAGGATTTGGTTCGAATAAGCGGCTGGTCCGATTAACCGGAATCGTCTGTGTATATATATATATATATATATATATATATATATATATATATATATATATATATATATATATATATATACAGGGTGTCCATAATTAAAGTTCCACTTTCAAAAGGCTGCAAAAAAAGAACCACTGGTCAGAAAGAAGGGGGAAACGATTTGGCATAATAAAAGAAAGTTCCAAAATGTATCAATAGATGGCACTGTAAGAGGTTGGAACTTTTTTTTTATTATGCCAAATCGTTTCCCCCTTCTTCCAGTATATTCAGTTCAAATTTGAAGTCATTCTGACCAGTGGTTCTTTTTTTGCAGCCTTTTGAAAGTGGGACTTTAATTATGGACAGCCTGTATATATATATATGATACCCGGTATAAAGGGCTTAATTTTAAAAAATTATTTTTAGATACTTGTTATTATTGATTTTAAAAAATATATTTTGACTGGTATAAAAGGCATAGGTCTATAAATTTTGTATACAATATTACATTTCTTGTTTCATAATCGAATTTTCATTTCAGTCAAAAGATTTTTGTTTTTTTATCAGTACTAACAAGTATCTAAAAATCACTGTTTTTGACTTAAGCCTTTTGTACCGGGCATCATATAATTTCGTCTGTAGTATTAAATGACTCTTTTAAGTGTGTTATGAAGCGAAAAGTCAATATAATTTTCTCCTTATTTTGTAGAAAACTCTCTTTTTAAATGATAATATAACAGCGAGAGAAAGAGAATGCGTAGGAATTACATCGTAACTTTTAATTTTTAATAAATACAGGAATTATTTTCTTTTGATTATGTTTTGTTTAACGAGAAGGAAGTATCTTAAATGGTATTAGATGCTCTTTTAACATGAGCAATGGTGGCAGATTTCATGATATAATACATATTATCCATTTTTTGTAAAATGCTTAATATATACTACATTTATATTACGTACTACTTTAGAAAATCATTCATATATAACTTTACTAAAAGTATATACGAGGGATGCACATTTATTCATGCTGCATAAAAGAAAAATTCCCATCATATGCTGTTACGAATGATAAAATAACTGCTTTTGAAGTTAAACATCTTTCAACATATCTATGGGAAAAATCGCGAGATGGCATAATGCTTTTCGAATTTTACAAATATTCTAGTGCTTCGTTCGACTGTATTTTTTAATGACGACAGCCGATAACAGCGACACGTGTTTTAGTCTCAACAGATCACAAATATAATAAACAGTTACTTAGGACTACAGGGATGTTCAGCAAAAGACTTCAGATTTGACCCACACTGACACAGCAACAGGCCTACAGTTCATATAACTGAAATGTGAAGGAATCAAAACCATTGGTGCCGAGTTGGTCATGCTTCCAAGACTTCCAAGAAGCGCACATCGGGCCCGACCTGGCCGAAGCCCAACTGGGATAATCCCGACGGTGCGGAGAGTTGGTCATGCTTATACACCCTCAGCGACTTTCACGATTGTTCTAGAAACAGAAAATTCCAGATCCTGATAACCACGCCTCCTAGATGAAATCAGTTTACTTCTCCGGGCACCCAAAAAAGTCGCCCCACACTGACACAGTAACAGGCCTACAGTTCATATAACTGTAATGTGAAGAAATCAAAACCATTGGAGCCGAGTTGGTCATGCTTAAATACCCTCAGCGACTTTCTCGATTGTTCTAGAAATAGAAAATTCTCGATAACCACGCCTCCTAGATGAAATCAGTTTGCTTCTCCGGGCACCCAAAAAAGTCGACAAAGGTTGGCAAATTTGTCTCCGAACATGCAAAAATTCTCAAAAATATCGCCAAAGGGTCATTTATTGAAATCTCAAAGCTCTATGACAGTCAATAAACTATATTTAACACAGAATAAATATAAATTATGGGGAAATAAAAAATATTCACAAATGTTAAGAAATATTTACAGCCATTTAAAATAATGTGATATCTGACAGTCTTTTATCTGCTAAGCAGAATGAACTACGGACAAACTAGCTGTTGATATAGACAAATGCTAATTTTTTTTCGACTGTCAGAATTCCCCCCCCCAACCCTGTTCTAATGCATTTTTAAGTTCGTTCCTGTTCCGCTTAACATCAACTCCGTAATTCGGATTTAGAATATCTATCTAATTTATGTGAAAAATCCTTCCACATAGACTGAAATAATTCGAAATCCTCAAAACTCACATTAGCATCCAGAGCGCTTATTCAGCATACACAACCCGAAAAGGCAGAAAACAATTTTTTTTAACCCGGATTATTATTGCTATTCAAAAGATGATGTAAACATTACACACTTTGATGCGCTCTTTTCATCCACTAGAGGGCTTTTCACGAGTGCCTGCAGATCGAGTCGACAGTCTATTGAGCGATTTCTGTTTGGGAAATGAAGCGAAGAGCTTCAAATCTGGAGGGAAAGATGAAAAAAAAGAAATGACATTATGCCCGTCAATGTCATAATGCGTAGAGTCGCGTCGTTTGCAATTATGAAGATTAATTTGCGTATTTGTATTATAAAGTTCCTGGCTGGAAAATGTTTTTGAAAAATACTGAGTTTTAGAGATCGCCGTTCCGTTTCTTTTTTAACTGCGATAATCACACAAAATAGGAATTTAATATTTGTCAGTATTTTTCGCTCAAAATAACTTCCTTACTCGTTCCTCTTTTAGCCCGATAATCCCGTTTTCAACATTTGTTTTTTCCCTTTACAAATAAAATTTTGATGGAGGTCATTATGTTTTGTTTCATTTTCGTTACAAAGGTATTTTTAATGGCAACAAGGAATTAGCTGTTCGAAAGCTCATTAGTTGCTACCTCGAAATTACATGAAATATATATATAACGCCTCACCAGTTTTAATTCTATTTCAATCATCTCTTTTGCTTTATTTAAATAACTTCCGCGTTCTTCCTATATGCACCTGGATGTCGCCTATAGCATATGTCACGACAGGGGGTCGCAAGGTAAGCAGAAACTAAATTTAATATATGCTGGTGAGAGTGTCGGGTCTAAGGACTCTGATTGAATCAGGGACTGACTGGACGCCATTATCCATTCTCTCTACTTATAAATAAGTAAATAGCTTCTTCTTCTTTACATTTCGTTTAATATGTTGAATTGTTCGATAACGATACTGGGTTTTAAAGAATAAAAGGATAAAGAAATCAGTTTAATTGAATTAATTGATTTGGAATTTATGTATCGAAGACCCGACAACCAAGCCATATATACACTCATGGACAAAAAAATTAGAAAAAACCAAGAAGGAGTGGTCAAAATGAAGCGAAATTTTACATACGTAATGACTACTTTGATATAAGTAAATGATAAGAAAATGAAAGAAAAAAGATGATTTATTTCAGAGAAAAAGGCAAAAGAACGGAGGAGTTAATACTCCGTTCGACCCCCTCTAGCGCCGAATGCACGATGCGATACGATCGGGCATTGAGTCATACAAGTTCTGTATGATGTCTTGAGACATTTCGTTTCATATTTGCTGTAACCTTGCCTCTAGTTTGTTCAAACTCGTGGGATGCCCAACTCGTCGTCCCAAATGATCCCAGATATGCTCGATTGGAGACAAATCTGGGGATCGGGCAGGCCAAGGAAGGGTAGTAACAGTGCGGAGACAGTCTTGTGACACCCTTGCCGTATGACGCCGAGCATTGTCTTGTTGAAAAATGGCTCGTGGGAGCCGTTGCATGAGAGGCAACACATGTGCTTGCAGGATTTCATGAACATACCGCTGGGCTGTCATGGTGCATGGAACAATACTAGGGGTGACCGTGTATTGTAGGCAATGGCACCCCATACCATCACACCAGCTGTGGGAGCGATGTGTCGCTGTACAGCAAAGGCAGGATTGAAGCGTTCACCACGGGCTCTCCACACACGAACACGATTGTCATCACTGCCGAGATTGAATTTGGATTCGTCTCTAAAGACGACCTAGTTCCATTCCTCTGCAGTCCACTTTCCTCGTGCGCGGCAAAACTCCAAACGGAGGCATCGATGGGTGGGCGTCAAGGGCAGCACACGTAATGGGCGCCGCGATACCAACTGTCCTTAAGCCAGGCGCCTTCGTATGGTTCGAGAAGACACAGAGGCCCCTAGTGAAGGTGCTACCTGTGCCTGGATGGCGGCCGATGAAGCAGTTGGCTGTACGCGTGCATTTCTTACGATGTGGCGGTCTTCTCGACGACTGATCTGTCGAGGACGTCCTGAGCCTGGTCTTCGTGTACATGACATCTCTCGGGTCCACTGGTCCCAAAACCTCCTCACAACACAATCAGAGCGGCCTAATTGACGAGCTACTCGCCTAGCTGACCACCCAGCTTCCATCATCCCGACGATTCTCCCCCTCTCAAACTGCGACAACTGCTTATATTGTCTTCGAACACGGCGTAATGGCATGTCTATCTCAGCTCTTCCTTTGTAAATGATTCAGCACACTCAAACAAGCTTTGGTTACCTGTTTTATACTCCACAGAGTACGATGTTCAACGCCCTCTACCGGCTATACGTAATGCGCAATCACGCTGCATTTCTAATCATTTGCATATCTCCCCGACATGTACCTTCATTGCAAGTTTCGTTACGATCCCGCAATTATTTCTTGGTGCGCTAATTTTTTTGTCCATGAGTGTATATGTATATATATATATATATATATATATATATATATATGCATGTATGTATATATTTATACATGTAACAGCCGTGATGATTTAATTGAGGCTTTTACAAATATTAGTCCGCATTAAATAATAGTATTCGCTTAATTTAGATAAAAGTTCTAGTAAATTAATGTGAATCAGCTATTTCGTCAGATAGTCGCAATAAATGTCATAATAAGATTTTAATAAGTGTCTCTTCCTTAAGCAACCTTACATATCAAAGATCACTGCTTGTCACTTAGCTCGCAATCTAACTCTTATGTATTGAATTTTTCAACCTATATACAACCAGTAATAAATTAATTGATAAATGCAATATATTATTTCGAAAATTTTTTATCAACGGGATTGCTTTTCTCCGAACAGCCATCTTATATTGATACCATGTAACTATGTAGCCATTCTCTGACACTAGTTAGATAAAAGGTCATTCGCCTCTCCCTTATAATGCCATCTAAAGGGAAATATATAGTTGATTTTATTTATGTCTTGATTTCAACTCTCAAGTCGTTGTCATTTTCTATCATATCCTTCCGTCTGCCTGGTGTTTTTCCGATGAATCATCTGGAAAACCACCAAGGGTACAGAGATGAAAATTTGCCATTTGTTTATAATAAAAATTAGTGTATTTAATCTTCGTAGTTTAATGCTTTTTCAGGGGTCTTAAAATCCATTGTTACAATGTTTAAAAGTCATTTTTAGTGCCGTCCATTAAAGAAACCAGAATGTTTTTATTTAGTTTCCTTGATTATTTCGCTTGTTAATTCCACCACTGAATTAATTAGAATTTTAATATATTGTCACCATATACCCTTACTCACTTAGATTCCGGAGCATGAAATACCATGGTTGATTTATGGATAAATATGCATAACCTCTGTAGGGAGGGAAATTTTAAAAAGGGTATTTTGTTGAATTTTCCAAAGAATCATGTGGAAAATCGCCAAGGAGGCAGAGATTAAAAATTTTCATTTGCTTCAAATAAAAATTAATGTGTTTAATCTTTGTATTTAAATGCTTTTTAAGGGGTATTAAAATTCATAGTTTTAATGTTTAAAAATCATTTTTAGCCCTTTTTTACGGTCCATTAAAGAAAATAGAACGTTTCAATTTAGTTTCCCTGCCTATTTCATTTGTTAATTCCACCACTGAATTAACTACAATTTTGATATATTGCTGTCATATACACTTACTTGCTTAAATTATGATGTATGAAATACTGTGTTTGCTTCATTGATAAAAAATGTAAGTCGTCTGTAGGTCGGAAAATTTTAGAAAGGTATTTTTTGGTAAAATTTAAAAATATCTTGACTGCTATAATAATTTTATAAATTGCACGTCTTCGTCCAGCCGTGGCGAAATATGTCCTTTTATAAAAAAATATCTGACTAATTATTTCTACTTTAAACCGTAAACTGTCGCGATTGTTACCCTGGCCAGTGCGTTCTCCAGATCTCTAACCCAATGAAAACATCTGGTCATGGGTTGCTGAGAGACTGGGCCGCCACCGCTCTCCAGCCACCACTACGATTGATGAAGTGGGGCATAGGCTTTAAGCAGCATGGAATGACTTGCCCATATCTGTTATCCAAGTCCAGTTCGACTCGATGCCTAACTGGGTTAGAGCCGTTTTAGCTGCCAAAGGCGATAACTGTGGGTACTAATTTCGGACTCTGTATACCCCCAATTGCCTGCAAATTTAATCATGTCATCTTCTTACTATGCTGCATACGTACAATAAGTAAAGTTTTATTATTTGCTTTCCTTCCTGGTGATGCAATTTTAATGACCAGCAGTATATATATATATATATATATATATACCGGGTGCGTCATAAATTCGTGTAAAGTTCAAACATTCGTAATAAAAGAAGTAATGCTCGGAAAAATTTTCTGTTTGCGCCAATAGGATCAGAGGGACATTGGATTTTTTTTTCCATGTAAAAAAAAAAAGTTTCCAAAAGTAACCAAAAGAGGGCGCTCACACTTCCTACTGAGACGTTTTATGCAAATCAGGCCATCAATAAAACACCTGGTTGGAAATGGATCCGTCATTCGAAGCCGGCAGCACGCTTTCTTTACCAGATCGAGTGTTGGTTTCTACAAGAATGGTGAATCCACAACTGTTGCATTGCAAAAGTTTCGCACGGAGAAAGGACTGAAGGCGCAAAAAAGGCCGATTTCATTGAATGGGATACTGAATTTAGTACGACGTTTGGAGGATCGTCCACGAATTGGCAGACCATCCTAGAGCGCGAACCGCGTCCATGTTGTACAAAGTTCCATGGAAGATTTGGCAGCCGAGACATCGATTGGGAGTAGCAGTGCATAAAGAAGTAGCAGTGTATAAAGAAATACCGGTGGCCAGACTTGTTTTTAAGGTATACAAAGCACATACATAAAGACCGCTAATACTATTAGGTGTTTCTTTTATTTTGATAACCACCTGTATATATATATATATATATATATATATATATATATATATATATATATATATATATATATATATATATATATATATATATATATATATATATATATATATATATGTGTGTGTGTGTATGTATGTATGTATGTATGTATGTATACGTTTACATGTTACTTACATAATTCATTGATTATATAACTCTGACACCATTCCAAGGAAATTATTTAGAAACGTTTATTAGCTGCTAATTTACAATTTTACGCATGTATGTGTATTAAAATAATATCTCTAAATGCATTAAGAAATATACTGAAGATCTATAGAACCCGCCTTACTCTCAGAAAGAGTAGCTAATGCCTCGGAAATGGCCGTAAATATTTCATTTTTTATCAATATTCCACCGTAAATAATCTCAATATATTATTATAAACAAATCAGCCTGAGACGTTATTCTTTGAAATAAATGTCGCTTGTGATCTTTATGGTGAGATTAAAAAAAATTTATTCCGTTCGTAAATGTAGTATAAGACCAGGGCTTAACGGTAAAAGGGACCTTTAACCTCAATTTTTTTTCCAAAATTTAACTCTATATTCAGAATGGGAAAAATTAATATTCTTTTAAATATGAATGTCTAATTTTCAAAAATGTTTAAAACCATTCTAACTTTTCTCAAAATGCTCCATGCATATTCTATATCATTTAAAAACCTTATTTTTTGTTTAATATAAGTATATTATATGTATGTAAAAATAATTGTGATTGTTTTTTTTTTTGTAGGAATCTAAAGTCTTAAATAATTTTTTTTATTTCATCTGTTACTTTTTTATGTCTTTGCAAGTTTTTACTTTATTTCATGGTCAAACACTTCAAATAACAATCCTGAGAAATTTGGAAGAAATCCGAAGAAAATGAATGCGCGTGGACAATTTTGAAAAATTCTTGCCTTTTTCAAGAATATTTTGAAGAACGTGTCTTATTCTTCTACAAAATATTTATTTCGCAATTCTGAGTGACTTCAATGTAGAAAAAAAGCATATTAGTTATACTTATGTGATATATTGAGTAAAATATTAAACATTTAAAAAAAAAATAAGGTTGAAGATCCTTTGTCCTTTAAGAGGACAAAGGATCTTCATAATTTTTTGAATTTTTCAGTTTTTAATTCTATATGCAAAATGAGAATAGTTTGTAATAATTTTTACTACTATATTCAAGACCCTTAAAATTCAGAATAACGAGTTTTTGGCAGATTAATGCCTGTTTTTCAAAAATTACACTCTTAGACAGAAAAACGATGCACCAAGAAGGGGTAATACAAATTGGACATAAATTGATATGCATACAAGTTTCAACGAAAAAAGCAAAATTTTAAAGTTTGCCTGCCAATGAAATAACATATGACCTCTGTACATCAACTAGCCCGTTTGCAGTAGTGTCGGGCATATTCGAACTGTAATGTCACTGACTGGAGTAGAAGTGTCTTCAGTGATGAATCCCTCTTCGAATTGAAACCCGATGAACTAGCAATTACGTGTCTGGAGACGACCCGGACAGCGGTGGGATACCAACCTGCCTGTCTTTCGCAATAAGGGCCGAAAACCAATAGTGATGGTCTGGGGTGCCATTTCATTTCATAGCAGGACCCCTTTGGTTGTCATCTGCGGCACCCTTACAGCACAGAGGTACGTCGACGATATTCTACGCCCCGTTGTGTTGCCCTTCATATCACGCCATCTTGGGCTTACATTTCAGCAAGATAATGCCCGCCCGCACACGGCGAGAGTTTCTACTGCTTGTCTTCGGGCTTGCCAAAGCTACCTTGGCCAGCAAGGTCGCCGGATCTCTCCCCCCTTTGAGCATATTTTGAGCATTATGGACAGGGCCTTCCAACCAGCTCGAGATTTTGACGATCTAACCAGCCAATTGGACAGAATTTGGCACGATATCCCGCAGGAGGACATCCGCCACCTCTATCAACCAATGCCAAGCCGAATAGCTGCTTGTATAAGGGCTAGAGGTGGACCAACACGTTATTGAGTTTTTCACTTTGTGAAGCTCTTTCTCTTGAATAAATCATCCAGTTTTTCTCAAATTTTAATGATTTGTTTTTCGGTACATGTACATCACATCTACAGATTTTCGTCCCATTCGGTTAACTCCTTGGTGCGTCTTTTTATTTCTTTTTCTTTTTTATCTAAGAGTGTATTTTAAAATGCTCCATGCGCATTACGAATCATTTGTTGTTGTCGTTGTTGCTAATCCTCTGGCATCTGAATATAAATTCAGATGAGATCCATGATAATGTTGACTGTGACAGAATCAAGTACAAGAAGAGAGTTTGACATGAGATCTTTTCTGATAAGGCCCAGACACTCCAAATTGTGCTTCGGGGAGGCATGCCTTATATAGCACTTAGTGGAGATGGAATCCTAATCATTTCAAAAACCTTAATTTTTCATAGACGTTTACCGTATATAAATAAACATAATTGAGATTAATTTTTTTGTGTGAATCAAAGTGTTATATATATTATTATTACTTTAATCTGTCTGTTATTTTTTGTTTTCTTTTATGTTTTTGCTATATTTCATGGTCTATATTTATGAAAAAAAAATTGGGGTTTCAAAGAATTATGCACAATATGGCGGTAAACACTTCAATTCCCAATCCTGGGAAATCTGGAAGAATTCGGAAGAAAATGAATGCGCGCATAGAGAATTTCAAGAAAAGTCTAGTAATTTTGAAGAATTTTTTGAAAAACGAGTCTTATTCTTACACAAAATATGTATTTGGGAATTCCGAGTTACTTCAATGTAGTAAACAAAAATATTAATGATACTCCTGTTGTATGTTGGGTAAAATATTGAGGGAAAAAAAACGAGGTTGAAAGTCCCTTGTTCCCTAAATCTAAATTCTACTAATCTGTAGCACCCCTAATCTTTGAAACAACTGTACGTGATGATACAACGAAGGGAAGGGGAATCTTAATCAGAAATTGAATGCAATCTATAACACAAAGACGGCCATCTTTGTTTAAGCGTTCAGCTAAGGGAATACAAATCAGAATTCTCTGCTTATTTACCTACAACAGTCCCGAATCGATTCAGAATTGGACAAAAAGACATATTTGTTGTAAGCAGCACTTAGAGAATAAACTCTGGAAGCAGGGCCCGTGTATTCATCTTGACAAATGGCGCAATATTCCAAATGGATTCCCTTAGGGGCCCCTCCTGCTTCGGCATTGAGCATCGACATCCCCCCCTTCCTTTGTTTGACTTTGTCGTCTGCGTCTCATTTAGAAATTGATATCTAAATCAATGAATGCCAACATGGGTTCTTTTTTCCCCTCCTTGAAGCCAATTACAACAGAATAACGGAGCTTATGATGGCTAATATTTGCTCAACACTCCAACAGACCTCGCAGAACCATATTGGTGTTTCCTAATTACATACGACATGTATGTATGTATGTATGTATGTATGTATGTATGTATGTATGTATATATATATATATATATATATATATATATATATATATATATATATATATATATATATATATATATACATATATATATATATATATATATACAAGCAAACTATTTTATACGAATACAATGTACATTCTGATTCCTAGCAAACTGGACATTACATATTTTTTATTTGCTATCATTTATTGCTGATACTCGTACTTTACTATATTATGTACCTCTTACAATTTGACTAAGCCTGAGTGCATTTTTTTAAGTATCTACTATATATAGTATACATACGAGCCCGATTAATGGAATAGCCAATTTGCCACAAAAATTATTCTAATAAACGGGATATTCCATTATCCGGAATCACATTGACACGCCCACAATGTTTAAAGTTGCAGTTAAACCAAGAAAGCATTAAAAATTACCTAAACCATAGGCATATTTAAACTATTATAATTAACAAACAATTATTAACTAAATTTAAGAAACAATTTAAACACATTAAAATTTAGCAAATGAGGGAAAATGAGAATTTTATTGTAGAATATACAAATTTCCCTTAATTTTTTGAAAATAATTACAATGTTACTTACTTATTTGTTGCTAAAGAAGTCGGATATTTTAGACTGTTTACTGTTCTGTGAAAGCAGCAAATCTGTTATTTGATTTTTCTATTTTATAAAATAAATAAAAGTCTATAAAATAAAAGTTTATAAAATAAAAGTCTGCATTTAGCTTCGTTTCCAAGAAACGTCTTATAATATCACAAGCGTTATTAACTTCAACATGTGACGGAACCATTTTAATGGTACATTCTTCATCAAATTCATCTTCATCGACGTTGCTTTGATCAAATTGAGGGTCTGAAGTTTCAACACATTCTACCACTCATTGTCGAAGTTTACAAAATTGAAAAAATTTTCTTCTGTCATTCCTTCTGGTGGTAAATCCTTTGCGTTTGTAATTGATTCATCATTTAATTCATCATTTGTTACGTCTGTTGAAAATTTACATTTTACGAAACAATTTTTTATTGCGTCAGAGGTAATATTATTGCATGATTTGTTCATCATATGAACCGCTGTAAGAATTGAAACGTTTCTAATAATTTTACTAGTTGAGCTATTGATAGAAAATTCACTAGTATCATCTATACAGGCTATGATCTTTTTAACGATTTCTTTTCTATAATTCCTCTTAAAAAGTGATGTAATTCCCTGGTCCATTGGCTGTAAAATAACGGTAGTATTCGGAGGCAAAAATGAAGTGCTACATTTTCTAGTGTTACGTCGACTTTGTGGGCTTGACAATTATCGATAAAAAGGTTAGCTTTTATTTTCATCTTATTCATCTCATTGTCAAATGACACCAACCAATTTTGAAAGAAATTAGCAGTCATCCAAGCTTTTGAATTCGCTTCGTATTTAACTGGAAGGGATTTTACACCTCTAAAACATCGTGGGTTTTTGGATTTCCCGATTACAAAAAGAGGCATTTTATGACTGCCGTCAGCATTACTACAGCATAAAACTGTCAGTCTGTATTTCGGGATTTTTCCTCCAACAACTTTTTCGCCTTTTAAGCAAAAAGTCCCATCAGGCATTGCTCTGTAATAAAGTGCTGTTTCGTCACAGTTATAGATACAAGAAGAACTGTAGTCTTGTAATAAAGCAGGTAATACTTCATTTTTCCAAGAACTGGCAGCGGCTTCATCAGCATCACTTGCTTCGCCGTGAATTTTTTTGAAAGAAATTTGGTTTCTTACTTTCCATCTGCACAACCAACCATTTGTAGCTTTAAAATCAGTTATACTTGACTGTTGTGCTAAATCTTCAGCTTTCTGATTCAATAATAATCCACTAACAGGAACATTACAAGCTCGTTTTTCAGCGAACTACTGAAGAAGAGCATCTTTAACTTCAGATGATTTTCCAGTACGTTTTCGTTTTTGATTAAGATTTTTGTTGCATTTCCAGTCGTTCAAGACTTTTTCTTTATTTTTTAACAATTTCGAAACTTCAGCTTGGGATATCTCAAACTTTTTTTAGAGTTCTAATTGCGTATACTTATTTACTTTCGCAAATTCTATATCTTTTACTTTTTTTTTTAAAGTAAGATCTTTTCGTCTCAAAGACATTGTAGTAAAGCACAAGAAAGATGACTGATTTCACGAAAACTAACTGTCGAATTAATCGCCGTAGAAAATGTACAGTTAAATGTTCAAGGCTAGAGACCCCCAAGTTAAATGTTGCGCTTCTCCGAAGAGATTCGTTACAGTTGGTAATCCCTGTCCTCTTCAAGATATGGACCTATTGATGTTTCACATTTCCTTCACACACACACACACACACACATTTTCTAGATCTCATCTCGGAGAGAAGCTTATTGTTCATTCTCTAAATAGGGAAACGTAGGCTGAGCGGCCGAGCAATACGGGGAGGTAGGGAGAGGGGCTAGAAAAACAAGCAACAGCAATGAATTGCCCTTCAAAATCGAAGAAATCCCCATTTCCTGCGATTGGACACTTTCTGCTAAGTAACAAATTTGCTTTGAAAGACATTCAGTTACTGCACATTTATTATTGCACTTTACAGTAAAAAATTCTGAAAAGAAGTGTGAAAAATAGAAAAAGATCGATATCGTCATGGCTAAAAATTATTCCTTTAAGCGGGATAACTTCAAAACAATGTATTCCATTAACCGGGAAATTTAACACAGAAACAAATTACTACGGTTTGGTACATTGAAAATTTATTACATTAAACGGGATATTCTTTTAACTGATATTCCATTAAGCGGGTTCGACTGTATATATATATATATATATATATATATATATATATATATATATATATATATATATATATATATATTTATATATATACAGTGGAATCTCGATCCATCGTTCCTCGAATCCTCGTTTTCCCGTATGTGTCGTTTATTTCAATCAGTCCCTACGATCATTTTTTTTTGTTATGTTCCCGCTTTTATCGTACAGTTCAGTAAATCGCTTGATAAACGATAGATCGAGATTCCACTGTATATATATATATATATATATATATAGATGTATATATATTTAAATATATATATATATATATATATTTAAATATATATATATATATATATATATATATATATATATATATATTATATATATATATAATGTGTGTGTGTGTAAAATAAGCAAATTATTTCATAGCTCCTCTCAAATTTTGGATGTAATTTTCGGATAACTGTAAGTACGAAACATCATCGCAGATGCAATCTTTTTGCTAAAGAAATAATCCTGAAAGTATCTCAACTGTGATCAAACTGCAAATTCCCCTCAAGAAACTTTAACGCGTAGCTCGTTTCCCCTTGTCTTCTTTGAAACAATTTTCTCAAATACTGTTCAGTTCATAAAATAAATACACACCCTCCTCAGACAGCATATCTAAGACTCTGTCGAAACACCCATCTTATTTGTTCTAACGCCATGCGGAAAGTTGTTGAAACAAATTGGACCCGATTTGAAACCCGTGTCACGGCTTCGGAACGTTTGTCGTTATTCATGCGACTTCATTAAAATGTACTATTATGTTTCCGCGGTTAAATGGATGTCGTTTTGATTTCTTGGCGGAAAAATAAAATCTTAATGACGTATTGTTTTGAAAAATTATTTCCCGCGGATACTTATATTAAAAGCAATGGAATGTCTCTCATGGTAAGGTTTTAATGCCTTCATACAAAATTTCGACGAATTACTTGTTTTCATTTCATATTTTATTTATTTATTTAATTTTACAGTTTTATGAAAACAGTCCTTTTTTGATGATTTTTGGAAAGTAGGAGTTGAATATGATTTTTATTGTGGACTTTAAATGCGTCGATACAAAATGTCCACTAATTACTTGTTTTCCTTATACAGTATGCCCACTAAAGTCCCTTCCCACCCTCTTAACTTCGGAACGGCTGCTGCTATATTCATAAAAGTGGTGTCTAGGTATAGTAAAGTAGCAATGCGCTACTGAATAAAACCCCCTACAGCGCCACCTGGTGGAAAACTGCGGAGTTAGCAATCCTATCTCGAAAACGGAACGAGATAGGAGAAAAAAGTGATTTACAAAGTTGTAGAAAATCATCGATTTAGTACAAATAGATACCTTGGTGACATTAACGCAAAAAAATAGAACGGTTAAAACGCGCATTTGTTTTTTCATGATTTCCTACATTGTGACGTGACAAAACGATCTGAGAAAGAAAAAAACAACTAGTTTTAACAATATACCTTTATTTGAGATGTTCAAACTTCTCACCGTCATTGCGGTGTCGTGTTTTGCCCGAAAGATAATCATTTCTCCTTCCGTTCAAGTTTCGTGACGTCACAGTGTAGGAAATCACGAAAAAACAAATGCTCTTTTTAACCATTCTATTCATCGCATTAATGTCCACAAGGTGTCTTTTCTTACTAAATCGATGATGCTCTACAACTTTGTAAATCACTTTTTTCCTCTATCTCATTCCGTTTTCGAGATAGGAATGCTATCTCCGCTGTTTTCCACCAGGTGGCGCGGTAGGTGGTTTTATTCAGTAGCGCATGGCTATTTTACTATACCTAGACACCACTTTTATGAATATAGCAGCAGCCGTTCCGAAGTTAAGAGGGTGGGAAGGGACTTTAGTGGGCATACTGTATAATTCAACTTTTTTACATTTTATTGAATGCAGTCAATTTTCGATGATATTTGGACAGTAAGATCTGAATAGGTTTTATTTATTGTTTGGCTTTGAGGCCCTAGTGCGGGAGGGTGTTGATTCGTATAATTCTGCCTTATATGACCAGGGTAGTTTAATTGGTCTGATCAGTTTCCTATTTCAGATTATAAAGTGAACAGTTCAAGTTCCCTACCATGAAGGGAAAATTACGCTGGCATCCCAACATTAGAACAAGAATAACGAACCGCTGTGGTATAACCGTTGGGCAAATGAATGATTAGTGTGCCATGACCGGATATCGAATCTGGTTCACAAACCTCGGGTCTCAATCAAATGAAAAACCCTGGAAATAAGAGGATAGGGGATTTTTAGTTACATCCCTTACTTATTTATACCTCTTTCATATTGAGGTTAACGTCATAGAATGCTGAACCAAGCATACACTATCTGGACAAAAGTATCCGGACGCCCAGTGGTACGGACTCGAAGAGTCCTGAGGCATATATTAATATGATGTTCGTCCTCCTTTTTGCATCGATGACAGCCTTCACCCGTCTGGGAAGACTTTCCACTAGTTTTTGATAGGTGTCCATAGGAATTGACTTCGAAGCGTCCATCACAGCTGAAGTGAGTGCTGGCAGTGAGGGTGGTCGATTTGGCTAGCTCGTAATCTGCGTTCTAATTCGTCCCAAAGGTGTTCAATGGGATTTAGATCGGGGCCAGTCCAGTTTTTGAACACCCATTTCGTCAAACCATGCCTGCACAACTCTCGATGAGTGAATGGAACAGTTATCCTGCTGGAAGAGAAATGGGCCTTCCCCGAAATATTGCCATACACTTGGGAGAGCAGCGTTGTCCAGAATGTCCACATACATCTCAGAGTTCATGTTTCCAACCACAGGAACTAAAGAACCAAGGCCAAACCATGAAAAACATCCCCACACCATGATGCTGCCACCACCAAACGTAACTGCAGTCACGTAACTGCACGCACAATGCAGTCACGTAAGAAGCGCTCGCCGGGCATCCGCCAAACCCAGACGCGTTCATCGGACTGCCAGATTGTAAAGCGAGATTCATCACTCCAAAGAACATTTTTCCACATGTCAACAGTCCAATGACCTTATATGTCAACCCATTATATGTGGCCCCCCTTATATATGACCACATGTCAACAGTCCAATGTCAACAGTCACCATTGCAATCGACGCTTCGCGTTCTGGGGAGTGATGTTCGGCTTGTGAGCGGCTGAACGACCGTCGAATCCCAGGTTTATTAACTCTCGACGAACTTAACACAGTCCTGCTGCTAGCACTAACGCCTGGTGAACTTTGGAACTCCTGAGAGATTTCAATCAATGAGGACTTGCGATTTTGTTTCACTGCCCTTTTCAGAGTACTACGGCTGCGTTCATTAATTTTTTCCGCCTGCCACTTCGTTTTTCTGCAGTTTCACTGCCTCGACGTTTCCACTTCACAATTACATCACTCACAGTGGATTTTGTCTTCTGTAGAATGTTCGAAATTTCACGAACTGATTTCCCACAAAGGTGGCATCCCAATTTAATGCCACGATCAAAGTCGCTACGCTCCTTTAACTTACTCATTGTCTCACAAACGTATAAATATGCAAACCACTACCTGACAAACCACTACCAACACTTTTTATAGCTGTCGGTTACGCATCAAATTACGTCACCTGCCAGATCCACTTTTTTAGGGGGGGGGGGGGTGTCCGGATACTTTTGGCCAGATAGTGTACTTACCTATTTATTAATATTTCATTCGACTGTTGTGGTTTTCTTACATTTGGAAAAAGAGATGCTTGTGGTCATGCATGTTCAGAATGTTTTATATTAATGACGTCTAAAACCGTTACTAGAAATTAAATAAAAATTTGATTTTAAATGGGGTTCTATTGCTAATTTAACGCATATGTCATACTTTATAACTAATCCATTTTGGGTCATCCATGCATATTTTTATTAGAGATTTGTGTCAAATTTTGGTGTCAAGTGAACCGTAGACTGCTTATAGCCATTGAAAATTAAAGTAGGAGTGTCAATTTCCTTCCCCCTAGCCAACCAGAATTTATTATGACCATTCGTCAAGTTAAACGGTGTTAAAAAACTTGGGCATGAAGGAAGGAATTGTAATCTAACATTAGGGTGTTTAGTGATGTACTCTGAGTAATAGTACAATTTATTAACTGAACACATCAGCAAGATTTTTGTTTGCCGTTTTTATATTCAAATTATGGTGAAATAAGCTCTATATTACTTTTATAATTGTTTTACACGTTTTTGTACTCCTGTTACACCTGCAAGTAAACAAAATTTATTTTTTCTTCAAAATTACCGAGCATGGACTCTAAGCACATTGCCACAAGTCTTCAAGTTAGTGAAGGTTTTCGGGATGGTTCCCAGGTGTTGTTGGGCCTTTTTATATAGTCTCAGATTCCACAGCCATCTACCAACATCTTAGACAGTATGTTCCAAACAGTATCACAGCATTATTGAGAACAACAAAAAGACAAATGATGCGTTAAGTAGGTCGTCGTAATAAATTGGCCATTAATTATGTATATATATATATATACACTGCTGGCCACCCAAATTGCAACACCAAGAAAGACAAGAGATATCACAACAAAATTTATTTTGTAGATAACATGTTGACCAAGTATCAAATGATTAAATTTATAGACTTCTGTGAAGTGTGGTTCCTGCCAAAATCAGTAGCCAGAGTAGCCGCCATTGTTGGAGACTACCGCTGCCACACGCCTCGGCATTGATTCAAAGAGACTTTGGATGAGTTCTTGGGGTACAGCAGACCAAGCAGCTTCCACACGTTGCCAAAGTTGATCTGCTGTGGCAGCTGGGGATGGAATCTGGGTCAATCGTAGAGCAACCATGGACCACATGTTTTCTATCGGTGAAAGATCCGGAGAGCGAGGCGGCCAGGGAAGCAATTCAATCTGGCGATTGACGAAGAACCGTTGGACAATGCGTGCCACTTGTGGTCGCGCATTATCCTGTTGAAATATGGCTGTGGGCAAGCCCTGAAGGTAAGGAAGGACAACTGGCTCCAACACCTCGGAGATGTAGCGCTGGCTGTTTAAAGTACCGGCAATGCGTACTAGAGGTGTGTGAGAGTGATATCCAATACCGCCCCATACCATAATACCCGGTGCAGGACCAGTGTGGCGGTGAATAACGCAGCTGTTCAGCATCCTCTCATCACGGTGTCTCCAGACTCGAATGTGACCATCGTGGTGTTGCAGACAGAAGCGTGACTCGTCAGTAAAGACAATTTCATTCCATTCTGCCGTCCACATCCTTCTGTCACCGCACCATTGGCGGCGGAGACGTCTGTGGTTCTGCGTTGTGACGTTGTCTCCATTACTCCACGAACTTGTAATTATATAAGTCTGTGTTGCTCGTTCCTACCCCTCAGCATGAACTTGTCATCTATCGGCGAAATGTTAAACTGAGCGGTCTCATAAACTCTCGGATAAGAGGCCATAGATTTTGTGTAATATGCGATTTCTGACGTTATACAAGTAATAAATACCTGAGTGGTTCGAGGGCTCTCCAGAATTTTGACACTATAGCGACATGTGGAATCCCATAAACTTTGGACCCTTACGACCACTTAAAACGCCGGAGAAAGCTTTTGAATTCGCCGACGTATAAAAGAAGACCCCCCCCCCAATACTCCGGGGAGAGATCTGTTTTTGAGATAGACAGAGAGAGAGCTGTTCTTGAGTGTGAGAGAGACGGAGCTCTCTGGTCCGAGAGGCCTTCTGTAGGCTGTGAACCCGAGCTGTCCTGACATCTCTAACATGTAAATTCTAACTCGCTGTATATATTTGCTTTTTGAAGTTGTAGTTTGTAAGTGTTTAAAGTGGCGTAGTAAAGTAATTGAAGCGAAATGCTTGTCGTTATTACTACCTACGTCACAGCTGGTGTCAGAAGTGGGATTATTGAGTTAGAGTTAGTTAGAGGTTTTTAGAAGAAGAATACGTCAGTATTTAGATATTGTTATAAGAAGAATACGGCAGTATTTATAGTTTTTAGAAGAAAGTGTACGAGAAATCCGTCTGGAGCAAGAAAATTAGTTGTTGAAGATTGTGATTGTGAGAAATTCACGGAAACTTACGCCAGTAAGAAAAATTGTTGAAGATTGTGATTGTGAGAAATTCACGGAAACTTACGCCAGTAAGAAAATTGTTGAAGATTGTGATTGTGAGAAATTCACGGTACGAGATAAGTTGTGTTTCGGGGCCGAAAACAGATATTTTCGCCGTGCTGTGTTGCCAGAAGGAAGGAGAAGGCAAGAAAATTTTTTCTACTCCTGTGGTTCCGAAAAGTGTATCATTCCAGTGCAGCGCTAAGAACGAGTGTTTAGATTTCGCCGCAAGTTTCGTCTTCTGAGGTCGGAGGTCAACGGTACAGCTGATTCTCCCCGTGTGGTTCGTGTTTCCCCGAGTCGAGAGGAGCGAAAAAAAGGTGGTTGACCTATATTTGCGGGAGAGAAAGAAATTATGTGATTCTGTCTCTGGAAAGGTTTTCGGTGCAGTGAAGTATTTTTTGTGTTGTGCCTATGGATTATCATAGATTCAAGCAGCTAAAAAAAGGGGTGAGTCTATTTCCAAAAATTCTAGAAGTTATTGCTTAAAATTCTGTAGTTAAAATTCTTAAAATATTCAAAAATTTTGAAGACCTATCGGAAATATCTTTGTTGATTTATGAGATTAGAGAGAAATCCAAAAAAATATATATATATATATATGATGAGATTCAATTGTGTTGTTTAAAGAGTGTATATGATATATTGTTCTCTTTGTAAAATTATTTTTTAATATTATTTTAAAGAAGTTCATTTTATATTGTTAAATACTTTTCTCTAAAGAAATATTTAAGGTCTTAAGATTTTTAATTTTGTGTAAATTTTACTAGTACTGTGATTCTATTGAGTTTTTAACTTACAAGATATTATTATAATTATTATTATTAAGTCGGTAAATTAACGGGTAGCAATGGCGTTTTTGGGCAAAGGAATAAAAGAGGATCTAGTAAAACTTGTTCAGGAACTGGAGATTCCTCGGGAAGGAAGTGAAACAATACTGGAACTGAAGGTTTTGGTTACAAGCCAAGAAAATTATGATCCCGAATTCGTGGCTGAGTTATACCAGAGTATTTTGAAGGCGAATCAGGAAGAGTTAGAAAGACGAGAAGCAGAGAAATCTCGTATACATAACTGGGAGAGGGAAAAAGTCCTACACAAAGAAAAATTGCAATGGGAGGCGGAGTTAAAAGCCAAAGAATTGGAATTAAATTTTGAATTAGAAAAATTAAGAATCGCACAAGGAACTTCTAGTTCCCAGTCCACCGCAGAAAGTATAAATTCGAGACCCACTGATTTAAATTTGAAAAAATTAATTCCCGAATTTAATCCGGATAAAACGGACATTAGTTTATATTTAGTACTTTTTGAGCGACAGGTTAAACGCGCAAAAATACCTAAGGAGAATTGGGTTTCGCACCTTGTAGGACTCCTACCGATTGATATAATTAGTGTTATAGCCAGAGAACCAGAAGAGTTCGCAGAAAATTATGATTACATAAAACAGACCCTCTTACTCCGTTACAAATTAAACCCGGAGTCTTTTCGCCAGAAATTTGTATCCCATCAATAGAATCCCCTGTCGACCTGGAAGGACTTTGCGTTCGAGTTGCGGAACTATTTACGAGAATGGCTAGATGGTTTAGAAGTCGATAATTTTGAATCTCTGAAAGATCTTTTGGTTGCAGATCAAATAAAGAAAAGAGCAAAGATGGAGGCACGCGAACACTTCATAGATAAATGGTCAGATATATAAACGGAATCGGAAATGGTCGAGTTACTAGATGGGTATGACAGTGTAAGAGCAATGGGCCCAAAATTTAAAGATGCGAGGGATAGTAGGGTAGAGAGAACGCGTCCGTTCATACAAGAGAAGCCCCGGGAAAATAAGCCAAAGTTCTATCCCCCTGGTGCGTCAACAGCACATGGTCCAGTAAACCGAAATAGGGCGTTTGATCGAAGAGTAAATTTAAAGTGCTTCGGTTGTGGCTCCGAAACGCACCTTCGCTCATCCTGCCCACGATTTCAGAAAAATTCAACGTCGGGTTCCGTAAACAATGTGCAAGAAAGTGAAACGCCTGATCTGTTAGAATCCTATACATTCCCAGGTAAGGTGAATGACCAAAAGATTGACATTCTTAGGGACAGCGGTGCATCTCTTGACATTGTTAGTAGAAGATTCATTTGTCCACAAGAATTTACAGGTGAGACAGTTTGGTTAAAACAACCGCTGAGTTTAGAGTTAATTTGCTTACCTCTAGCGCGTGTGGAGATAGCGGGAGATTTTGGGAAAATTATTACTAAGGCGGCTGTATGCGGAAATCATTTGGACCAAAATCGGTATTTATTAGGTAATAAAACGGCCGAGATGATACGAGAGAAATATGGGTATGATTTTTTTTCGGTAGAACAGCTAAATGCCGTACAAACGCGCTCTCATACGAAGAGCTTACGAAAAGAGGCCGAAACGGTCAAACGAGATGCAGAAAACACGGTTGAATTGAGGGTAGATAATCGCGAAGAACGGGAAAATAGCATCCCAATAGAAACGGAAGAGCCAATAGTAATTCCAGCATTGGAGGCAGAAGATCCAGAATTAGACCTCTTAAAAATAGATAAGAAGGGTTTTTTGGAAGCGCAGAAAAAGTGTGAAGAGGTAAAAGAATTAGTTAGCCGAGTAAGCGAACATGTAAATTTGTTGAGTTATGAAGGCGATCTTGAAGTGAAGGAAGATCATGATTTAGATATCCCGTATTTAGAAAACAATCCTACGAATTTTGATTTTCGAGAATTAGTTAGATTTAGCGAGCTAGAGAAAAATTTGACAGCTGGTCAAATTGACCAATTAAAAGAAGTATTGGATAGGTTTGCTTCGTGTTTTTCAAATGATCCTGGTACCACAAATTTAGTAGAACACGACATTACATTAATCAGCGATAAACCGATAAGATCAAAACCCTATCGCACTTCACAGAGACAAACGGAAATATTAAAATCAGAGATCCAAAAAATGTTACGGTTAAGGATTATCGAAGTAGGTGAGTCAGATTACACCTCACCGTTAATTTTAGTAGAGGCCCCAGGTAAAGACCCTAGACCATGCGTAGATTACCGAAGGCTGAATGAAATCATTAGGACAGAGTATTTCCCCCTTCCAAACATCGAAGAGCGAGTGGAAAAAGTATCATCGGCAAAATATATTACAGTATTGGATTTGGCTAAGGGATATTGGCAGATTCCTTTAAGCGAAAAAGCGCAAAGATATGCTGCGTTCTGTACAACATTCGGAACTTTCAGATGTCTAAAAATGAGTTTCGGTTTAAAGAATGCACCATTTTTCTTTAGTAAACTTATGTCGGATGTATTAAAGGAAATGGAAGATTTTGCCGTCCCCTATTTAGATGACGTTGCTATATTTTCCGACACTTGGGAAGCCCATTTGAAACATATAAGTTTAGTTCTAGAGCGAATAAGAAGGGCGAATTTGAAAATCAAACCCGCTAAGTGTAAATTCGCGCAAAGCCATGTAAAGTATTTGGGTCATATCGTTGGGAATGGAGCGCGTACTCCAGCGGAGGCAAAAATTGAAAGTGTAAAAAGTTTCCCGACGCCGCGAACCAAGACTCAAATCCGTGCGTTTTTAGGATTAGCCGGATATTACAGCAGGTATATAAACAATTATTCCGTACTCGCAGCTCCGCTGACAGATGCATTGAAGGGCAGGGCTAGAAAAGGTGAAGTTTTTTGGACTGATGCATGCGAAAAAGCGTTCCGCGCATTGAAAAAGAGTCTTACGGATAAGCCCGTGTTACATGCCCCAAATTTTAATCGTGAATTTATCGTGCAAACCGATGCTTCGAATTCAGGAATAGGAGTAGTTTTGAGCCAAGAGTCAGAAAACGGAGAAGAACACCCTATTCTATACCTGAGCAAAAAGTTTTCAGACGTTGAAAGACGTTACAGTACCACTGAGCGAGAATGCGCCAGTATAGTGTTTGCAATAAAAAAATTACATTATTATTTGGATGGTCGAAATTTTACAATCATAACCGACCACAATCCTTTACGTTGGTTACGTACAAATGCCAGTTCAAACCCCCGATTAATGCGCTGGGCACTTGCATTACAACCGTATGAATTTGAAGTAAAACATAAATCGGGCAGAAATCACAAGAATGCAGACAGTCTTAGCCGGGTATGGTCCGACCCGAAAGAATTGGGTCAAACCACCGCAAACCCCTCTAGTGTTAGGGAAGAGAATTCGAACACTATTTCCCCTCCTGTGGAAGGTATACTTACGAATGATGTAAGCCTTGAAGAGATAAGAAGGCAATAGTACCTTATGTTTCTTATGTTATTTTGTTTAGTGAATCATGCAGTTGTGTATCTTTTGTCATAGTAAGGAAAAAAACTTTTGCGTTTATTTTGTTCTTGTAGTAGATAACTAAATACTTGTTATGTCGAGATATAACAACATGAATGTTGTATTCAAGGGTTTAGAAAGCATAAAATGTATGAGAATTTTGATTTTGCTGTATAAGAAGTTGTTATGTTATATGCTTAATGTTTAGATAAAAGAGTAGATTTAAAGAATGTTATATGTTATACTTACTTGTTAATACTCAGTTATAATTGTATTAGACATGAAATGGAGTTATTGTATTAGACATGAAATTAAGTGTTAATTGAGGAATATGAGAAATTATGAAAATGTGTGTTTATTATCGTCTGTGAATTGGATTTCTCTCTAGCACTTTTCAGAAGGTCATAACGTTAAAATTGTTAACATTTTAAGACAAAATTATGGCTTTGTACTTATATGCAATAACTCTGAATTTAAATGGAGTGTCTCTAGGATGGAATTTTTCCGAGGAAAAATTCTTATAAAGAGGGGAGGAGTTGTGACGTTGTCTCCATTACTCCACGAACTTGTAATTATATAAGTCTGTGTTGCTCGTTCCTACCCCTCAGCATGAACTTGTCATCTATCGGCGAAATGTTAAGCTGAGCGGTCTCATAAACTCTCGGATAAGAGGCCATAGATTTTGTGTAATATGCGATTTCTGACGTTATACAAGTAATAAATACCTGAGTGGTTCGAGGGCTCTCCAGAATTTTGACACTATAGCGACATGTGGAATCCCATAAACTTTGGACCCTTACGACCACTTAAAACGCCGGAGAAAGCTTTTGAATTCGCCGACGTATAAAAGAAGACCCCCCCCCCAATACTCCGGGGAGAGATCTGTTTTTGAGATAGACAGAGAGAGAGCTGTTCTTGAGTGTGAGAGAGACGGAGCTCTCTGGTCCGAGAGGCCTTCTGTAGGCTGTGAACTCGAGCTGTCCTGACATCTCTAACATGTAAATTCTAACTCGCTGTATATATTTGCTTTTTGTAGTTGTAGTTTGTAAGTGTTTAAAGTGGCGTAGTAAAGTAATTGAAGCGAAATGCTTGTCGTTATTACTACCTACGTCACAGCGTCAAGGGTAGACAAAGCAATGGACGTCTTGCGGATAAACCACTCTGCTGTAAACGGCGTCGAATGGTACGCGCAGACACTGGATGATGCGTTACAGACTGCATGTGCTGTGCTATGGTTCGCGATGTGACTGAGCGATCCGTCACTGCCATGCGCACAATTTGCCTGTCATCACGTGAAGTGGTGCGCTGAGGTGGATGCGATCGAACACGCCGGTCCGTCGTACCCTCCTGCATCCAACGATCACATATCCGCATTACAGTTGTTTGGTTTCGTCCAACACGACTACCGATTTCCCTGAAAGATAATCCACAATCTCGGTAGGCCACTATCCTTCCTCTGTTGAACTCGGATACTTGATCAAAAGATGATCGCTGTTTTCGACGAGGCATAATTGATCGTTTTTTCAAAAAAACCACAAGAAAAACACAATTGCCGAACTTGAAATCGTCGAAATCTCCAAGCCTTAAATAGCGCTTTGAAGTGGCGCCACAGGCGCGAGTGATGTGCGTCTGCGCTGAAATTCTAATCATTTGCATATCTCACCTTCGCTAATGGATGTTGTAAATTTCATGCTATTTGCATGTTTCCTTCAGGGTGTTGCATTTACAGTGGCCAGCAGTGTATATATATATATATATATATATATATATATATATATATATATATATATATATATATATATGTCATGGTGCTTGCACCGCGTAACCGTTACCTAATTAGTTAATCTAAAAGCAGTCATCATTAGGGCCTGTGGTAAAGAGAGACTTTTTAAATCACAACCAAGATCTTTATTAATTAACATTAGTTTTACTCCAATTTAATCCACTAAGCTGCTATTTCCTATCATCATCTCAAGCCCCCGCAACGCGCGACCGCAGAAAACGGTTATCCTCCCTAATGTAATGCTTTGTTCTTTTTAGCGCGTTATGCAAAAGCGGGCGAAGCATCGTGAGTCACTTTCGTGATTTCAAACATTCGAAGATTGCGTCAGGCTGAGCGCGTGAGAGCAATTATTTATCGATAATCATGAACTCTTCGCTGCGAAAAACAACCTACTTCCTGAATTAGAAAACTCTAGAATTTCTAATAGTAAATTACCGTTCGACGATAATTTGCCTAATTTTAACCCTAATTAATATAGTTAAATATAGTTTACGTTCTGGATATTACATATATATATTTATTTAGTTATTTATTTATTTATTTGTGTATGTATGCCGCCTATATCGTATAGTGGTTAACGTCCCGAGCTTCTAAGAAGTGGGATTGGGGCTGAATCCTGGATAATGCATTGACGTATCTGTGTTGTCAGTGTTGGTTCGTCTCTACGAGTGTTCCGTGATAAATCAGCCAAAAAAATCCTATGGGTGGATCGATGTGCAGGACAAAGTACCTATCACATTGGGAAACAAACAAACATATATATATATATATATTAACAGGAAGATTGGACCGCAAACCACTGAAAAACTAACCGTTAACACTTGTTACTGGCAGTGGTACAATGCCAATCGCGCCAAATCTTTGCAAAAACATGATTTATTATTTTGGAATCAGGCAGCCGTATTATCTAATTTATCAGTAAATACACAAAGACAGCTTGTAATCATATCTAAAAAAGTCAAGTCAGTTGACGTAACTATTAATGCCTTCTACCGAAAATGCTTATGTGTTTTTTCCGGCTCTTTTTTTACGTCCCGAATTAAACGGACTTACTCTAGTGTAATAAGCCAAGAGTTGAATATTTTATCACAAGACAGAAATGGGAGTTGGGAATGCCGTTTGAAAGTAGAAGATATGCAAGAACGCTCCGGTACATCCGTTTTTTTCTTTCTTCTTTTTTTTACATTTAATGGGTCTATTAAGTTAGTCATTTAAAACTGTTTAGCATGGGTTTTTGAAAGGGAGGGTAGAAGTATCCGTTCTTGATTCAGATGAGTAAGTTATGCTGTTTACTCTGTGGCGTTATAAAATGAATTTTGAGAATTAGACTAAAATTATTTTATCTACTTAGGATTCAGATTTGTGTCCTATTATCATCTTAATTAGAAAACTTTATTCAAATCTAAATTTCGGTAAAATCTTTTAATTAGGAAGACCCGGCGATATTTGTTAGTATGTAGATCCTTTTAATGCTTTTTTATACTTCCAAACACTAAAATCATGTTTTTCTTGTCAATAAGAAGTACAACTATGGAAGACGCAGACGGCAGTATGTTCAACGATGATATAATTTGAAGGATTTAGATATCGGTTGTATAAGATGATTTTGCAGATTCACTATTAAGTTAAATTTCGGTACTTCTAACCTGTGAGATATTAATTTCATGAAGAGTTAACGTGTCAATCAGTTTTGAAGTTAGTCTTTTTTTTTTCTTTTTAAGATTAGTTCAAAAAAAAAGTATTGATTCCGGGAAAATTTAGTAAAAGATTTTATTCTGTCGTCAAAAAGACAAATATTAAGAACGGAATAAATCTTAACAGGTGATAGTGACAGAGGACATATTAATAATCCTTTGAACTAAGGATAAGAGAGAACGATCTGAGAAGCTTCCGTGAATATATTTTTCCTGGTTATGTTAAAAACACTGATTTGGGTGTATACTAATTTCTTTACAATAAGATTCACCATATTTTTCTAAACAACTGGTGGTATAGGCTCTTCTATTCTTCCGAGGGAGAAATAAATTGATCACATTAGAGAAAATCGTCATGGTTTAGAAATGCAATGATCGGAACATCTGCCAGAACTACAATAGTCTCTTCTTGAGCATTTTCTTGCTTCTTGTGATATGTTTCAGTTATGTTTTTTTCATGGCCAAGTTCTGTTACATCATCATCTCAATGATGTGATAATGTACGGGGACTATACCTTCGAAGCTTAAGTGCTTCTCTAGATAACACAGGGGAAAATTTTTACAAGCCTGCTGTTGCGACCACTTAATTATTCCGAGCAATTTTCAATCGCGTAACCAACTCATCGTTAGGTACGCGATGGATTACCAATGTAAATGTTGTGGTATAGATGTAAAAAATTTCTAATTATATGATATCTTTCCACATTATTTCAAATTATATTATAAAACAGTACATCAATATGCAGTGTATCAAACATTTTTTTCCAACAAAGATTGCCGAGCAATTTTCAGTCGCGTAACCAACTCATCGTTAGGTTCGCGATGGATTACCAATGTAAATGTTGTGGTATAGATTTAAAAAATTCCTAATTATATGACATCTTTCCACATTATTTCAAATTCTATCATAAAACAGTATTTCAATACGCAATGTATCAAACATTTTTTTCCAACAAGGATTGCTTAGTTTTCCCTAAAGCTTTAGGCCATCTTCGTGAGCAAAAAAGTATATCCGAAAATAAGAGTTTCATTAGTACATCATATTAAATTGGAAGTTGTTGCATTACTTTTAGTTTCGAATAGTTCCTTTTAATTTCAAAATCCCTCTCCTGTCGTTCAATTCACTCGTAAATATCCGGCTGCAGGGCAGAAAACCTATCTCAGTACTCAGGGGGTAACTAAGCATCTCTCGTCAAGTACCACAGGTCGAGGGTATTGATAGTAGATTGAGGGGCAAAATCAATGTATGTTTATTGATACTGCCTTAATTATGTCGATATGTGGTAGTTCGTGGCATTCTGTGCTGGTTGTAAAGCAACAGATTCAATGAAAATTTTATTCTTAATAGCAGACGCTGATAATTTTAAATAAATACAGGGACATTTAAGTTATCTCTTTATGTACTTAGAGATCCCATCTCCAAGAGTTCATATATTTCAATAAGAGGTAAAAAATTTACTTTAGTGAAAGAGAAATAATTTACAAATCCTTCAAAACTTTATAAATAATTATTAGAAATTCGCAGATATTAACATTTTTAAAGACAGAATTCAGTTGTCTTTCAAATAAGAACGAATGTTAAAGATTTTTAAGACAAATTTTTTAATTTAGAGGAAATATTATAACTGGAAGAGGCTTCGAACCAATTTTTTCCCAGACCTTAGTTATTCATTCAAGACAGATTATATTTTTTTACGACAACCATATTGCATTGACCAACATTTAGAATCGGAGAAATTCCGGTTGTATTTTTGTTGCACGTTTTCTTAATCTTCCTTGCTCTAAAAATTCTACAACCACCGATTCCGCTGAAGGCTTTCTCCGTTCTTGAATACTCCTATAGGTTCACCTCTTCTGTAAATCTTGGTTTCAGAGATGGACATCTTCAATCAACACAACCGCTCAAATTCTCCTCATAACGAGAGAATTTTTTGACACCTTCGCAATTCAAATTCGGTGTTAGACTAGCCAGCTAAATTACGTAAACACCACACAAATAAAGCTATTATACGATTCCGAAAATAAAGTGGACCATAAACTTGGCAGCCATTGTCTTGAGGTTTAATTGTTGTGGAAATAACAATTTACAGCTACTTCCATATATTATATTTTTATTTGTCCCAGTAAAAATTATATTAGACTTAGAATTTATTATAAAAGACCGTGAAACCAGATTTTAGCTTCAAAGAAATACTTAATAAGTTAAAAGAAAAATAATAACAAGTAAAAATACTAAAAGATGCTGAACTGAACACAAACAGCAGGAATGCCTGCTGTATAAAATCCGTCACGCCCATCCAAACACATTCCCAAATCAGACAAACGTATCATCTAATTTTTCAGAAACTATACAATACGTTGAGACGGCAGGGCCTTTGAAAGGAAAGTCCGCTAGACGTGGCCATTAATGCATTGTCTAGAAAGTATTTATGTGTTTTTTCCGTCTGTTTTTCTCTTTAAAAGCATGCAAACTTACTCTAGCGTAATAAGCCAAGTTGAATATTTCAGCATAAGGAATGGCACCGAAGTGAGATGGGAATGTTATTTGAAAGCAGAGGTTATGCAAGAGCGCTCTGATTCATTCCGTTTCTAGCACTTAATGAGTCTAGAAAACATGGCTTGTAAATTCATTTACATGAAGAAAAAAGAAATAGCGGGATATCTTTTTCCCGGCACAGATGAGTAATTTGTGTTCTTTATCATCATGCGGAGTAAATAAAATGAGTCTGAAATATTGATAAAAAGGTAGTTAGGCCTCCATAATATCATTTGTTATATTTCAACAACACTTCAAGTTTTATTATTGAATAATTGCTTAAAAAGTCATACTTTAAAATACATTCCATTAAATAAACTGGCATTTCATTTGCAAATTTAAAAAATTAATACAAAATTACATATCTTAACAGATATGCATAGAACATTAAAAAATATTGCTGATAAATAGTTCTCTTACTTTAAATAAAATTTAGTAATATAAAACAGGAGAATATACAACAATATTTTATACAGTTTTAAATAAAATATTACAAATAAAAAAATTTTTAAAGAGAAAAATAAACTTGATTTTTATTATGTAAGTCCAGCCTAAAAATGTTTTTCTACATCTGCTTTTCTTGTTCTGCAGCGATTATAGTAAGAAAAAAAAAACAGAAAATCAGAAACTTGCGTGATGAATAAATAATAGAGAGGGTATCACGATAATGGTGAGCTATACTGATTCAAACCTAAATTCATGGTAAAATTCGAAAAGATGTAAAAGGAAAAGCATTGCATTAGTTACATACGAAAGCTAGAATTGTGTTCATTTTATTATTAAAACTTTCATAGAAAAAGTTTCATACCTTGTCATTTTGAAAGCGAAACCTTGAATATCATATGACTTAAACAGTTTTCTTTAGCCTAACTCACTTGTAGATGGTCAGAGTCTGCTAATAAGACATGACTATAATTCAGCTAGAAATTAAAGTTCTCAGTATCCAGAATGAAGTTGGCAGCTAAAAATGGAGAACAAAAATATAGAAAATGCATTTTGCAAACAAAATATACTTCAACTCGGAACTCACCTCACTAACACCATGGAATGCTATATCTAGGTACATTAGTTTTCGGCTACATTTTTTATACTGCAAGCAGTATCATATATATTGATGTATGTAATATATATATATATATATATATTTGTGTGTGTGTAATATAAAAATATTTTTTATATTAATGATTTGACTTCTCCACGTTCTTGTAAAACATAATTTATTCAATTTCTAAAGATGAGGTAATAGCTCATAAAGTTTGCAGTACTTAATCCTTTCGTTCCCCTGTAGACAGAGAAAGATCCTTCACAGACTTAAGACAAGCCCTGTCTAGGGAGACTGAGCCGATAAGAATCATCGGCCACGCCTTGGGTAGTAACCCTTGCACCACTTCTTCTGTATTTTCTCGATATAAAAATGTGAACACGGCTGAAACCCGGGCTTTTTCTTCTGATAGTGTTTGTACAAAGCATATGTCACACTGTCTAGCTCCCTCCCTATGGAGAACTCCATATGAACGACAAATAAAACTATTTTAATTCATTCGCCTGTTTACTGCGTCCCAAGAATTCTTTTCCAGCTGTTCCAGTATCTGCTTTGCCAACTGTTTCTATAAGAGCTGATATGTCATATATATATATATATATATATATATATATATGTGTGTGTGTGTGTGTGTGTGTGTGTGTGTGTGTGCGTGTGTGTGTGCGTGCGTGTGTGTGTGTGTGTGTGTGTGTGTGTGTGCGTGTGTGTGTGTGTGTATGTGTGTATGTACCTTTACTTTACTTCGATTTATATTACTTTAAAACTTCAACACAATTTAAAAGTTACTAAAAGACACAATTCAAAAGTCTTTTTATCAAATATACGACAGGCAAAATGAGCAACAACTAAGTGGTTTCGCAACAGCTAAAGTCTAATACCACCTTTGTGTTTTGAACACCTAACTTAATCATTACCAAAAAACCTAATTCCCTTTTTTAGAATGACAGACTTATGCTTTTAGGTAGATGCCCGAAGTATTTATTATCTAGTTTCCGCTGACGCTCATTAAAATGATTATGTGCATATGACAAATTGAATACCCTAAGAAGAGTCTCGTGTACCATTTGAGACAGCACACCCTGTAATAGCTTTATTGTTATTACAGGGTTATTTTTTAGCATTAGCTATCTTCCTACCTCCAACCTAAGCTTTAGGCAAATATAGCCGAAATGGAAGATTTTTTGCTGAAAAATTGGGAGACGTTTTTTTACTGTGCATCATCAAATTATGTGTTGCGCATAAAAAAATTCCTTACAGAGTTAAATTCCAGAGTTCTGCCTCTGTGAGTGGAGGCAGGCGTTCTTGGCACTGTGACAATATGCTTTTCGTTGGGTGGGAGAACTATTTATATACTTTTCTGCTGTAATATATAAATTTTTCTCATAAACTTACAAATTCCTGTAGTAATAGCCTAAAACTGTCAAAATAAAGAAGGTTCTCGAAAAACGTGCATTTAAAGATCTGCTAACAAATAGATAAGAGATTTCAAAAATATGCTTTTGCTAGTCAGTTTATAGAATAACTATAGCTCACTTCTACCCAGACTTATATTTGAAGTGGTATATTTGTAGACCCAGACTTATATTTGTAGGTGTATATTTGAAGTGGCACTCTAAATGAATTTGATACAAACACAGTTTATACATGAAGCAATGTTTATTGAATATTCTTGCACATGTAGGCTTTGCTTTTAACAAAAAGATTCATACGTACTACTTGTACAGATATATAAATACAGCTTTCAAGAACAATATATTTTTCAATACTCACGAACAGTAAGTCAACCAGCAATTCTGCCACGTAAACTTTGGGCCCCCTAAGCACTAGCGCAGGATAGCACTGGAACTGCATACCCTCGTAGCTCCCTCTCGCATATCTATCAACTTTAATAACACCTCCTTCAACCTTAACAACGTTTTTCTATTAATGACGCTGCATGGTATTTATACTAAGCGCGTATGCCGAAATTAGCATATCTCAAGCAGCTTCTTTAATTCATTCACTCAAAAGTTCGATTCTTATGAATCGAATCTTGTGTATACCTTACAAGTTGTTAGAAAAACATCGAGTAGAAAATTCGAGTCTTAACTCGGGGATTGATTATGTGCGACTTTAGCTGGCATGCCGTCCTAAAATCCTTAGCATGAGTATATAATAGCAAAGCAGAAAAAGTAAATATAATAATATACAGCTACGTCCAGATGTTGGATTTTTTATTATCTCAGTAAAAATTATATTAAACTTAGAATATGACCTAACCGTGAAATCCCCTTTTAGCTTCAAATAATCAATCATGACAACTAAAAATGCTGAAAGATGCTGAACTGAATACAAACAGCAGGAATGCCTGTTGCATAAAATCCGTCACGTCCATCCAAACACATTTCCAAATCAGACAAATGTATCGTCTAATTTTTCAGAAATATACAATACGTTGGTATTGTTAATTCCGAATTAGAGAGGAACGATACCAAATGAAAAAAAAAAATCACTTTAAGAAAAAAGCATGTATTCTGTTCATTTTTCAAAAATTAAGACAGTCCTGTATGCACTCCAGACGAATATTACAATTCTAACCATCTAAGTTAAAATAAAATACTTTTTAACTTAACTTTTCAACTGTCACTAATATTTCAATAGGCAAGACTTTGCATGAAACAACAGTCAGAAGCAACGTGCTCACTGCTATACACTAATTAAAGCGTCTCATATTCTTAAAACTGGATGATTCGAACAGCTTTTAAACATTCTATTAATCTTTATCCTGTCTTTTACCCGTCCAAAACCGACAAATAGTAAACTGAACTGTCTCGTATTTATAGCAGAGTGAATAGCTATATAAAGTATAACAGAATAATATTATTTCATTTTTTGCACTATATCTAATGACTACTCACATTAATGTTAATCAAATTCAGCTATAAAATATATTATTCAAGGGAACTGGAATAAATTGGGATATAGTTTCAATGCTCTTCTTCACTAGCTTATTTTTTAAACTACTAAATTATGACAAAAGCTTTCATTCATGGCGACCTTGAAGTCAGCTGAATTAATTTAGCAATCCATTCAGCACACACGGCCAACAATAACTTCCATTCCATATTAAGTACAGGTGCAATTGATTTTCCGCTGCCATAAATTATTCATTAGTATAATAATTTACCCGGCCAGATTGACAGAATTGAAAGCCCGCTCTTAGGCGCTGCGACTGATAAATAGTATTTCAGTCACAACTCTGCTAACATGCGATGTATCTGCGACATCTTTTGTCGCCTAAATGTGGGGAGAAAATTATTTTTCGGGGAAAGATTTATAGAGTTGGTTGATTTCTGCTCAAAACATGCAGAGTATTCATTAGAATTCGGGAGATTCTAAGGATAACACGTGGTTTTAAAAGTAGTGGATATGTAGGAATGTATATATGAGCGGCTCATTTGCCAAAACGGTTACGTCCATAAAACAAAAAGGGGAGAAAAGTGATAAAACAATACGCATCTATATACAGGGTTCCCACTAGAGATGCGACATCGATGTCGATGTTTTCAAAACATCGATGTTTCGATAAAAATATCGATGTTCTAAACATTGATTTATTGAAGCCGATTTTTTTTAACATCAATGTTTTGTGCTCGGTGTTTTACGTTGTTCGATGGTTGTTTTCTTTAATGAAAAAACACCATAATAAAAAAAAATTAACTACCTAGCATAATTTTCACACTCAGTAAATGTAAACTCAAAAATTCTTTTAAATGATTTTGCCTTATTCTCTATTGATATGAAACCAATTCTTTTATCTTGTGTTACAGTCATGAACTTTAGAATTTTATTTTATTTTATTTTATTTTATTTTACAAAATTATTTAAACATCCTGGAAGTAAATTATTCTTCAACTTGTAAATTAATGACTTGACTTTACAATAATTTTTCACATTAAACCAATTTAAATTAAATAAACATTGCGAATTTTTCTTTAAGACTTAGGGTCCTATCAATTGTTTTTATACCAATAATTTCTTCCTCAATTTTCTGGTAAAAGTAATAAAATGTATCATGGAAATTCTGTGATATGCGCTGACTTTAGCAACCAAGTTTTGGTCATTTGTGTCAACCCAATCAAAGAGTAAAATTAAATCAACGCCCCTCCCCACGACTAACCGAAATAACATTAATGTTAGAGATTACTAAACCAGTTTTAAAAAAATGGATGTTCTAAAACATCGATGTTTCAAAGCATCGATGTTTTGTTGTCTATGTCGCATCCCTAGTTCCCACCTATATCCGTTACACCCCCCTCCCTTAACTTCTAAACGGTGACAGCTTAGGCCATAAATTTGGTGTCTAGGTATAGTAAAGAGGCTATGCGCAACTCCATGAGACAACTTACAACGCCATCTATCGGCAAATTTTGGAATTATCGTTTTTATCTCAAAAACGGTACGAGATACGGGAAAAAAGTGAATTATAAAGTTGTTCATCATCATTGATTTAGTAAGAAAAGACTTGCGCACATTAATACTTAAAACAGAATGTAGAAAATGAACATTTGTTTGGCCACGATTTCAAAAATTGTCATGTTATAAAGAGTGGAAGAAACAAACTGAGACACTACAGAATATTCTTGGAGTAATTGTTATTATTATTACAATTTTTTCGTGACTAAGAGGCTTATTCGATTTGAGAAGTGACAAAGAGTAATAACATCCAATTCAGTCTTCACATTATTTTTTCACTACAGAAAAAAATTGAAATATTGTTTAATAGCTCACAAGTACATACATCTGCAGCAGTTAGACTGTCACTGACTCATTTGTTTTACTTTATCGTGATGAAACAACACTAATTGATTTACCGTTATCGTGAAGTAGGTACTTGCTTCTGCGTTTGAGCGGCATTATTGCAACAATTTGCACTAGAGTAGACTTAAATTGATTGGCTTCTGAACAAAGTTATTTCTTTGATGGCCAAAATTTTTTTGTCATTTAGTGGTGTTAATCCTTATTATTTAGGAAATTTATTATGAATGTAAAAAGTTAGGTAGGAGTCAATCAAATATTTTGACATTAAAATTTAAAAAATTTCAAGAAGTTGACGTAACCGATTTGGCTTGTAAATGTCACATGTATTTATGAATGTATGTACGTGTGTACGTGTGTATAGATAAATATATATAAATATATATATAAATATATATGTAGTATTTTAAATATGCCCTCCATAGCATTTAAATTCCCTTTTCTAAATCCAATCCCCAGTAATATTAATTTATCGCTATAAAACCCTTAGCCACAGAACTTCCCACGAATCGTATGCCTTTGCATTGCTACACGTGTATTTGTTCCAATGTAGGAGTGGGTTAGTATCGCGAGCCCCTAAATCTGCTGACCCTAGAAATAATAGTCAAATGTCTATCTCGCACTCTCGCGTTTAATGTTGAAAGGTGATAATATTCCGAGCCGTTCTTCTGAAATGAACGGATGTACTTTTGTTGCTCTAATAAGCGATTCGGCCCGACTGCTTCCAAATTTAATTTTCATTCCTTTCAGGCTGAATCTAGCCCCAACCATGTAAATGTGAGCTAGTTTTCTGTTTTAGGTTATAATTTAAGGACGTGATGTAATGGGTATATTACACTTACACACACACACACACACACACACACACATATATATATATATATATATATATATATATATATATATATATATATATAACGGTTCATGCAACTTCCCATTTGACTAACTGGGCAAAATTATGAAATGCTTAAAGTGAGATGCTTAATGTAAGATTAAAGTGTCGCAGCAGTTGATTTCGCAGATCCCTGTGTTAAGCTGTCTGTGGAGGATTTTTCTCTCGGTATGTTTCTAATCACAGATTAGCAAATGCATAGTTTTTAATTCGGTGTTTTTAGTATTAAAGAAAGCTTTTAGAGAAAAAGAGTGTCGATTTTAAAATTTGAAGATTTTCCTTAGTTAATTTTTTAGCTACAAAATCAAAATTGTATTTTGAAAAGAAGTAAATTAAAATAAGAAGGGTCCTTGGAAAACACGGAATTAAAAACTTGCAAACAAATGCAGATAAGAGATTTCTAAAATATTCTTTTGCCAATTTGTAGTTAGAAAAATTATACTTTAATGATCTGCAATTTCAACTGATATACCACTTTAAAATCGTTAACTTAAGAATATGTGTGGGATCCAAAAAGTGCAAACTCCATCAGACTTTTTTTTCTTTCCGTAAAAGGCAAATAACTATATCTTACGCATTTTTGAAGATATAAATTTGAAATTACTTTTAAAAAAATTCCCACTTTATTTTTTATTAGTAGGCCATTTTCCAAAGCATTTTGTATACAACTGATTGAAAAACTATAAGAAAATTAATTTTGAAAAAAAAATGGAAAATGCTAGTCTTGATCCTACACGACTCATATAATAGCAAATTAGATAAATTAAATAACCAAAATTACTAGAAACAATACCAAATAATAAAAAAAAATCAATTAGAGAAACAAAATGTATTTTGTCCATTTTTAAATAATTAAAACAGTCCTGTATGCAATTCTGACAAATAATATTGTTTTAACCATCTGATGCTGAAATAAATACTTTTTAACTTTTCTCTTTTTAACTTATATCTAAATACTTTTTAACTTTTGGAGGAATTTTAAAGGGTTTTTTTTTATTAAGCTACATTTAACATTTCTTGGCATTATCTCTGGTGAGTTCTGCAATATTTAATTTTTTTAACCTACTTTAACAGTGGATAATGATATTATCGGGTATTATAGACAGATTCACTGGATATATGAATGGAACAAGAGTTTTAGAAATCCAATATGTATCAAGATGAGTGAATACAAATCAAAATGAATGATTATTGTATTTTTTCTACATTTTAACTGTTCATGTATTTGCTTCTAAAAATAAATAGTTTCAGTGTTAAAATAATGTTATCATAAAATTCTTTAAAAAATTTTACGAAAACAATGTGTGACGAAAATTCATTTACTAATGGTGCTAAATTTAATGTGTACCAGATATTATTATGTAAATATCACATTATTAATGTTAATGTAATATGAAAAAAAGCCCAAATTTGAAGCCCACTATGTCATTAGGCTTAATTGGGATTATTTTAACGTAGTATTACGTTCCTCAATAACGGTCCTTCGGAGAGAAAAAAATTGTCCTGCGTCGCGAGTTATAATTTTGGCAGCGCGCAAAACCCAGTGGCAGTAAACAGTTAAACAGAAAACTACCAAAATGCGTAAAAAAAAAAGATAAGCAAACAATAAGTAATCCTACGTTGATAACCCGCGGTAGTTTCGTTAGAGGAGACTACCTGAAATATATTTTTTTTTTCTTATCCTCGTGGTCTCTTTTTTCCCGTTCGCAGTTTTGAAAAAAAACTTTTGAGAAAGATATTTCTTAACAAATTATTAATTTTTTGCCTTTTAAAATATTCTGATTAGGGTAAACTTGGTTATCAGAAATGCCTACATTCCATGATTCTACCTACTCAATAAAAATTTGCGTTTGTCAAAATTTATAAAATAACCTTTATCTTTAGACTTATGTTTATCTTTAGACTTAGAATATCATTTATTGTTGTTATTGTTGTTTCTAATGCCCGCTGGTCGGAAGTATTTGTGACAGTGTCGCAAGTGGCCAGGAGTACATTGCGTTAAGACAAAGAATAAAAATTAATTTCTTAAAATAGCAGCACATTAAGATAGTAATTTTATAGAATTAACCCAGAATTACTTCTCACTGGGGAGTTATAAAGATACAAATCAGACTTCATTTAAGTTTAAAGGAGGGAAACTTACACCTTCAATTTATGAACACCCAAGTGGCTCGGGTGCACCACGCGTAGAACTTAAAATAAGATATTAAAAATAAAACATGTCTCAGACATATACAGACAAGTCGTTTGATGACATCAACAGTTCACTTTATTAATTTTAAAAATATTCATCAGGAACATTCACTTAAAAAAAAGCACGAATTGATAGAATGCCTAGATCCATCTCTCTCGCTCCCAGCACCCCACACCACACCACACACACACACACACACACACACACACAAAAAAAAAAAGAAAAAGAAAAAGAAAAAAAAATTAAAAAAAGAAAAAAAAAACGTACTACCTCAAACGCAGCCAAACAGTGAGTGTTTTCTTATCGAGACCAGAAAAAAAAACCTTCATTCAATGTTGCCAAGATGCCTATGACGCCAAGCGCATGCGGAAAAGACGCGGAAGGTTGTCCTACTTGGCATGCATCGCCCCCAGTGGAGATAATTTCATTCGGAATTTTTAATGCAATTAAATTACAATTCAGCAGGTTATAAAGCACATGGCTTTGTAACAGTATTCCCGACCAAGTCCATATAGGCTACGGGGGGCTGAGGTATGCGGCTCCGGCTTATACTGGCACCACGAGGGTCGGAGTCCGATTTACCAGGTTCCAACACAATTTCAACCGTGCACTTCCAGGTGCGACGTCTGGAAGAATCGTACCTTCTCCCACCCTCTCTGACTATAGGAACTTTCAGGTCTACGGATTTAATGTGCCCATATCCGGCCTAGACACGGAGGTATTTAACGGCGTATTTCAGGAATGGATAAAAGCACCTTCAGCGCCGAAAGCCGAGTCTCTACCACTAGGCTACCTCCGACCCAGACTTAGAATATGAGTTTAACCATCTGACATTTTGGAACACTACAGTCATAAAATAAAGGAATAATGCTACCTTATCGGAACCAAATTATTTTGTTTTATTCCTACAAACTATTTCCTTTAAAAATAATCATATAATCATCATATATTTTCTCTTTTTATGATTATTTTTTAACGTAAATTTTAATTATTTTGATAATTCTTTAAAAAAGAGTAAAAGAATTTATTTTTTATATCCATCTTTTTTTAGAAAAACAAAATAGTTTGTAAGAATAAAATAATTTTGTTCTGATAAAGTAAATTTGAATTGTTTTGATCATTCTTTGAAAAAAAAAATTATTTTTTATATCCATCTATTTTCAGAAAAGCAAAATAAGTTGTATGAATAAAATAATTTGGTTCCGATAAAGTAAATTTTAATTGTTTTGATAATTCGTGAAAAAAATAAGAAATTCTCCTTCTATATCCATCTTTTTTTAGGAAAACAAAATAGTTCGTAAAAATAAAATAAAATATTTTGGTTCTAATAAAGTTGTATTGTTCGCTTATTAATTTGAGTGACTGTAGCACAGTAGGCATGGAATCGATGCTCGTGTGCACTAAATGACAATACCTTGCTGAAGTTAAACAAAGATTTCCTGCTCAACTGAAACATGAATTGGTTCATTTTATCGTGAACGCATGTTAATTACCTTTCCGCTTGGTCCGATAATAACTTCACGTGTCGCACAATGATAATGTAATTAAATGCACAATAAATATCATCATGGTGAGTCATTAGTATGATAAATTACGACTAAATTTTAATTTAATCAACCTAATAATAGGAAAATTTTGAGAAATTATCTTTCATGCTTTTATACAGTAGCTTGTTTGCGGGAACGTTTGGTTCGATTATTAGAATAAATGGCATCTCTATGCTTTGCTAAATTCTATTCCTTTTCTCCGTAAGAGCAAATAATTCAATTAAACTAAAAACTTCCAAAACAACGATATCAGTCACGTCAAATAATCATTCCAATGGACACTGTCACAAGCTTAATGAAAACACAGACTGGCACACGCCAGTCATGGGCGACAGGTTGAAACTCTTGTCAAAAATAACGAGTCAAATTCAGTGAAACTTGACTGGTTTAGAAACTCTATTAAAATGAGCATAATATTAAACTTCAAGTTAACTATTTAATTATTTTCAATATTTATATATTTTGATAACAATAAAGTAAATTAAATTTTAGATTATTTAAATCGTTTGACAGTGTAAAATTGTTATTTCTTGATTTAATGATATCTCTGATTTATCATTCCCTTGTTGCTTGCAAGCTTGCATTTAGGTAAAGAAGACTTAGCCTGCAAAGGCATCAGGGATTCCAAGATATAAGCAAATGAAATTTTATAAATTTTACATTGAAAATTAGAATGATGCTTTACGCAATATATACAGTAAAAATATGATTAACAGTCAGTACCAGTTACCAGTAGAATTTCAAACACGAGTTATTCAACCTAAAGGCCGGGGATCTATTGAGCCATTCTAACAATGTGGACTTTTCTCATTCTTCGAATTCTATTCCTCGCATAATTCTCTTAAACATTTAGGACCACGGTTCAGAATGTTGATCATATGCCTTATCCTTTATCGATGGTTCCTTTATCCTAATTTTTTTTCCACCCAGGAATATTTTTCTTTGTCTGAAGAACGAATCATGACATTCTTTACAATAAGGGGATTCACTAGGCCCCGAGTGGATCCCATGTAGACCTTGCCAGTAACGAGATTACTGATACCCTGGCAAAAACAAGTGCTGACGAGTCTATGGATATGCCGGCGCCTCTGACATTTTTTTATTTCCAATTGCAAGGCAAAAAATATTACAAAGGAACGATGAAATAAAAACAGAAGACCGAAGTCATTGGCCTAGGAGCGTTCTTGCTTCCCAATATCTCGACGCCTCTGTAGATCTGTGAATAGCCCCACATCGGAGCAGCTGGTCCCTTTCCATTACTTCTCCAGAATCGCATAGTGCAGCGATTCTCAACCTGTGGGGCGCGCCCCCCTAGGGAGACGCGAGCACACTAAACGGGGTGGGGGGCGCGAGCATATCCAAGAGAAAATATTATTTAAAAAAATTGATTAACTGACTGAAAGGAAAGAACACACACACACACATACAAAACAAAATACATTTCGACATAATATTTAATAATTAACTTATTAAATTAAAACAACTTACTAAATCAAAACCTTCTTAATCAAAACTTATTAAATTAAAAACAAATTTAATAATTATTAGTGACTTCCTTGGGCCTGTCTTGCAGAGCAAAGATTTTCGAAGGAAGGCTTAATATTAGAAATAGACACTCTCAGTTTTTTCTATATTTAGCTGAGATCTATATTTTGTCTTCAAAGAAGCCACCACAGAAAATCCAGTTTCACAAAGGTAGGATGTTGAAAATGGTAATAGAATGCGAAATGCCCTTGTTTTTAGTACAGAAAACTCATCATCTACTCCTGTCCAAAATACAAAGATTTATTACTAAATTGTCTTTTGGTTTCACCACTTGCCGTGAAGTCTATGAAGGTTTCTTCCTCGGCAATTGTGTATTACGGCGTATTCTTGGTAATTTGTAAGGTTTAAAATTAAGGTCGTAGTGTAGGTTTAGAGCCGATAAACTCAAAATACATTATTATTGTATACATTTTATTGTATGCGGGGGGCGCGATGAAAATTATGATTGAAAATTGGGCCATGAATCCTGAAAGATTGAGAAACGCTGGCATAGTAGGCAAAAAGGCTCGGTTGAAATGCCTATGCAGTGCAGATGGGCTGCGAGGCAATGCCTCTGACATATACTGAACTGTATTCTAAACATAATTGTCTTCTATGGTCTGTATTCGCCATCCCACCCCCCGTACACCACTGGTGCCAGGGTAATCGCCCTTGGTGGTTCTCTGTCCCTCAGGTGCAGCAGACTGAAGGAAACTACAATAACCTGCTACCGTAGTGGCTACATCAGAACACTGACTTACACCGACAAAGAAAAAGTGTTTCCAACTTGTACTAAATGTTCCAAAGGCCAAGCCATTTCGGATCATAACCTTGTGTGGTTGGGACTTTAAAAGGAAGATCTTCTGGAGCGGCCATTGTTGGTCATTGACTTCTTGAGAGTGGGCGGTATCATGGACCTAATCTAGCTCTGCTGGGTGACAGGGATCATTAACTATAACAGCAACACTAGATCTCCGAATATTCTGTAATAGCTCTCGCTAGCACTCAGCAATCTGAACGAAACAATGTACAAAGTGCTCCTGTCACATCACATCAGATGGTTCTCGGATGAGGCGTTATTCCATTTCTCGCGTTATGTTAACTCGCAAAACACCTGTATATGGGACGCTGTAAGTCCCTTTTCCACTCATCAAACACCGCTGCATGATAAAAAAAAGTTGATGTGTTGCACGTGTCGGTTGCGCATCATAGGCCCCCTTTTCTCTGACAAGGATGTGTACCTGGACATTTCTTAGCAGTTCGCGAATCAACTGTATATACTACTAATCTGTGATCAGAAATCTGAGATCATAGATGATCGCGAGTTAACGGGGGTTACTTCCAGCAAGACGGAGCAACGTGTCACACATCGGCCGGGAGCGTGGTGGAAATTGAATCTTTCATCGAGTTATTTCAAAGTGGCTTCGGCCACCACGGTCGTCGGATCTGACACCAGCAGACTTTTTTCCTTTGGGGAAGTTTATATCGGAACAAGCTTTGCTCTGTTGAAGATTTGGAGGAAAACATCCAGCATGATATTGTTGCTATTAACCTCGATATCCTTGCCAATACGTTCAGGAGCATGAAGCACCGCGTCGAAACGTGTCTGGCAGAAAACGGAGATCACATCCCGCATCGCATGTAATGAAGTCGGTTACACATACATCAAGGTATCTAGCGTATTTTTGGATTCAGATTGCTTCATCCTAGCAAGAGTGATTACAGAATATTCGGGGCCTTTTTCAAGTGAATCCCCCTATATCTGTTGAGTGCCTGAAACCTACCATTTTTACTACATTTGGAATAATTTTTCCGTAATGTTTTCCGCGAGATGTTTTTATGCGGAAAATGTATTAAAAAATTACACTCCTCTAAACAGCGTTTTTTTTTTAACTTTTAAAAGTATATCACGTTTACCACGAATTTTACACGAAGAATACTTGATAATAGAGATTTTAAACGTAAACTAGGTATTTAGGGTTTTTTAAAACTAATAGACAATAATCTCAAAAGAGGAATATATATCAGAATCGTGAAAATACGTATCTTCCCCTTGTCATAATATGGATAAACATCACAAGTGTTATACGGCTAAAATCACTGAGTATAAGAAGTACTTAGTATTTTTGGAGTTAATAGGTTGTAATCTCCGAACAGAAATAAATATCTTTCGATGCAATATTGAATATATATATATATATATATATATATATATATCCCTGTCACAGTACTGATAACAATATCAGGAGTTTATAGTAGTCGTACGACACCTTAGATTATAAAATTCACTATATCAGCACAAACATAAGATCTGGAAGCTCGCAAACTTTATCCCAGGAAATACTCATTTTGTTCCCAAATGCCCAGTTCCCATTCAACGGGAGCAATTAAAAGAATTTCCTTTTTTTTTCATTATTATTTTTTTCATTTCCTTCCGCGTTTACCGGGATACAAACAAGGAGATAAAAATACAAAGCATCCCGCTGAGAGACGATACACTCCCAGCTGAGCTTTTATGACTATCACAGAGGGGAGGCGCTTCACACAGTGGTTTAGCACCGCTCCATCTTCACTTCGCTTCAAGTACTCTAATATGTCTCAGATGCTATTTTTCTTTAGGCATCATGGGCGGTTTGGAGTTTCTTTTTTTCAGCCTTGATTATTGTCACTTGAAATGCCTCGAACTGCATATGAATATTTTTAAAAAAATGAAAATTTCCTTCAAAAGTAATTTTATAGTGCTCACAAAAATAAATATTTTATTACTGCAATAAAATTTAAAAAATTTCTTACAAAAACAAAATAAAAAGCGAAACTTATTGCTACCTAAGAATTTAAACAAAAATTCTGAATTTTTCCCCTTGTCTTCTCCGTATATTCCTGTGTATAAATTTCATAAATATAAGTTTGAATGTTGGCTGAATAATAAATATTGAGTATTTTTATGTTGAAACTCATTAAACTTACTCATAACGCGTTTTAATCATTAGCCGCAAACTTTGTGCATTCAGGTGTCTAGAGTTTTGGCGATGAAGCTGATTTCTCATTTTGTGTTCCATCTCTAATGAAGAGAATATTTTACAAAATTTCCTTTATCTGTTAAGGAATGATAACCAGATGCTGGACTCCAAAAAATGACTTGAACAGCCGTACATGCACTCCCTCCTATCGACTAAAATGTTTACTGACTGTCTCCAATCTACAAACGTTTTTAAATGTATTTAAGTGCTATTTTAAGGATACAGAATAACAGGGCCAGAATAATAACGTGTAAAATAAAATTCACTATTCTTTTCAATATTAATGTTCACTCATATTCAATTGTTTGTCTGTCTGTATCAGTGGAGGATAAGGAATTTGAAGGCCCCAAACCCAAATTTTATGGGCTAGTTATTAGGGAGTAAATAATTACAAGATAAAAAGAACTTTTTAAATAATATGTTTTTAAATTTTCTGTTGTATCATATAAACTTGACAATTCTATGTATTAATAAATACTTTTTATAAATATTTTTGATGAATTATCCCATCAACTTAAAAGAAAACGAAAATAATTGGCAGTTAACTTGAGTTTAACTTTTCTTCCCGGACCGGGGATAGATGTCTTAAAGATGGCTAAAATTATCAAAAGAATGCATTGTCATCGTGTTCTGAGCTATTCTAAAAGTGTCAAATGTCTAGCTAGTCGGGAAGTTAGTTAAAAATCGATTGCAAGATTTGTACGGGACAAACACACAAACAAGAAAGCGAGTTAATAAAAACATGTAAAAAACATGTATAAAATAGTAGTGCGCCGTTTGTCTTTTGGCGAACGGCGAACGGCAAGTTGTCTAGATTAAGATGGTACCTTTACCTGAATTTCTAAGAGTGTATGTTTTTGAAGCTGCTAACTTTCAGAGTCCCCAAATATATGCTTCTTGTGCCTTTGCGATGATCCGCCACTAGCCTATATAAGTATGTATATATGATCGTTACTCTGTCGTACGGCATAGTTCTGAAAAAAAAGCTAGTTCATTTGAACTTGGCTATTCTCTTAAGATTATCAGCCATATATCTATTTACCTATTTGTATAAAATGCGGAAATATTCATCTCCCTACATGGTGAAAATATTTACGTTTTTATTGGATTAAAAAATGACATTCTTGCATAATAGTCCAGTCAATTTGAGCTCAAAAGGGGCCCTCGGGGGAAAATTTTGGGGTAGTTTTGATTTCTTCTATTTTATATGTTTTTTGGGGTGCTGAATCCGAATCTGAGGTTTGTTAACAAAATTTCGTGACGCAACATTGAAAAAAATTCAAAAAAAGGTGAAAATTTTCATTTTTTGGCGGTTTTTTGCTTATAACTCGGAAACTATCAACTTTTCGTCTATAACCTTATTTATCAAAATTAAGTACATAAAATATCCTACAAATTTCACTAGTTAGGTTTTTTTCTCCGACGGACCGTTTGGGCTCAAGCGCTATTTGAAAATTGGCGTATTTCGGCTGGCTCCGCAAAAACCCACTTTTTACACTCCAAAACTTATCATTAAAGGCTGTGATTTAATTCCTCCTTCCAATACGATGTAGGATTTTCAAAATCACATTGTATTTAAGTTATGTGCAAATATAATTCCGTCTTGTACGTCTTTTCATGTTATTTATTCTCGGCGAGCCTCACCAAATGATTTTATAACTGCCCCGTTTGGTTTAAAAGCCCTCTTTTCTTCCTTTCGATTCCTTCACAGACGATTCAAGGCCAACTACGTCACCGTGTACATGCGTACCCAATCAACACCCCCCTATATCCGATATAGGGGTGTTGACCCAGTCTCAAGTCCCTTCATATTGTTCACGAGGTTTCCTCCCCTCCCCCTCCAAAAAAAAAACCAAAAAATAAAAACACCGACCATCCGATTCCTACCAGTGGCAGTGCGAAGGAAAGTAGTTCAGTGTTAGAATCCAACGACAACACGATTTAAAAGTTATATTTATGCGTAGTGTTAAAAATGGCTTCAAATGTGTGTTTTATTTGTGATGAAGTGCTGGATAATAACGGTGCGGCAAAGAGGTTTGAAAACGTTTATCGAGTCAAGCAAGAAGAGGAAGGATGGTCAGCATGTTCAGCTACGTGAAAAATCTGCAGTTGATGTTCATGAGCGATGTCGTACAAACTACATTAATAAAAGAATGATTGCAGCTCATTTGAAGAAGGCGGAACAGGGTAGAGAGCAAGTCAAAAGACGTTCTACTGAAGCGCATTTCAATTTCAAAACTCATTGTTTTATGTGTGGCCTCGTCATAACACCTGACTTTATAGAACAACAAAGAAAAAAGAAAAAAAAATCGTAATATTGTGTATCAGGTTCGAATTTTGAAAGTCAAGGAAACTATCATAAAAAGGGCAGAAGAACGTGGTGATAAGTATGGACAAGCCATAATCAAACGTCTTTTGCCTGTCTCAGACATGGTGGTTTCTGATTGTCAGTATCATAGTTTATGCATGAGAAAATTGTACAATCGCCCAAAAATTCAAGAGAAGAGAAAAAGGGGTCCATTCGCCAATTATGTTGAAGCAGCAATGGAATATGTCTACACTTATCTTGAGAATAGTGATGGAGAATGTCAGTTTACGCTAGACGAGTTGGTGGACCAAATCAAGGGTGATTATCGTCCTGACATAAAGACAGTTAAAGCTCATCTACTCAAAAAATATAGAAGCTATATAATAATGACCTTTTCTCCAAACAAGAAGCTGGTAGTGTGTTTCAAAAACACAGGGTATAAAATTTTAAATGGTGCTTGGTACCAGCAGGCGTTAAAAATGAACAAGAGGAAAGACTCCGGATTATTAAGACGGCTGCTGCAATTGTTGTTGAGGATATCCGGAGCCAGGTTTATGAGACCGCACAGTACCCCTCACCTGATAAATTTTTGGAAGGAAATGAGGAACTCATTTCTGAAAGTCTCCGTACATTTATGGAAACAGTTGTACTAAACAAAAAACGTGGGGACCATGATATGGGGAAGAAGAACACAGCACTGGCTCATAGTCTTGTAGCAGCAGTGAGGCCCAGATCATTCATTTCACCAGTCCTCGTAGGGTTGGCAGTGTTTCTGTACAAGAAGTACGGCTCAAGGAAATTAGTCGATGTGGTTTCCTCATTGGGATTTTGTTTGACTTACACAGAGGCTGTCCGCCTGGAAGCATCAGCTGTCAGCAGCGATCCGCTGAAAGTTAACCAGCCATGCTTTTCACAGCAGGGGTACGATAATGCTGATTTTAATGTACATACAATCGACGGATACAGCACCTTTCACGTCATGGGTACAGACTGAAGAACAGACTGAAGAAATACGCTTACATGATGCGGAAGGTATGTCTAATCTCACAATCTATTTCGTAATCACTCATCTCTCCTTAAGATATGATCACAAGTTGTTGTTTTCTCACCACCTCTTTCATTTTCCAGATGAACAAGCCCCGACTCTGACGACAGAACAACCCGAACCTGTGCCAGGACTCGCCGCCTTCGAAGAACCTCAGCCAGGACCCTCTAAACGACAACGGCTCATATAATAATGTAATATATGATCATATGTATTGTAATACAATATAATAAAATGTAATAATTTTTCAAGATTTTTCTTTGGAATTTCAACTTTTTTGTAACAATTACAACTAATTTGTACAATTTCGGACTTCTTTAAATAACTTGAACATTATTTTATTTTTGAAAAAATTACCTGTACCTCTACATATATGATCTAAATAAGGTATGTGCAGAGAACTGGGAGGAATTCACTAATTGACAGCCATTAATAATAAATTAGAATTTTGGAGTGGAAAAAGTGGGTTTTTGTGGAGACAGCCGAAATACGCCAATTGTCAAATAGCGCTTGAGCCCAAACGATCCGTCGGAGAAAAAAACCTAAATGGTGAAATTTGTAGGAAATTTTATGTACTTTAATTTTGATAAATGGGGTTATATACGAAAAGTTGATAGTTTCCGAGTTATAAGCAAAAAACCGCCAAAAAATGGAAATTTTTACCTTTTTTTGCATTTTCTTCAATGTTGCGTCACGAAATTTTGTTAACAAACCTCAGATTCGGATTCAGCACCCCAAAAAACATATAAAATGGAAGAAATCAAAACTACCCCAAAATTTTCCTCCGAAAAACACAATTTGACTGGACTATAATACATTGCGGGGAGAAGTTGTAAGGTTTACATAAGATTAGATTCACAAGAATCGAACTTTCAAGTGAATAAATTAAAGAAGCCGCTTGAGATATGCTAATTTCAAGGCATACGCGGTTGGTATAAATACCAAGCAGCTAGATAAAAGTGAGGAAAGTGTTAAAGAAGTGTTGAGGAAGCTAAAGGAAGTGAAAGGAGTTTTTTTGCAGCAGCTCGAGGTGCTTAGCTAGGTTGATGCTAACCTACGCGAGTTCGTGTTAGGCGAAAGTTATTTACCGTTCTGTGGCCTAAAAGTTTACGAGGCAACACTACTGGTCGACTTTCAAGTATTGTGAGTATTTCAAACTGTATTTCTTTGCAAAGTATCTATACTGGAATAATATGCCTTGCATGATGGTTTTTATAGCTCGTACTAGTAGTACGTATGCTTCATGTTGAAAAGCAAATATTTGAATAAACAGTGTTATTAAAATTAGAACTGTGTTTGAATCTAATTCAAGTAGAGTGCCCCTTAGTAAAACTCTATAAAGGGACTGAATACGTTTTACCTATCTATAGTATCTTATAGAGACTTTAACTTCTTGGCACATATCTGAGTATCGTCCCTTTCAATACCTCTCATTCCACTAGAAATGTTTTCATTCTAGCTGTAACAACAAAAACAATTTTAAAACTGATCTAAGTTATTTAAGATAGGATCAAATTCAAAACCTGTTCTGGGTTTGCATTTTAAGTTTACATAATATTAAATGTACGTTTAAAAAATGCATTAATTTCTCATCTGACACTTTATGAAAGAATTACATGTTATATTACTAGAAAGAAAGAGTTTAAGATTCATTATTATTATTGAATATGCTAAAAACCTACGTCCCTGCGTGCAAAGTATTGAATTAATGCTATTAAAAAATCATCATTTCATTTTTTATATCGAGTTTTTTTTTCTTGTCTATTAAAGCTAACTTCTTTTGACATCGTGTCATCAGAAAGAAATGAAAATTTAATTTCCTAGTGACTTTTATGACATGCACTCGCGTTTAAAAAACGCTAGCCTCAGTAAAAAGTTCCTGTTAACGAAAGCTAATTTAATTTATTTGAAAATTTACAAAACTAATAGAGTCAATCTAGGAATGTGGCACATCTTCGTACAAAATACGGAAATCTGGAACAATTGGTTTCTATGTGCGTGTGTGTGTGCGTGCGTGTGTGTGCGTGTGTGTGCGTGCGTGCGTGTGTGTGTGTGTGTGTGTGTGTGTGTGTGTGTGTGTGTGTGAGAGAGAGAGAGAGAGAGAGACACTAAATGGGCAATTTAAAAAAATCCTCTCACAGTCTTATGGAAAGGACATATAATGTCAGGCTGTTGTTGCTAGAGGGTGGGGGATGAGATTAGGAAAAAAAGGATTGCTGGGTGACTAATTTTACAGATAGTTGAAGTGTATTACTTCTGATCTAATGGTTAAAAATAGAGATTTTTAAGGTGGAAGAATTTTGATCGAGGAATGACTGTGGATGCTAAAAGCAGTTCAGCGAGTATCAGCGAAACTTATTTCCTTGTGACGTGTTTGAGAGAAGCTGTTGTTGATGTTTACAAAAAGTGGCACAAAACAAAACACTGGGTCTCAGCGTAACGCGTGCAGTCGTCACTGAGTACTGGATGCTTGAGCTAAAAGCAGAGCTTCCGGGATTGTCCAGTCCATCAGAAGGGCAAACATAGGTAAATTACAGCTTGTCTTGATCAGGAATCAACTCCAATGCCCTCTAAACATACTGTTCGCTTCACATTACACTTTATCGGTATGGAAGCGAAGACCCGTTCGAAAGCCTTAGCCATCTGCAACTGACGAGATCAAACATCTCCACTTCGCATAGGATCACAAGGATTGAACAGTAAATGAACAGAAAAGGGTACCGTGGTCCAATGAATCACGTTTTCAACTACACCACGCTAATGGCAGGGTCGAATAGATAGAAAACAGCACGAAAGCATACATCGTAAGTGCTTTGCTACAACATTTCAAACTGGTTGAGGCAATAACAAAGTTTGGGGGATGTTTGGCAATGTTCGGACACTTTAGTTCCTGTGGAAGAAGTCTGATTGCCAAAAGGTATTTAAATATCGACGCAGGACGTGGTGGCCCGGTTGGAAAAGGCAGCGAGCAATTGATCTGAACGTCTGTGGTTCAATACCAGTCGCTGACAAAATCCACCGTGTACACTAATGGCGCCGTGTACAATAATGGCACGAAAAATCTCTCGTGGTTGCAACATCCTCCAAGTTCTCAAATTTACCTCTGGAGGTGCGGGGTCAAGTGTTCCGGTCTCGTCACTTGACTCGGTTCGAAATTACGGGACCGGTCCTTTAGCCAAGCCCTACTCCGACCCTTGTGGTGCTATTAAAAACCAGAGCCTCACTACTTTGCCCAATAGCCGTTATGGACTTTAACTGTCGGACAATATACTGTCGGGCAAGGGGCATCCGTCACAACAACAACAAATATATATTGCCACTAACCAAGCTTATCCAGTTATCTTAATGGTTTACCCTATTACAGATGGATGCTTCCAGGAAGACCACGCTCCATACCATAAACTCCCACTGTACACAGATAGTTTAAAGAGTATTGCAGAGACTTAACCTTTTGGCCTCCCCAATCTTACATCTCGATCCAATTGAACATTTCTGGGATGAGGTCGAAAGGGACATCAGGTACTTGGAACCAGACTCAAATCTTAGAGAACTGGAAAGTGAAGGTCATCGAATAGGGTCTCAGATTCCTGGAATCACCTACAATAAATTTCATGGACTCCCTGCCAAAGATATTTGCAGCAGTATTGAGCAAAAGGTGGCCCAACGATGATGGACGTATGATGGGTAGATGGACGTAATAAATTGGCAATTCAGTGTTTATTGAAAAGAGATGCGTGAAAGACATTAAGATCTGGTTTTTTTTTATAAATTCCTCTTTTTAAGAGATAGATATACCAATTTATATTATAAAATGTTTTATATATATAATCTGTATCACATTATGTAAACGAATATGAAATCTCCAGATTTCGTAAAAGAAAGGAGAAATAAGTCTTTCGCATAATTAATTTTCAAAGTCTTTAGTCAGTTGGAATACATGAAGTATAAATATTTTTAACCATGTTGTCAGTACCCTTATCGGTAGAAATATTTTTTTTCTGAATTATTCTCAACAGGGGCTGATTTTTGATTTAAGACTCCTACTTAATAAATTTGGATCTGTGTATGGGTTATTTTAACGCTGAATATTTTTTATGCGCGATGAAAAGCGTCTTTTATTTAAACTATTTTTATTGGCATCAACTTAGTTTGCACATTTGAAATGTCTAGTATTTTTCGTTGTTATGGCTATTCACGTATTCTTCATTGAAGAGAATTTTTAAATTTCCTTCCTTTTTCCGAGAAATTTCAGTTTTGATTACTTAAAATCCTGCATGCCTTGTCAGGAATAGAATTCAGAACATTGTTCTTTTATTTTTTTTAATACACTTTCGCTAGAAACACGTTTTTTTTCTTCTCCCTTCATTGTCATCAATCATAGCACATGACACGATTTTACGTCTCTTTTGGATAGATTTATTTTTTGTTGTTTTTACAGACGCAAAAAAAAAATGCGATCCAAAGTGCATCAGAATAAACTAACTCACGCAGAAAAGTGAAATTACATGCTTTCTAATGTCATTGACAATTAACTGTCATGTTGTTTACTACAGAGACACGAAATGAATAGCTTTCCAAGAAATAAATTACAACATTTAAGTATTTAACTACTGTAACATTTATCTGTTAACAATTTTACTACTGATTTTACTGAAACCAGGATTTTACATCCGTATTCGGGTTATAGGAATTAAAATTTAATGTTTCTTCGAAAAAATACTTTTTAAACATTTGTTTAAGTATTTCATTTTACAACAATAAAATCAAAATAGATTTCTGAAACTTGCTAGAATCACATAGAAACCTATAGAATCTTCAAAGGAAAACAAATCATTGCTAGAAATGACCACCATTCGAACACAAAGGGTATCATTTGTAATAGGAAGGACGCCTTACCCCTGAACAAAAAGCAAACTTATAATTTCTGTTCAATCTTTTTATCATTAATTATTGAGAATTCTAGATTTACGAAAGCTAAATCAAACTTAAGGAGTAAAAACGAATCTTAGAGAATAGATGAAATTGGAAGCATAAATTTACAGTTAAGTATTACCAAAGTATAGAAACAGTAATAAAGCATTACATTAACGATATTTTAAAACACATTGAAATGCCCATCATATTATCTTAGATGACTTGATTTTATTTTTAAAATGAAAAATGCCCCAAGGTATAAAATTCCTTATTTTACTACGGAGTACAATTAAAAATAATTACAAGATAAAAATAACTTTTTATATACCATGTTTTTAATTTTCTGTTGAATCACATAAACTTGACAATTCTATGTATTAATAAATACTTTTTTTAAAATTTTTTGATGAATTATCCCATCAACTTTAAAGAAAATGAAGTTAATTGGAAGTTAACTTGCATTTAACTTTTCGTTCCCGTTCCGGCCGATAGATGGCTGCACCAGTCTACAAGACAAAATTTACTGACAATAACTGAAAATTACGTTAATTCTGCTTAAAGATGGCTAAAAGTTTTTAAAAATGCATTGTCATCGTGTTCTGAGCTATTCTAAAACTTTCAAATGTCTAGCTAGTCGGGAAGTTAGTTAAAAATCGATTGCAATATACTAGACAAATACACACACAAACACACAAACAAACAAGAAAGCAAGTTAATAAAAGCATGGTAAAAATTATATCTGCTCACTGCAGATTCAAATGCTCATGTCAGTTATAGAAAATTAAGTGCTATCAGCATGTTTTTCGCAGTAGTCCACGTTTTATACATGATGGTGTCAGAAATCTACCAGAAAATTATTATACATGATGATGTCAGAATTTCTATATCCGCCCAACAGAAATTAAAGAGGAGAAGGTCACAAAATTTTATTATTTGATTTATAATAGTTTTGTCATGATTCTTCTTTCTCAAGTATATTTTTTCATAACACTTGCAACAAATATTTAAGCTAGTTTGGAAATTTCCTCACTAAAAATTGAGAATTCAAAGTTTAAAGCTTTTTCAAATGTACTTGCAGAACCAACAGCTATATTACCATAGTTTTTCCTTCCATTCTGTAAAGCTAATTATTGTAAAAATTCTAAATTTAAATTTTAAGCCGTGTTTAAGTTTACTCAGCGTGTTTAAATGTACCCGCAGTACCAGCAAATCTATTAGCATAATTTTTCCTTCCATTGTGCAACGCTAATTATTAAGGACGAAGGCTATTTGATAGAGAAAGGATATAGTTTAAAGTCAAGGCTTTGCATGTGAAACTTACATTTGAGACATCAGAGCCACATGAGAGACACAATATTGGAGATGTTAAATATATTAACACTAGCTGAATACCCGTGCTTCGCTACGGAGTACATTCAAAGTAAATACAACGGTTAATGTATGCAATTAATGCCAATCTCTCTCTCTCTCTCTCTCTCTATATATATATATATATATATATATATATATATATATATATATGCATATATATATGCATATATATATATATATATATATATATATATATACACTCATGGACAAAAAAATTAGCGCACCAAGAAGTAATTGTGGGATCGTAATGAAACTTGCAATGAAGGTACATGTCGGGGAGATATGGAAATGATTACAAATGCAGCGTGATTGCGCATTGCGTATAGCCGGTAGAGGGCGTTGAACATCGTACTCTGTGGAGTATAAAACAGGTAACCAAAGCTTGTTTGAGTGTGCTGAATGATTTACAAAGGAAGAGCTGAGATAGACATGCCATTACGCCGTGTTCGAAGACAATATAAACAGTTGTCGCAGTTTCAGAGGGGGAGAATCGTCGGGATGATGGAAGCTGGGTGGTCAGTTAGGCGAGTAGCTCGTCAATTAGGCCGCTCAGATTGTGTTGAGAGGAGGTGTTGGGACCAGTGGACCCGAGAGATGTCATGTACACGAAGACCATGCTCAGGACGCCATCGACAGACCAGTCGTCGAGAAGACCGCCACATCGTAAGAAATGCACGCGTACAGCCAACTGCTTCATCGGGCGCCATTCAGGCACAGGTAGCACCTTCAATAGGGGCCTCTGTGTCTTCTAGAACCATACGAAGGCGCCTGGCTGAAGAACAGTTGGTATCGCGGCGCCCATTACGTGTGCTGCCCTTGACGCCCACCCATCGACGCCTCCGTTTGGAGTTTTCCGCGCACGAGGAAACTGGACTGCAGCGGAATGGAACCAGGTCATCTTTAGCGACGAATCCAGATTCAATCTTGGCAGTAATCACAATCGTATTCGTGTGTGGAGAGCCCGTGGTGAACGCTTCAATCCTGCCTTTGCTGTACAGCGACACATCGCTCCCACAGCTGGTGTGATGGTATGGGGTGTCATTGCCTACAATACACGGTCACCCCTAGTATTGTTCCGTGACACCATGACAGCCCAGCGGTATGTTCATGAAATCCTGCAACCACATGTGTTGCCACTCATGCAACGGCTCCCAGGAGCCATTTTTCAACAAGACAATGCTCGGCCTCATACGGCAAGGGTGTCACAAGACTGTCTCCGCACTGTTACTACCCTTCCTTGGCCTGCCCGATCCCCAGATTTGTCTCCAATCGAGCATATCTGGAATCATTTGGGATGACGAGTTGGGCATCCCTCGAGTTTGAACGAACTAGAGGCAAGGTTACAGCAAATATGGAACGAAATGTCTCAAGACATCATACAGAACTTGAATGACTCAATGCCCGATCGTATCGCTTCGTGCATTCTCGCTAGAGGGGGTCCAACGGAGTATTAACTCCTCCGTTCTTTTGCCTTTTTCTCTGAAATATATTATCCTTTTTCTTTGATTTTCTTATCATTTACTTATATCAAAGTAGTCATTACGTATGTAAAATTTCGTTTCATTTTGACGACTCCTTCTTGGTGCGCTAATTTTTTTGTCCATGAGTGTATATATATATATATATATATATAAAAATCGTAAAGGATATTTTTATAGACAAAATAATGTAGAAGGAAATATTCAAATTAAATTTAATAGAACATATTAAAGAATATAGTACAGTTAATATAGTACAGTTTGAGGAACATTTCTTTTACTGTATTTTAATATTTTTTTTGGATAATGTCCAATCGTCTGCTCATTAGAAAGAAAAAAATATTTATTTTTTGTCAATTTATTTCGCTGTTATGCACGTGACGCAAAATTAGTTTAAAGTATCACGAAAAGAAAAGAAACAACGTGATCAGCATTTAACAATTTAAATTCTAAAAATTAATCTTTAAAAATTCACCCAAAATCAGAAAATAGAGGTAAAGATTCGGAAAAAGATTTTATTTTGAAGGAATGTTTATGATCTTTCTCGTGGTATAAATTTTATAACCCCCAGATTATTATTTTAAATGCAAACTTAAAAGAATGTCACAAAAAAGCTTAAAAATTTAATTTTAAAAAATCTAAGAATAGTTTTTTCAAAAATCTTTCTTAGTGCACCCCTACACTATAAGAAGAATAGCCATGCAAAATTTGAACCCTTTATGTCCAGCGGTTTGGCCTGTAAGTTATCTGTCAGTCAGTCAGTCACAGAACTGTTTTATATAGAGAGATTATATATCAAATGTTTATCAATAAGTTTTGACCATTTTTTAATACGAGAAAATATATCATTTTTCATTTTCCCTAGTAGGAAATATTTATTCTAGTTTATGTTTCTAAGAAATATAATTCATAGTCTAAAAGACTATGATAAATAAAGACCTTTAATTGCAGTGTCTTTAGCAAGCGTATTGCAATCGTGATGATTCGGAATTTTCGATATTGCTCTGATAAACTGGGATAAAATAAAAAAAGAAGCTCGCTTTCCAGATAAAATTATACATACATTTTGAAAATTTTGAAGCCCTTCACAACACATATATATTTTCTGATGCCCTTTTTGTCGAGTAGCTCGTTTTAAAGAGCATGAATATTTGGCATTTGTCCACGGTATGGAAATTCCGATAACATCGCATATTTTCTACAATGAAATCTACTCGTATCCTGCCCTGATTTATAGTACATGATATTCGGCCCACATCTTTCTATAATATGTTGTGTCTCATGTATGATGTAACCGCATAAGAAACAATTTTTTTTTCTCCAGTAATGAGACTACAAGTGCGTTAGTCTTTTTCTCCTGGCCGATGAGTCATCGTTAAATTACTTCAGAGGATATATCTTGAAGGCAAATTATTTTTCACACTTTGATGTAAATATTAGCAGTTAGGAGAAACGATCTTACTTGAGTCTAGTCTCGAGAGCAAGTTGGATAATAACAAGAGGAGAAAGTCGCAGTCCATAGTCGCATTATATCAGGGAATGCGAACAATTCAATTCTTCGTTTTTGTCATCGCTTCTAAAATTATGATTCCGTGGACCCCAAGGAGTCCATCAAATTATAATTCGGGACCTTTAAAAAGTCGTTTCATGAACCTCTATATTTAGCCCGAAATAAGCTCGATTTAGAAAGAGATTTTTTCAAATTATTGAAATTTAGAGAGACTGTGGGAAGAGAAAATTTGGGGACTGTCTGGTGACAGATTCTTAAGTATTGTTTTCAAAAAAATAGTCTCTCTAACTATTCATTATCAGCGAAAAATTGTTAAACAGAATTGCCAGTCAAGGCCAATCAGAATATGCCTCCTATATGATTAAATCTAGCCATAAAGACGAAAATCAAAGAATCAGTTATTCTGCCCAAAACTAATTTCCCATATTGCACAGCTACCGTGAGAAAGAAAAGTTTTATATATATATATATACATACATATATATATATATATATATATATATATATATATATATATATATATATATATATATATATATATATATATGATGAGCCTTACTATACTCGTACTCCCTCAGAACTCTACCCATAATAATTATTCTAAATCTATGCAGTCAATGATCGTAGGCCTGTGGAATTAAATACAATTAGTTTACATCTAAATGCTTTATTTCAAATACTATTAATTAACCTGATTCAATCCAAGCCAAGTTTCAATCTCTCATCCTCGTGACACGCGCTGCTCACAATCCGAAATCTGAAGACGCTCTGCAAATAACTCTTTCTTAAACTTAGGCGCAAAACTTTCGCGCATGCTCTGTGATGTTTATGGAATGTCCGAGAAGCTCCTATTCTAATGACGCTATACTTTTACTTCGCGTAACGCCCGTACCTGCTCTAAAAATAGATTAGTTCGCCCGACCATTCGAGCGAATCGAGGTCATCTAATAAAATGGGGAAATTCCCTTTTTTTTCACCTGTAGCGCGTCCTGAAATATGAAAACAGTGACGTTTAATGCCACGAAATAAATTATCCTGAAGCCCCCTTTAAATTTAACTTAATTATTCCTGACATATATATATATATATATATATATATATATATATATATATATGTATGTGTGTGTGTGTGTGTGTAGGTAATAAACAGGCAGTAATATCGCAATAAAAATATTTTTTTCATGCTTATATATTCTTTTATTATTATAATTAATGTTTAAGATTATTGAATGGAAACTATTAGGAGTTAAATATAAGGGTTGTGGCAAAATATTTCTTTTACAGAAAGGTTTTAGAAATATTCGATGGACCGTAACTATTATTCATAAGAATAAACATGTTTCGTTCATTACAATTTTCAATTATTTATCCCCGTTGAAATAGGTCATCACAGACGCAGTGGCGGGGCACCGTCAGATATTTTAATTTCTTTTCTCCTAAAACTAAATAAATCGGATTTTCTTAAAAGTAAACTTTCTTACAGATCGTTTCGCTTAAATTGAAAATTAACTTTAATTTATGATTTTTCCCTCTTTTTTCTGCTCGGTTAATTCAGAAATTGGACAAGGTTTTTGAGTTGAGATTGCCACGGCCATGTTTTATCTTCATGGGGGCTAATTAGATCCAGGACCTACTGCTTAAAGTCGATTTTAAAGGGCTACAAACACCCTTACCAATAGCGGGTCTTTGTACTAAAGACTCTGGTGCTGAATGCCAGCGCCTTAGCCATTGAACCATCGTCCAGAAATTGATGAAGAAACTCCTTAAAAAATAATTTTATACAGCTGTCCACTGCATCTAAACGTTTCAGCTGTGAGCTCTATGAGTGCCTCTCAGTTTCTGCGTAAGAAAGTGTATTTAACCTTTTAAAACCAAATTAGTGTTAGCACTTGCTTGACGCCAGCTGAACTGGGTTTAAGAAGAGAGAGGATATTTACTCTTTGTTTTCCATTGTCCCCCATACGTCTATGCTATAACCATGTTATACAAGGGATTGTTTTTCAAAATTTCTCTTACGTGGAAGTCGTATTTCTTAATACACTTCCCCCTCAAAAAAATCAAGATTTGAGATTCACAAAGTCATATTTTTTAAAACTATATGCCTGATTTTCATTACACACTATTGAAATAAAGATTGCTAAAATCTGCTGATGATACAAGTGATTAAAGAAATACAGGTCCTCGTTAGTGGGCGGAACTTACTATGCAATCACTTCAATATGAAAATAACTATTAATTAGCTATAAATAAACTCGTTACTTAATTACTCATATTTTACTTATTTTAGCATAAAAATTGTTAAACATTCAAAGGTCTATGTTTTCTTTTAAAAGATATATTTTTTCTCCAAAGCTGCAATTTCAGGGAAAAAACTATAATTATAATCAATAAATTAATATTACTATGAAACATTAAAGTTCTTACAATTCAAAAAGTTATCCATTGCTAATCGAATCTGTTAAAGATCACAAATTATAAATGGAATACTTTAAAATGAAATATTTTTACGAGTGACTGAATTACCGTAATAGTCAAAAAGCTGAAAGCATTCATTAAAACGTGTGTAATAAATCTTTTAAATTTAGCTATTATATAATCTATAAAATAAAGATTTCATTACTGTCAAATCCATTTAAAACATTCTAAAATGTGTAGTAAAGACATTATAAACATCAAAGAGTAAACATTTTGTATCAATTTTATATAATTTTATATTGCTTGATATAAGTTTTAAATATCAAATATATTTTTAAATTATATCCTTATTCATATTACGTATTCACTTATTCATCGTTACTGAGCAAAATTGACTACGCAATCACTTCATGAAAATAACTATTAACTAAATATAAATAAGAACATTGTCTAATTACTTATGCTTTACCTATTTTAGCATAAAAATGGCTAAGCATTTAAAGGTCTTCCTATTCTTTTAAAATGAATAATATTTTATTTCAAAAGCTGCAATTACGGAAAACCAAACTATAATATGAAATATCTTTAATTATTTTCAATATATTTTCAAAACAAACATTTTCAAAACAAAATAAACTCACTGAATCACCATAAAAGTCTAAAAGTTAAAAGCATTAAATTAAATCTGTGTAATAAATCTATTAAATGGATCTAAAATTAAAATTTTTTACCTATTTAAGCATAAAAATGGCTAAGCACTTACAGGTCCTCCTATTCTTTTAAAAGAAATAATATTCTTATCTCAAAAGCTGCAATTACAGAACATCAAACTATAATATGAAATATTCTTAATTATTTTCAAAATATTTTCAAAATAAACATTCTCAAAACAATTTCAAAATAAACATTCTCAAAACAAAACAAACTCACTGAATTACTATAATAGTCCAAAAGTTAAAGCATTAAATGAAACGTGTGTAATAAATCTATTAAATTGATGTATAATATAATCTGTCAAATATAGATTGCATTACGGCTAAATCCACTTAGAATGCTAAACACATTCCAGAATTCGTAATGAAAGCATTGTAAACACCACAGCGTAAAAAAATTTCAAGCAATTTAATACCATTGATATAAGTTTTAAATATCATAATAGAAGTTAGATATCTGGATATAAATAAATCCGCTACTTATTTAATCGAACGCCTTGCTTATTTCTTGAACTATACCAGTGTATAAATTTACTCTCTCAAAAGAAAGGCTCATGCATGGAAAAAAAAGTGTTTAGTTCATATCAAACGTGAGTAAGATATTGTTACTAAAACTATACTAATAATAGTGAAATGCTCTACTATTCAGATTTTTTTATATGTTATGTGCAAATATCTCGTTTGCAATTTAGGTACTTAAAAGCATTCCCTTGACAATTAATAACTTTACAAATTATAATAGCCATAGTTTTAAAGTAATGTAAAATTTATTGATAGCTGAAATTCCTGAAAGGGTAACTCGGGGAAAATATCATTATATCTTTCACAAAGGAAGAAATGTTTTGAATTGCTGGAAGCGGTGTTTTCAACAATTGTGAAAGAAATATTTAGCGTTTACCTTCTCAAGTGTATAAAGCTTAGAAAATTAAATTAAACTCTTAATCTCAGATAATTATTTTCCTGTTGTAAAAATTGTATTATTGTTTCCGTGCAGTTACGAATGAATAGGTATGTTACAATGTTTCTCAGTAATCACCTGTATCCTCCGCATTTTACTCGCCCGAATTACACATTTATGTTATTGAAATAACATATTCAGATTAAAAAATAGATTTTTGAAATTCAATGCTGAAAAATACAATGCATTCACATTAGACCTTTTAAACAAAAGCTTTACAACTCGGCTAAATTTGCATAAAAATAATTCATACAACATATTCAACATGAAATTAACATTTTAATGTTAAATACTATTTACATAAAGATTATAATCCTGTATTGGGAAAATAAAGACCAAAAAATTTTATGGAACATATTATTTAAAAACACTATACCTGAAAAGCGAAATAGTCTGTTATTTTCATGCAACTAAAATAGTTAAAACATTGCATTTTCGATTTTTATTCGCACTCCATACACTTTGCAAAGCGGTCGATTTTTTTCAAATAAAATAACTTTTCTGGAGGAATTAAAACGTTAACTTTTGTACCCCATCTATATATATAAACAGTTCTGTAACTGTCTGACTGACAGACAACGCACAGACCAAACCGCTGGACCTAAAGGGCTGAAATTTTGCATGGCGATTCTTCTTATAGTGTAGGGGTGCACTAAGAGAGATTTTTGAAAAATTCTTCTTATATTTGTTTTAAATTAAATTTTTAAGCTGGTTTTGAAACATTCTTTAAAGTTTGCATTTAAAATAATAATTGGACGGTTATAAAATTTATATCACGAGAAAGATCCTAAAAAGTCCTTTAAAATAAAATTTTTTCGAATCTTCACCTCCCTTTTCTTATTTTTGGTGAATTTTTAAAGATAATTTTTTGAAATTTAATTTATTAAATGCTGATCACGTGGTTTCTTTTCCTTTCGTGATACTTTAAATTAATATATCGTCACGTGCATAACAGCGAAATAAATTGACAAAAAAAATATTTTTTCTTCTTTCTAATGAGGCAGATGATTGGACATTATCCAAAAGAATATTAAAATACAGTAAAAAAATGTTCATCAAACTGTACTATATTCTTTAGTATGTTCTATTAGATTTAATTTGAATATGTTCTTCTACATTATTTTGTCTATAAAAATATCCGTCACGATTTCATTATAAATATATATCTATATTTTTTTGGTATTAATTGCATACGTTGGCCGTTGTATTTAATTTGAATGTACTCTGTAGCGAAGTACGGGTTTTCAGCTAATTCTTATATATAAATTGTCAAAATATGTCAAAAATGTATAAATGTATAAATTTTCAAAAATGTGTTTCTCGAATTTCACCACTCTCAATCTGTTTTCTGCTAAACTATCCAACATATAAAATGATTACTATCTGAACTAATTAAACTATCTAAAATGATTTTTCACTTTTTTTAGAATGTATCAAAGTAAATGTAACAAAATTCTAATTTTTCATTATCTAAAATCTTATGTTAAAAGAAACAGTAATAATCTCAATATAACTAGCTGCAGGGATAAACCATCTCTTTATGCATAAAGATGTGCCCTTAAATACTTTGTTCATAACACTTCTTTAGATAGTGTAATAAATTTATATTATATGTATTTTTTTAGATTTTTATTTTTTACATAAATAAGTAGTATCCCAACAATCCGACTTTTATACAAACTAACTTTTTGTTGCGACAATCTATCTGGGTTCAGAATTATTTTTATCTATTTGGAAGCAACTTAAGTCAAACGGATTCTATATATTTGGCTCTACATATCGGTTCTATATATTTGGCTTACTTTCAAACTTCAAGTGAAGTCTTTACTAAAGTCTGTATTGGAAACCAAGTTTTCATGTAACGGTCTGGATATTCCATATAACACACATCTTATAATTAAAATTACATATTCCGTAGTTATAAAATAGCTTCGAAGCATGTTTTGAAACAAACTTCATTAGAAAATCTACCCTCAACTTCAAAAAAGTTATGTGCTGATCAAAATCTAGTTTTAGTATGTAACCATGTAGCAAGAAGTAAGTTATATATACGTCAAAAATAAAATTTAATACTAAGAAATTTATTTTTTTATGTCGGTTTAGCACTAGAAAGATGGAAAATTTTTCTCACTAAAAATACTGAATGCCGTTATTTTGACGGTTGGAAATAAAATCAAGAATATAAAATATTTAATGTTTTCTTAAATGGTTAAATTCCTTAAATTTTGAACTATTTCATACCAATATATAATATATTAGTGTATATTTAGATATATTTTTATGCAGGTATGCTGAGCTGACAACCTGGTATGGTTTATCCGTAAAAATATATTCATGGTTTGTGCAGTCCTCGTTTTTCAACGCCAATATTTCCGAAGAGCCAATATTTCTTTTATTTGCAAAAGGAGGAAGAGACGAAAAGTAACTAACATTTTTCCGGTATTATTTGAAAGATTTCTGCCTGTTTTCTATATTGCCGTCAAATCGACGGCTTTCAGCCTCAGTAGGTATACAACACATTTTCTCCCCCTCTTTACTATCGAATATAATTTTGTAAATGTGTACGCATATTTCGCGTAAAATTATAAAATGCCATAAAATATCAGAAGCCTGAGGACATAATTATAGACATAGCACTCAATAGTATGTCCGAAACCGTCAAAATGACGGCAGCTGTCTTTCCGGTGTTAGAAAACATTTTTTTTTTTCCAATCGGTCAAAAACAAATTTTTAGAACATTAGTATGAACATTTTATCTAGTAACACAATTGATTTCAAAAATATTAGAATCATTAAACAACCATCTGGGCTAATTTATTGTTCAGTAATAGTACACACACGACTGAATATCAGTGCAAAGTAATACACTTTGTTTCTTCGTGGAATATTTATTCATTTTTAAAGACACGCTTTGTGTAGATCTCAAAAAATCCATATTAAACTCAAACTCTGTTATATAAAGCAACGGAGCAAAAAGAAAATGATTTGCGTGAGCTAAAAGTTAAAGGACTTGAAAGTATTAAACAATTTTAATAAATTAATTATTTTTTTATTTCAAATGCAAAAACCTGTGGACAAAGTCCTTAGGTATACTGAAAATAGGTAAAAATACGTAACTGTGAAGGAACACAAAATGGGAAATACATAAACAAGGAAAGCAACTTCTCATGCGATCACGGGCTTCCCAATAACGTCTGTACAAAGAAGGCCCAGTTAAGGCATAACAGGACATGATGTGCTTACCGTCCATGTTATCGGAATTACAAAGAGAGCATATAGGGCTAGAAAAAAATAAATTAATCATAATTAGCAGTAGTTTTTCCCAAGAAAGAGAGAGACTAATTCAAAATTACTATAGCGGAATGACACTCACTAACAATTTTAAAACGATTAGTAATTTTGTATAATGTTTGAAGGAAACGTAATAGGCACTGAATTCTTACCGCAGTATGACTTTATTCTCCAATTTCTATTTTACACAGCAAAGCAAATTACTTAAAAATTAGTGCTTAAAAATTCTCAGAAATATAACACAGTTATAGTTTTCCAACATATGTACATGAAAAAAACTTGCCAATTTATTTTTTTTCTACTATCTGTTACAAAACATACACAAAAATATATCTGTTACAGATGATTTACTTCAATTTTGTTTGGAAGAAATATATTACAAACTGTGAACCTCTTTTCAGTAAATTGAATTGCGGTTTCCCGAAATTTTCAAAAAAACCTAGCTATATATATTGGGGGGTCTAAACAGTCTCAAAATGAATACTGTTTAGACCCCCCCCCCCCAATAAAAAATTACTTCTTAAATAATTCAGTAACGTTTTTTATTATCCGAATTTTTGTTAATATATTACTTCCACTGAAAATACTTAAACATTAGTGTTAATTTAAAATAAATTTCAAAATGATTTGAACTAATATAATTTATCTTTGTGCCTTTTTTTGCAATTTTTTTTTATTAGTTACAGATATAAAATATTTTTCCATAATTTTTTTCATACCTAAAATTACAGATCATTTAAAATAATTTTTAATTTTCTTTTGGGCGTATTAAAGGAGATGTAACGAAGTACTAATTTTCCATTACGTTGAATCTTATGTCAAAAAACCCTGTAATAATCTGTGTGTAATTAGATGCAGGGATAAATCATTTCCTCCTCCCCTTAACTTTACCAATGCATCTTTATGAAAATTTGATGACCGCCTTATCATCATAAAATTTAAATATATTGTTTTAATCAGCAATTTTTACCAGCATTAATTCCATACATTTATATTGATTTTGAAATAATATGTTAAGATCACTATACAGCTGAAACCATTGAAAATATAAGAAAATTTCATATTATCACAATGTAACCGAAATCTGCATCAAATAATAGAAATACACGTTAAATACATACTTCTTGTTTAGATCAAATTAATATGTCAAATAAATATTTTTATTGAATTTAATATTCATTAACTTTAATAAAATTAACAGTTTCTTATTAACTGATTATAAATGAGGGCTCAGTAAAACATGGATGTGTTTCTTTCCTTAAAACTGCCTTTTAAATCAAGTCCTGAAAAGTGAATTAATTCAAATGCATGAGTTGAGTTCAAAGTCTTTATGTTTGTTCCATGAGAGAATTGCATTTAATTCTTTGTTCTTAATATTAACTCTATTCGATACTTTGGGATTATCAGTCTCAAAATGAAGACTGCTTAGACCCCCCCCCCCAATAAAAAATTACTTCTTCAATAATTCAGTAACGTTTTTTCTCATCCAATTATTTTTAAAACCAGTAGTTTTAATTTCTAAATTTCTACAGCATATTTTTACAAATTATGATTTCGTTCATACAAAGCTGAATTTACAAGAACTCCCCCCCCCCCAAAAAAAAACGATTAAAAAAACTTTAAGAACGTTTTTAGGTTTTAACAAACAACTTCAGAAAACTTGAAACATCTTAATCCAGAAGTTTTCGTGGCTCAGCGCTATCTTAATCCGCTATAGCCGAACACACATGTGAAAAAAAGAAAAAGTCCGACTTTGGAAATCGATTTCGCGCTGAAAATTCTCCACCAGATGGCCCTAGCGTATGAGAGGGATATTAAGAGGACGGAGGATGGAGAGCTAAAGGGGAGGAGCAAAACACGGGCCGAAGCGGGGGATGCAGAAATGAAATGGAGCAACTGATAGGGGGGAGGGCATTCCTACCGACATCGGCATGGCTTGCTTTTGTTGTTATAGTCTGGGCCGGCGACTGTGTGGCGCCAAGTATTTGCTCAGATGAGGGTACAGCATGGATTCTGGTGGTGCTTTATAGAATAGGGGGCACTCACACATACGTGTATGGGTGTGTGTGATCCGACGGTCCTGGGAATAATACATGAGGGGAAAGTGCATTTACAGATTTTTATCAGGCGAGATTTTCCCGGGGTTCTGATTAGCCTTTTGTCCGGGGTCTTCGAAAATTTTCGGGAATGTGTGTGCGTCTGTGTTTTATTATTATTCTAATGATAAGTAATGCAGGATCGAATGTCAATATCTCACTCCCGGCCTTGAAATTAATAGATAAAGGGGGTTCTTGCAGGCTCAAAGTCAGACGCTGAAAAAGTCACGAGTGCATGTCGAATTGCATTTAATTTTTTTTTATCATTATTATATATTTTTTCTGGGACAAAATCGACATGCTCAACACTTTTCGATTTAAGATAAACTATATATAATTTGCCTTCCTCATTAAAAATTAATTTAAAACATGTGTTGTCGTTTCTATTTGTCATTTATTTATTTTTTAATATTATGCACAAAATTTGCTCTTCACGATCCAAAATTTGAAGTTATATCTAGCAAGAATGCTGAATGCAAATAGAATTAAATTCAATTAAATCATATGTTCTTGAATGTAATGTAAGTATTGAGATAATTTTTTCGCTTTTGAAAATTTGCATTAATTTCAAATGCAAAAAAAGATGTTCGCTTAGTTATATCCCTTACAATAATTTCTCAAGTTTCTGTGAGTCACTTCTTCTAATCTCAGTACTTACTTATTCTACCATATATCGTGAATAAAATCTTGATATATGTACTAACTTATTCCAGTTTTTTAACTTTCTCAGTTTTCATTGCGATTTCCCTACCAAAATTCGGAAATAAGATAAGATTCATGGTATTGTGAGTAATATTCATGGAAAAATAGACTCGTTCATTCTCAGATGGGTGTTGTCTTACTTAAAATATTTTGTTCATTTTTCAGCATTTTCAACTTACTTGTTGCCTTAATATCTTTAGAATATCTTCAGAACATCATAGTAAATTTTAGCAGTCTGTTATTTTATTGTGAATCTGTTTTTACTGCGCTTGTTTCATAAAGAATACAAACTGCATTGACTAAAATTCTCAGTAAATTATAACCCGTCCGACGGGTTTGTAACCAGTTGCGCCGTGTGCGTTGCTCCATTCAATTACATAGGTTACGACTCATCACGGACTGGTTTGTGATTGGAGTCAGTTTTCAGTTTCTTTTGAGTTGCCCCGTGTGCAGACGGCCTTAATCCTACGTTAAAAAAAAATTAGTCGGAGACCCTCTCCAACCAGTCTTTTTAGAGGGAAAAATGGATTTTTATTTTTTGGATAAACAAACTATTTGTGATAAACAACTTTAAAAGAATAAAGTACGAAGAAATTCAATAACGATAACAAATTTAACGTAAAAGAAAACTTAATAGCAAACATTAAAGTCTACGTAAACTTAAAAATGAACGAGATTTTTCAGCTTGCATTGGTTTTACAAGCTGTCAAATGGCTGTGATGCTGCGAAATGGCCGTGACGCTGCGAGCCCGCGTCACAGAAAATATATTAGAAATTTTTAAGCAGAACGAGGATCTTTTCGCACTCAAAACGTCAGAAAGCGGAAGAAATACAAGAATTTTGAGAATTTGAACTGAAAAATTGGGAACTAAGAAAAATTGTTCTTGCTCCTAGTTTTAAAAAAGTGTTTCAATTCGCGGTCGTTTTGAAACGATGAAACTTTATCTCTCCTGATATCGCGGACTACTTCTTGGGTTCCCTCGGACCGCCAGTAGTCCACGAACCATCGGTTCGGAACCACTGATTTAGTGTAAAAGGAATTTAGCTGCTGGAATTAAAATTCAAATAGAATTGGTTTCGATTAAAAATTACTTCCTGTGCTGTTGATGTAAGTATTTTTCGAAGGATTTTAACAATTTAAACCATCGCTGTAATTACGTATCTTCAATTCTTAATTGCTTCAAAAGATACACAAGAAGTACCAGCATTGATAAGTATCTTGAGTTTTTACTGTAACTACTGTACTTATTGTGATAAAAAGTATTATGATTGTAAACGGTTAATATTTCTCGACGTGTGAAGTGTTAGAAAATCTAGCTCTAAAACTAGTTAAACAAGATAGGGGAGTGAAAACTAAATCTATTCGCTATGGAAATGTTAAGGGCAAACGCTATTCAGGATTCTCAAATACCAATAAAGCTTTCATCTCTATGATCAAAGAAAACGCCTATACTGTAAGTAAAAGTAAAATAGCTAAGTATTATTTCCTTTATTTCTATGCTTAACTTGTTGCTTTTAACGTAGGATTACATTCCTCCATAGCGGTCCTCCGGAAAGCAAAATTTTCAGACGCTAAAACTGTCCGTACTCACGAGTTATAATTTTGGCAGCGTGCCAAACCCAGTCTCTATCGCCTGGACAAGCAGTAAACAATTAAACAGAAGAGTACCAAAATGCGTCAAAATTTTGACATACATATATGTATATATATACATACGTAATATATATAGATACATATATACAAAAACATACATACATATATACATACATAAGAGGTAAGCAACGATAAGTAATCCTACGTTAATAACCCGCTGTAGTTTCGTTAGAAGAGACTACCTGAAAAATTTTTTTACTACATTTTAGAGTTAAACTAATTACAACGTAACATAATTATAATGACGTTAATAAAGATAAGAGAATAGAGTACTGAAAAAGTGAAGTCACATCACCAAGACGTTTCATTTTTTATTTCTTTTTCGCTCGAACACCGTGATTAATTGTTGGATTCTTCTGGTATAATTCTTTACAGGCGAGAGTATAGCTCCCAGTGCCGCAACAATTTAGGCCGAGTACCCCTAGGGGTCGTACCCCCCACCCCCAACAAACCTCATGGAAGGATTTTCAGGCCTTCAAATGTATTGTGCTCAAACCCGACGAAAGAAAGTATTCAGTAGCACTTGCTTGGATTCGTACCGAAATCCTTTAGTACCACCTGCCGTTAGAAATAATGGTAACGAGCCATTAAAAATCATACAATAATTATTAATGAGTAAAAAATATTCCAGGTAGCCTCTTCTAACGATACTACCGCGGGTTATTAGCGTCGGATTACTTATCACTGCTTACCTCTTTTTTTTTTACGCATTTTGGTATTTTCCTGTTTACCTGTTTACTGCTTCTGGGTTTGGCACGCTACCAAAATTATAACTCGCAATGCACGACAATTTTTTTCTCTCCCGAGGGCCGTTATTGTGGAACGTAATTCAACGTTATAAAAATTAACACGTTCGAAAAAAGTAATAATAATTGCAATAATGATCAGATATGAAATATCTGTCATGGTTGGCCCAAAAAGGAGAGAGAAATATATGGGTAAAAGAATTCAACTAAGGAGGAATCCTCACATCGCCGGGATAGTTGATAGATTACCCGATAGATTACTGGCTTTCAGGTTCAAGAAGCAAATTTTCGATCCCAAGTGCAAGCAGGCAGGCGTGACAGACCGACCGACCGATGGGAAGCATGATAACGACATTCCAACTGATGAAAATAAATAATAGTGATATAAAATTTTAGATTCGCTGAAAAATACATATGGGGTAAAACACTATGTCGTTACCTTCAAAGGAAAAGGAGGCTATGTGAGTGTAAAATTCGAAGACATTTAAGTACTTTATATCAGAGAAATACTTCAGTTGTTGTAAAAAATCAGTTTCAAGATTAGAAATCCCGGGTTCAAACCCTACTCCTGGGAAATTACCGTTACAAACCGGGAATAATGACGCATAACAAAGTAGATACATACCAGGAAGAAAAGAAATCAGACGGGGGGGGGGGGAGCAAAAATGTAAGATTGCGCCATCTAGTGACCATAAGAATGGTTACAATCCGAAAACTTTTTTTTTTTTCAAAATATTTCCAAAATATAAAAATTATTTTTCTAGGATGAAATCTAAAAAATTACAGTGGATTTCGACGAAATTCATTCATCTTTTAATGAAATTGTAAAATTTATTTAGACTAAATAAAGAAGTTTTTCCCTCCTTTGGATTTAGTGCACAATGGCCTTTGATGGACGCTCTATAAATCAAAGGAGACGCCGAGTAAGAACTTCATACATTTCTGACAGACGATAAATAAGAAAAATGTTTTTTAAACGAAATCAAGCTCGTGCTGGAAGAGAAATAAATATCATTGGCATGTCTTGGCATTCAAGTGTCTTTCACACCCTTACAAATGTTTTTCGTACCTCTTCCTTTTTTTAAAGCGAAAAATGTGGAGGTGGAAAAAAAATAAAGCATTATTTATTTATTTTTTTCAAAACATTCTTCATCTTTTTACTTTGATGTATGGCTCTCTAAAAATGTAAGTGAGATTATTATATACCTTCACAGTAAGTAATGGAAAGTTTTACTACTGGGAGAGAAGGGCAAATCGTGTTTACTGCCGGAAGCGATTTTTCTAGATCGAAACCAGTCAAAGAAAATTTGGACCCTATTTATGAACATCTTAACCTCTTTACGAATTCTTTGTTTCGTGTGTAGGTGTCTAAAAATTGTCCCCCACCCCCCAAAAAAAAAAAAAAAATATTATAAGAATCGTCAGGTGATTTTAAATCAATATCACTTTGAAAATTCAATTTATCTTATATATAAAAAAGAATGTATAGCAAATTTTGCATAAAAGTAGATTTCACTTAAAAGGCACGATGTAGCCTAGTGGTATCGCGTCGGGCTTCTGACTGGGGTTGCTCAATTTGAATCCCGACTAACTCCATTAAATACGTTCTAGACCATGTTAAATCTATAAACCGAAAAGTTCTTCTATGATGTAAGTGGGTGGGAGAAGGTGCGAGACATCCAGATGTCGCCCCTGGGGGTGCTAGGTCAAATCTGAGGTTAGGCTAGGTCAAAACTGACTACAGCTCCCAGTGCCACAACAATTTAGGCCGAGTACCTTAGGGCTCATACCCTCCCCCCACTCATACAAACCTCATGAGAGGACTTTCAGGTCTTCAGATCTATCGTTCCCAAACCCGGCGTAGACAAGAAAGCATTCAGTGGTGCTTATTGGGATTCATGCCGAACTCCTCCAGTATCGCCTACCATTGGAAAGAATGGTGATGAGCCATTAAGAATCGCATGATAACTACGTATTAATAGATGACATCATTTTAACATATTAGTAAAAAGTAATAATAATTATAATAATAATGATAAGAGATTAAATATCTGTCATATCTAGGGGGTGTTGTTGGTCCAATTAAATGCCCCCCTCTCCTCCACTCTCCACCAACAATTCTCTCGGATAAACTCAGTGTCTTCTTTGACAAATGTCCCGCATTGCGAACATATCGCAACCCGGCAAGAAAAGTGACACAACTCAAAAATGCAGCATTTGAGAAAAATCAGCTTAAAGAACAACACTATACAGCTTGAACTAGCATTACAATAAAACTGATACAACTGCTCTCGGGTGGACAAATTGCGAGATAGAGATGTATCGCTTTTCATGCACTTGTGTCACTTTTCTTACTGGGTCGCGATATTTCACTTAAAGTTGTGGCTTTTTGCGGGCGCCTTTTGCCAGCAGACTGGAACTTGGTATTTATTCTCACTGATTGGGAATAAAGAAGTTATATTCAATATGAGTGAGAATAATTACAAGATAAAAAGAACTTTTTATATACCATGTTTTTAAATTTTCTGTTGAATCATATAAACTTGACAATTCTATGTATTAATAAGTACTTTAAAAAAATTTTTTTGATGAATTATCCCATCAACTTGAACGTAAATGAAGTTAATTGGAAGTTAACTTGCATATAACTTTTCGTTCCCTTTCCGGCCAATAGATGGCTCCACCAGTCTACAAAACAAAATTAACTGAAAATAACTGAAAATTAATTTAATTCTGCTTAAAGATGGCTAAAAGTATTTTAAAAATGCATTGTCATCGTGTTCTGGGCTATTCTAAAAGTTTCAAATGTCTATCTAGTCGGGAAGTTAGTTAAAAATCATTTGCAAGATCTATACTTGACAAACACACACACAAACAAGAAAGCAAGTTAATAAAAACATGGTAAAAAAAAGGACATTTTTCCTCGAGTTATGGGTTCTTAAAATTCTCTCATAGATATCCTTCGCGGTATGCTGTTTCGAATAGTAGTGTCAGCATAGCGATTTGTTTCAGAAACTATAAGGTCAGTCAGGCTATCATAAAAAAATTCGCACAAAATAGAATTATTCCGAAGGAATCATCGGTGTCCATACTTATTGACGACATTGGGAGAAATGAAAAATCTTGTTGGACATTTCTAACATCAATTTCCGTTAAAACTCTTGCAGATTCTATGTTGGCACCTTCGGAACTAAACATTTGATCAAATGATTATGAACAATTTGAAGGACTTTCAGAATTATCCGCAGAAACTTTGAATCAGAATCGTAGTCATCAATTTTAGGTGTGGTTGAAGAATGAAACTGATAGTTTTGATGTTTTTCAGAAGAAAAGAAATAGAAAGCAGCAAAACTCTGTAAAATTAGTATAAAACCCTATGCATAATATAATTTTTCTAAATTTAAAAGAATAGAATGATATATCGCTGGAAGAATTGCTGTAAAACGTTAACAGGGGAAAAGAACAATTTTAGTCACACAGTAGACACTCGTTACGCAACTTCAAGAGCCAATAAAAAGCTTGAGATCGATTTGCCAATAGTGGGCAGCTACTTTCATTGAGAAAAAATTTTAAGTAATGTATACTGAACTGAGCACGATATTATACAGGCTAAACAAAACATGAAAAGCGTATCCCGTGTCTGTTATGGACATATCAAACAACGCACAACTCGTCTGTCTGTACCACATACCGGTAAATCACAAAAACAGTTAGAATTTGATTACATCTATGCAAATTAAATATACAAATTAAAATTAAATTCACAAAATATTTTTATAATAGCCAATGGCATCACTTTGGGGCATTTATAGGTTCATAAGAATGCATTTATCACACACGGAAAATTATAACCCTAAATAAATTAATTGAATTAATCATAAACCGCTTTTAATTTTTTAAAACATAAATAAAAATAAAATACGGGCCAATTTCAATAGAAAATAATTTGCTTCAGACTTACAACGTCTTAAATTGTTACTAAACCCTTTTTCAAATAATATGTTTTTATATAACTTTTAAAATTATTTTTTCATATCACGACTAGCGGATGCCGCCGAATCGATAAGTAAAACAAAAAAACTGTTTATTTTTACAATAATTAAAGAATAAAATACTGCCAAGTTAAACTTTAAAAAAAAGATAAAATTTTATTTTTTATACGTACGAATTTCATTTATACTATTATTTTCAGATATCGCATTTTCAACTATAACCACTGACGCATGATACATGAGAATGATATATGACCACCAATACATGAGGGAGAAACTTTTCATTGTACAACAAATGAAACACAAAGAACGACCTTATTACAGTGTGGAAAATTAAAAGAATGAATGATTTTTTGCATTTAAAATCGAATGCAATAATTTACGAAATGTTACTGTCTCATATAAACTAGCAGTACCCATCGTTCATGGTAATTAAGACCTCCAAAAATGTAAAAATTGCGAATTTGTTGGAGCTAAAATGAATAAAAACATTGCTTAAAATAGTATGACATAAGAACATTTTGTGCCATATGCAGCAACACAATTCCATTACCAACGGAAAAGATTGACAATCTAACTTCATATTGCTTTAATTACAAGTTGCAATGGAGAGTGAAAAGGATCACGTGATGTGATGTGATTCAACAGTAGTAATAAAAAATATAAAAAAAACACATTTTAAAAGTAGAAAACTTTTGATGACTCGAGAGATTTTTTATCCAGCATAACTAATATGAAGAAGAAACGTTACATCATATATACAGTGACTCCCAAAAGTGTTCGTACACTTACGATTTTCAATGAAATAGGGGTCTATCCATTGATTAAAATCAATTTTTCAGAATGGGTATTTAATAATAAGATCTACAATCTATTCTTAACAAAACTACATGAAATATTTTGAAAACATAGTAAAACTTTATTTTTAAGAAACCAATAATCCAAAAGTAACAAAAACTTTATCTCACAAAAGTCATCGTACACTTGTAAAAAATCTCTACATATTAGTAAATATTCTAATTTTTCGTTAAATTAATATTTAGTAGGATATCCTTTAGCATCCACAACAGCTTTTAAACGTCTAGGAATAGATTGCTTTAGTTCTTTTGTAATTTTTGCATCAATGTTCATCCATTCTTCCATCATAATTGTTTTTAGTTCGCATTTCGTGTGAATTTCGTGTTTTCGAACTCGAAACTCGAGTTCTCTCCAAATATGTTCTATTGGGTTTAAATCTGGCGATTGAGGTGGTGTTTTCAAAACTTGTGGACAATTATAGAGACACCAGATGCGAACGTTGAGAGCCGTGTGCTTAGGATCGTTATCTTGATAAAAATCAAAGTTGTTTCCAATACCCAAATTTTGAGCTGATAATTTTAAATTGTCTCTTAAAATATTTATAAAAACAGCATGATTCATTATGCCATCAATAAATACCAAATTTCCTAGTCCTGATGCTGACATGCACCCCCACACAAGGATACTTCCACCGGCATGCTTAACTGTTCCTACCAAGTTCTTGGGATTAAGTTCCTCATTTTTTTCTTCTCCATACAATTATACGGCCATCAGCACCAAAAATGTTCATCGGCAAATAAGACATTATTCCAATAGGTTTGGGGATTATTTATCATTGATAGTGCGAAGGGAAGCCTAAACTTTCTGTTTTTCTCACTCACAAAAAATTTTCTATGGGCAGAACACCCATGTAATCCAGCTGTTTTGAGAACTCGTCAAAAATTTTCAGGTGAAATTGAAGTAGAAAATGTTTCATTGAATTCTGCAGAAACTTTTACAGCACTCAAACGGGAATTTTTCACAAATTTTCTAATTATAAATCTCTGATCACGTTTTGTTAACTTTGCCGGACGGCCTTTTCTTACCTTCTTTTTTATCCAATTTTCTTCTTTAAAGCGTTTTTTCACATACTGCACAGTAGAATGGGATAAATTAAGTAATTTAGCAATATTCCGAACTGATTTACCACTACTATGATGAAAAATAATCAATTTTCGAATGCTGTTTGTTGTTTCTTTACGACTACGAGCCATTTTTAAATAATAAATAGAATATTACGGAGTAGGCAAGCAAAAATTAAAGCCAAACGATATTTTAAATGCCACCACAATTCAAAAATAAAAATAAAGCGCCAGACGATAATTTTAATTATGAATTTATCCGAAAATATTTCAGTGTACGATGACTTTTGTGAGATAAAGTTTTTGTTACTTTTTGATTACTGGTTTCTTAAAAATAAAGTTTTACTATGTTTTCAAAATATTTCATGTAGTTTTGTTAAGAATAGATTATATATCTTATTATTAAATACCCATTCTGAAATATTCATTTTAATTAATGGATAGACCCTATTTCATTGAAATTCGTAAGTGTACGAACACTTTTGGGAGCCACTGTAGATACATTACTCGCGTAAAACGAACTCGCATAATGGAGTACGAAAAACGGGGATACAGAGCTTCTTGAAATCCAGAATGAAAATTAAGAAAAGTAACATAGTTTTGAACTATTAAATTTAGTTCGTCTCCAGGTCTTCAAATGGGAATGTTTCTATTTACAACTTATTGATGAAAAAATCCTTAAAGTTTCATATATTGATGTGCATGAGCATCATCTAGGATCATTTAAGAAAAAATGCCTTATCTATATATATAAAACAGTTCCGTAACTGACTCACTGACATACAACGCACAGACCAAACCGCTGGACCTAAAGGGATGAAATTTTGCATGGCGATTCTTCTTATGGTGTAGGGGTGCACTAAGAAAGATTTTTCAAAAATTCTTCTTAGATTTTTTAAAATTAAATCTTTAAGCTGTTTTTGTACCTTTTTTTAAGTTTGCATTTAAAATAATAATTTGAGGGTTATAAAATTTATATCACGAGAAAGATCTTAAAATTTCCTTTAAAATGAAATCTTTTTGGAATCTTTACCTTGATATTCTGATTTTTGGTGAATTTTTAAAGATTCATTTTTAGAATTTAATTTATTAAATGCCGATCACGTGATTTCTTTTTCTGGTACTTTAAATAAATTTATCGTCACGTGCATAACAACTAAATAGACAAAAAAATATGTCTTTACTTGCTAATGCAGCCAACGATTGGACATTATTTTGTCTATAAAAATATCCCTTACGATTTTTTTATAAATATATATATATTTTTCTACATCAATTGTATATATTTATCGTAGTATTTATTATAAATATATATACATATATTTATTTATTTTGGCATTAATTGCCAACATTGACCGTTGTATTTAATTTGAATGTACTCCGTAGCGAAGTGCGGGTTTTCAGCTAGTAAAGATATAATCCGTATGACCGAGATAGAAAGCTTCGTAAAATCCATATTAAAAGTAAGGATGGCAACTAGTTTCGGAATAATAAACACAGAAGGATTTATAAATATATTTGTGAATTGCCCATAAAATTAATTGCACCTTAAACTCCTCCTCCTGGGCAAGAACTACATTTATTGTTTGCCAATATAGTTACTAATAAATATGATTGTGTGAATTATCCATGGCGACAATCACACCTGTTGTTTCCCAATCTGATGAAGAAATAACTACATTTAGAAGCTCGGAACTAGTTTCTTGCCATTCTTAATTTTTATTGTGAAATTTCATAAGCTTGGTGTTCGGGTCTTAGAGGTTTTTCCTTATAAAACAATTTTTGATAAAATAAGATATGCATTTATCTTCAATTAAGTAGCATAAAAATTACATTATATATTTTTCCAATTCAGATTATTAGTAATTAATATTTTTACGTATGCTGTGGTATTACATTAGGATTTTTGTTGTTGTTTAACCATTTCTTTTAAAATCAAATGCTTATCACTTCTCTTTGTAAAAATTTCACCTTAAAAGTCAAGTCTCATACAGCGTTCAAGCCTGCAGGCGTTTGAAGTATAGTGTGTACATAAATGAATATCCCAACTTTACAGGGCTATTGAAAAAAACTAAACAAAGTACAGACTTGTTATCTTTCTGAGGCTAGGTCAAACATCAGGCGTTTGTTCCACCTCTACCAAATGACGATGACGAAATTAAGATACGCATATCTGCATCCTTTCAATGCTGAAAAGAGTGTGGGATGAGTTATCGTACCACCTCGACATCCTTCGTGTTACTAAAGGGGCTCACATTGAACACTTATAACTGTGTCGAATTTAAACTTTCAGCTGTTATTTTTGATTTCCGATGAACAGAAAGTGTGTACTTTGTTTAGTTTTCTTTCAATAGCCCTGCAAAGTTGTGATATTCATTTATGTACACACTGCATTATAATTTGATTCTGAGTATATACTCCGCAGTAGATAGGTTCAGTAAATTCGATAAAGTTGACAAAGGTCAACTTTTGGAGAAAGAAAAAGAGCACAACAGGGAATTAAGATTTAATTAATATTCGAGTTAAAAAATCAGTTATCTAATAGTAATGTTTCTTAGGTTTCAATCAGTGGCGTGAACTTCTTTTAAAGGTTCTGAACAGTTACAATTAGCAGATTGATATTTTATATTCATATATCTCCTTTTCCTTCGTATGCCCAAAAGAGTGCCAGTTTAATCTCTTGATTATTATGCAAACATTTTAATTTCCTACCATATAAACCCTCGGAAGTCAACGTGCGACTCGTAAGTTGAGTAACAGATTCTTTACAAGCTCATAACTGCTAATTTAATTATGTGGGATCAAACTCAGAGGTTTTTTAAGAGATTGTATTTACAATATCATCAAACTTCATTTTTATGGCAGTTATTGAAGACAAATAATTAAATAAACCAAATTTTCCACCATTGTGAAAAGTATTGCAGTTATATATCTTTCGCATGCTTCACCTCCCCAACAATTTTCAATTCATTTCACTTACGAACTAATCTAAAGCATATAATCCGGATACAGATGTGAATTCAAGACAGAAACAGTTATTCAAATTTGGGGAAAATTAGAGACTTTTTTTTCTACTGACAGTTATTCTTCACATTTTTAGTCTCTCATTTTTTGACTCCGAAAGAAAGAACAGAAGAAACACTCAGTAAACAAAAACTGTGGATAAAAAAGATGGTAAAAATATATTCAAGAATGCCTAGTCATTCTATTTAAAAGTTGCTGCTTCTCTCCTATACAAACATAAATACACCAGGCTGTAGAAACCATAAATAGGGGGCAAATCAACCCCAGAATGATGCCTGAATAAGAAATATATCGGTGTATAATTATTTTGCGAGTTCTACTAATGTCGTTTGTTTCGGAAATTTTGTTTAACACGGTAAAATAACAAACTCAGTGATAACATAAAATATGACAGAGCCGTTTAGGTGGAGATAGCAGAAACATATCTACACTATCATTTTAATGACTACTGCAACACAGCAGTTCACTTAAAAGTTCAGCTTAATGACTACATGTTCACACATCAGCTTCCTACTTGAACAAGCGACACATGCCTAACTCTCACACTTGGGAACTCCACTTTTTGTGTATATTTTAAGCATTTTTCATTATCGCAGAAACATACCACGTCTTGTGATTTAAAAAAAAAAATTAGGTAGTTTCTTCTGACGAAACACCGCGGGTTATTAATGCAGGATTACTTATCGTTGCTTACCTCATTTGTATATATATATATATATATATATATATATATATATATATATATATATATATATATATATATATATATATATATATATATATATATATATATATAAATATATATATATATATATTATATATATATATATATATATATATATATATATATATATATATATATATATATATATATATATATATATATATATATATATATATATAGAGAGAGAGAGAGAGAGAGAGAGAGAGATGTCAAAATTTTGACGCATTTTGGTACTTTTCTGTTTAACTGTTTACTGCTTGCCCAAGCGATACAGACTGGGTTTGGCACACTGCTAAAATTATAACTTGCGACGATGGACAGTTTTAGCGTCTGATATTTTGCTTTCCATAGGACCGTTATGGAGGAACGTAATCCTACTTTAAAAAGTGAGCGGTAACAAATTTTAGTCGTTATTTCTTATTACAGGGAGATATCCCCGTTAGAATTGTTAAATAAAACAGAAAAATATCAATCTCGTGATAATTAGAAATACACCTCATATGTGGAATAGATCACAGAGATAGAACACACAGCCTCATAGATGGATTAACAGACACACATCTCTACATTATCATAATGGCTACCTGTAACTCATCAGATTATAGACTTCCAGTGAAATATATACTATAATTTATAGGAATATATAATATCACGAAGAAAAAAGCAAGAGAAAACTTGCATTCAATGACCATAAAGGCACAAACCGCTCAGTTTCTTGGTAATGTACGATCCAACAATGTTAGCTAGGGTTCTAAAGCGGAAAACATTCGCTAGCAATCAAAACCTAGAATGAATCATCAAAAACACCCTAACTTACGTCATATATATGATGACATACGTGTAATAAATTTGAGATTAGGAAAATAATTAATTTTATATTAATATAAATAGAAACGTATGTGTGTGTATATATATATATATATATATATATATATATATACACTGCTCAAAAAAATTAGGGGAGCAAGCAAAGAAGTTAAGAAATCCGTGCGAGACAGCCACGTATTGGCATAAAATGGATAGTACACGCGTATCAATGCGCAATACAGAAAAAAAGACATAAAAAAGTTGTAATTAAGCTTTAATTCTTTGAAAATATGGAAAAAACATGAAAAGTTGATTTAGGGCAACAATTTGGCTACATGTAAACGATAAAAAAAGTATTGTTTAGAAATGATGTAAGATTTTTAATATGCCGTGTGGTCTTTTCGAATAGCTAAGACTGCTGCACACCTGTTTTCCATGGATGGATGATGTTATCGATAAGACTTTGGGGAATACTGTTCCACTCCTCAAGAAGTGCAATCTCCAGGTCTCGGAGAATAAAAGGAGGCCTTGGTCTCGCAGCAATGCGTCGTCCGATCATGGCCCAAACATGTTCGATTGGATTCAAGTCAGGAGAGCACGCTGGCCATTCCATACGCTGTATTGTTTCAGCTTCAAGCATGTTCTCCACAAGACGAGCTGTATGCGGTCTGGCATTATCATGCTGGAAAACAAAGGAATATCCAATGTCTGCAGCGTAAGGTATGACATGAGGTCTCAGTATCTCGTCTGCATACCTTCGGGCCGTCAAAGTACCATTCCGAATGATATGCAGGTCCGTACGTCCACCTATGCTGATTCCTCCCCATACAATAAAACCAGCTCGTGTGTATTGTGACCATTCACGAACGAATGTGGGGTTATTTCGAGTGCCCCTTTCCCTCCATACCAAAACACGTCGGGTGTCACACTTCAGACTGAATCGGGACTCGTCTGTAAACAGCACTTGGCTCCAATCATGTTGCTCCCAATGTCGATGTTCAGCAGCCCATCTTCTTCGGGCCACACGGTGGCGTGAGGTCAACGGAATGCAGACCATTGGCCTACATACATAGAGACCTCCTGATGAAGCCTATTACGTACTGTTTGGCTGGACACCTTTCGTTCTGTTGCCAAGAACAACTGTCTTTGCAGCTGAGTAGCATTATCTGTTCTGTTTCGACGAGCTGTTAACAGTATATACCGGTCATCAGTTGCTGTAGTGGCGCGTGGTCGACCTTGCTCTGGTCGACGTCTAACATACCCTGTTTCTTGGAATTGATTCCACAGCCTTGCAACGACACTTCTGGCGACTCCAACAGCGCCCGCGACACTACGTTGTGTTTGCCTGGATTCAAGCCTACCTATAATTCACCATGCCATGGATTCCGGTAAATCACGTTGTTGAGACATTTTCAAGTCACCTTTTCTCAAAAGAATAATTGAGCAATCGAATTTCACAGTTAAGGCAGTGAAACAGACGTTTCTGCAACATCCCGATTTCCGCCCTTATGTTCTTTTTCTGGTTTTTGACGTCATGAACTTTGATTTGCATATGAAGTTTTCTTCTTTTGTTTCCTGCTAGGCTTTAAATTATGGAGGATTTATTTTATGATACTTATCGGTGTAAGTATTTGCGTAATTTCGTTAAAACCATGTGCTCTCCTAATTGTTTTGAGCAGTGTATATATTAATATATATATATATATATATATAATGATATTGGGGTCGATGAAATTCAGGAATGGAAAAAATCGTAGAGTCTTAGAATAATGTAGTCGTTGAGAAGTTTAGGCGATGGGTGTGGTCGAACTGGAGCCAGGCGAAACTGAGAAATCAAATCAAAAACAAGTCCAGACGAGAGAAACAATCCTCCACATAACTATTTACACAGTTTTTATTTCAGAAGCATTTTCGTGGCTGGCTGTAGTTATTTCAGAATTTCACATTTGGACATATTATAACAGGATACCACATTCAGAACAGTCCTGAGCCTGCCGGAGCAACACATAATGGCCAAAACCCTGCAGCGCAACTTGCTGCATGCTGCAAGGACCGAGATCAGACACAGAAGACGCGCAAAACTCTAGTTCCATGCCCTTGAGTACAGGCGCGCTGAACTTCCAATTGGTTAAAATGTGACACCTGACCCCAATCGCGCCCCCTCGGATGAGTTCACGAGGATTACGTCATAGCTTCTAGAACACTCTTCTTATATAACCTGTAGGCGCTTGGCTTGCTTAAGGGGAAAACTAATAGATTACTTTGGTTATTCCTAGGTAAAATTTAAATGAGGGATAATGGTCTATTGCGATAAGACAAAGTTAATGAAGGGAAATGTTTGAAATTCATTTCATATATATATATATATATATATATATATATATAGCCACAAAATAGACAACCTCCATTGAAATCAAATTCCCAGCCGCGTGATCGGGCTTGTCAACCTTTGTTTTTATTGGACAGAATTCATATTGATTACACTACTTCACTATCTTCACTAACGAGTTTCAGATTATTTTGAAAAACATTGTTATGCGATTTTTGAACCACAGAAGCAAGCAAAACCAATAAACAGCCGTGGCTCGCTGATTTTATCTGGTGCTATACAAAAATGCGTTTAGCTTTAAAGGATCAAATTTTCCCTATATAGTAAATCTGTACAATTAGCAATTCGATTTAATACGCGTTTCTTGATTGAATATCATTTAAACGTCTGTACATCAAAACTTCTCATTTGGAAGTCTATTCGAAGATATTTCAACACGATTTTAATTCGAAGATTTTGAAAAATTGAATAATGGCGATATATCGGTGTTATCTTAAATCAAATACAGTTCTAAAAAGTTTTTTAAAAAATTCTAAAATTTTACACTCGATAAATAACAATGTTCCAAAAATATCCTTGGTCAAAAAAATAGTTAAACCCACAAACTCCTTCAAAAAAATGAAAATGGTGTGGTCTCGTTTAGTTGTCTGATGTTCTGTCCTTGTCTTCAATCAATAAATGCGCAACAAAATTCTGCAGATGAACAAAAAAGAAAACTGAATCGCGCCTTGTTAATTATCTTGGAGTTTTATCTTTCGTACTTCGAGTGATCTGCATAAGAATGTCCACATTCTGGCGATAATCTGTTTCTCACTGGTCTCACCATGTCCGTGTTTTCTTGATTAATGAGCTTGGCAACCGGCCTCGGTTTCACTTCTCCCCCTGTTTATTAATCAGATAAATAAGATAATTTCAATATTCATGTGCAAGCAAACACTAAAAAGCGAATACGCATGCAAAAATGTCTTGCTCATCCGAAAAAGCGTTTTTGGATGCGTCTCTTTTTCTCGTACAAACTAACCTCGGATGAGATTAATCTTTGAGGAATTTTCCCCTCGATGTGAACGCTGTCACTTGTCTATCTTTAGAAGGAAATTATCTCGAGGAGCTTTGTTTCTCTCCATTTTCACACAAGGTCATACGTGCCAACCAGGGTGTGATTCCTCCACCCGTCTATGAAAAAATTCTGCCGCATAACGAATCCCCTCGACGTTCGGCGCTGTTTTTTTAATTAACCATTAATGAAATATATTTTTACTAGCTGAAAACCCGCACTTCGCTACGGAGTACATTCAAATTAAATACAACGGTCAATGTATGCAATTAATGCCAATATATATATATATATAAATATTTATAAAAAAATCGTAAGGGATATTTATTTTTTTTGGATAATATCCAATCGTCTGCTGCATTAGAAAGAAAAAGAATATCATTTTTGTCTATTTAGTTGTTATGCACGTGACGATAAATTTATTTAAAGTACCAGAAAAAGAAATCACGTGATCAACATTTAATAAATTAAATTCTAAAAATGAATCTTTAAAAATTCACCAAAAATCAGAAAATAGAGGTAAAGATTCGAAAAAGATTTCATTTTGAAGGAATTTTTATGATCTTTCTCGTGATATAAATTTTATAACCCTCAATGTATTATTTTAAATGCAAACGTAAAAAAAGTTTAAAAAACAGCTTAAAAATTTAATTTAAAAAAATCTAAGAAGAATTTTTGAAAAATCTTTCTTAGTGCACCCCTACACTATTAGAAGAATCGCCATGCAAAATTTCAGCCCTTTAGGTCCAGCGGTTTGGTCTGTGCGTTGTATGTCAGTCAGTCAGTGAATGAATGAATGAGTCAGTTACGGAACTGTTTTATATATATAGACTAGCTGAAAACCCGTACTTCGCTACGGAGTACATTCAAATTAAATACAACGGTCAATGTATGCAATTCATGCCAAATATATATATATATATATTTATATTATATGATAAATACGACGATCAATGTATACAATTGATGTGATATATATATATATATATATATATATATATATATTTATAAGAAAATCGTAAAGGATAATTTTATCGATAAAATAATGTAGAAGAAAATATTCAAATTAAATCTAATATAAAGAATACTAAAGAATATAGTACAGTTAATATAGTACAGTTTGTAAAACATTTCTTTTAAAGTATTTTAATATTTTTTTGGATAATGTCCAATCGTCTGCCGCATTAGCAAGGAAAAGAAATATTTTTTGTTTATTTAGTTGTTATACACGTGACGATAAATTTATTTAAAGTACCAGAAAAAGAAATCACGGCATTTAATAAATTAAATTCTAAAATTTAATCTTTAAAAATTCACCAAAAATCAGGAAATGGAGGTAAAAATTCGAAAAAAATTTCATTTTGAAGGAATTTTTATGATCTTTCTCGTGATATAAATTTTATAACCCTCAATGTATTATTTTAAATGCAAACGTAAAAAAAGTTTAAAAAACAGCTTAAAAATTTAATTTAAAAAAATCTAAGAAGCATTTTTGAAAAATCTTTCTTAGTGCACCCCTACACTATTAGAAGAATCGCCATGCAAAATTTCAGCCCTTTAGGTCCAGCGGTTTGGTCTGTGCATTGTATGTCAGTCAGTCAGTGAATGAATGAATGAGTCAGTTACGGAACTGTTTTATATATATAGATTACTAGCTGAAAACCCGCGCTTCGCTACGGAGTACATTCAAAGTAAAAACATCGGTCAATGTATGCAATTAATACCATCTGTAGCTTCATGATGCCAATATATATATAATAAATACGACGATCAATGTATATACTTGATGTAAAATATATATATATTTATTTATAAAAAAATCGTAAGGGATATTTTTATAGACAAAATAATGTAGAAGAAGATATTCAAATTAAATCTAATATAAAGAATACTAAAGAATATAGTACAGTTAATATAGTACAGTTTCTAGAACATTTCTTTTACTGTATTTTAATATTTTTTTTTATAATGTCCAATCGTCTGCCGCATTAGCAAGAAAAAAAATTATTTTTTGTCTATTTAGTTTCTATGCACGTGACGATAAATTTATTTAAAGTACCAGAAAAAGAAATCACGTGATCAGCATTTAATAAATTAAATTCTAAAAATTAATCTTTAAAAATTCACCAAAAATCAGAAAATGGAGGTAAAGATTCGAAAAAGATTTCATTTTAAAGGAATTTTTATGATCTTTCTTGTGATATAAATTTTATAACCCTCAAAGTGTTATTTTAAATGCAAACTTAAAAAAAGTAAAAAAAACAGCTTAAAAATTTAATTTAAAAAAATCTAAGAAGAATTTTTTAAAAATCTTTCTTAGTGCACCCCTACACTATTAGAAGAATCGCCATGCAAAATTTCAGCCCTTTAGGTCCAGCGGTTTGGTCTGTGCGTTGTATGTCAGTCAGTCAGTGAATGAATGAATGAATGAATGAATGAATGAGTCAGTTACGGAACTGTTTTATATATATAGATTACCATGTTTTTATTAAATCGTTTTCTTGTTTGCTTGTGTGTTTGTCCAGTACAAATCTTGCAATAGATTTTTAACTAACTTCCCGACTAGCTAGACATTTGAAACTTTTAGAATAGCTCAGAACACGATGACAATGCATTCTTTTAATACTTTTAGCCATCTTTAAGCAGGATTGAATTCGTTTTCAGTTACTTTTGTAGTTTGGAAATTTCTTATAATTGCTCTCATTATTACGCATTTGATCATTTTCTTTCAAGTTGATTTCAAGTTCAATACGTTTTCAAAATATTTTAAAAAAGTATTTATTAATACATAGAATTGTCAAGTTTATATGATTCAGCAGAAAATTTTAAAAAGTGGTATATAAAATGTTCTTTTTATCTTGTAATTATTGTTGATTCGGTGTTCGTTAAGGGGATGAAGGACTTTCAAATTACCAAAAATCGAACAAAACTTGGAATTTTTTGTGGGGTGTATTAATATTTTTAAAATATGTAAATATTGGAATAAAATTCATTTAAAATATGTAAATGAAAACTTGGTGGCTTTAGAAAAGTAAATATTAAAGGTAGGGGGAAAAATCTTTTAAAAGGCTTTTTTTTAAATGAGTCATTTCCAAATTTGGAAGTCTTTGAAATGCTCCTAGCGTCATAATTTTTGACGAAATTTTATAAAATTTATAATAAAGACTCCTCTAATACATAGAAACAAAGTTATGTATACATTTCAGGTTTCGACATTATTAAGATTATCAAAGTTCAACCAAGTGTAGAAAAGTACAAAAATTTCACGAAAATTCAGAGTACAAGCATAAAGATATTTCCTAAAAATTAACTATTCAACGAAAGCACAAAGTAATATATAACTATTCAAAATGTATTTATAAGCAATATAAATGTAAAATTAAGGGGGGAAGTTAAAAATTGAATCGTAAGGAGCATTTTGAAAAACAACAAAAATTTCAATTTTTAAAATATGAATTTTTTTTAATATTTATAAAATTTTATAAGGTGTTTGACATAGCTATAATTTAATGAATATATATTCAAAATTTCATATCTCTGAGGTAAAAATTTCAAAAATCGCTTTGTAATGTCCATCATCCCCTTAAGCGTTAAAAAAAAAAACCTTGATTATCTAAACTTTTTTATAAGTTTTTTTGATTCTTTGTTTTTCCTTCGGCTAATGCGAGGACGTTTTGCCTGAGATATTCCCACAGAACCGTGGAAATTGTTGACTACTGTAGTATCACACGCCTTTAGCTAGAGGCTGTGTCTGATACTAAGGCAGTGGTGCGCAAACTTTTTTTAAAACGCGATCCCCTCTCTTTGGATAAAAATTCACGCGACTCCCCAATGAACATCTTTTGCTGCTAGCATTTTTAAAAAAAATGCTATTAGCATGGAAAAATGATAACAAAAAATAGAAAAAAGAAATAAGCAAATTTCGATAAACTATTTTTTTAGATCAATAACTGTAGATTTTGGTTATATATCTACTTTGCATAATAACAATAATAATTACAAGATAAAAAGAACTTTTTTTATATACCATGTTTTTAAATTTTCTGTTGAATCATATAAACTTCACAATTCGATGTATGAATAAATACTTTTTTTAAAAATTTTTTGATGAATTATCCCATCAACTTGAAAGAAAATGAAGTTAATTGGAAGTTAATTTGCGTTTAACTTTTCGTTCCCGTCCCGGCCAACAGATGGCTGCACCAGTCTATAAAACAAAATTAACTGAAAATAATAAAAACATGGTAAAAATCTGCTTAAAGATGGCTAAAAGTATTTAAAAAAACGCATTGTCATCGTGTTCTGAGCTATTCTAAAAGTTTCAAATGTCTAGCTAATCGGGAAGTTAGTTAAAAATCGATTGCAACATTTGTACTGGACAAACACACAAACACACAAACACACACACAAACAAGAAAGAACGTTAATAAAAACATTGTAAAAATAATGTCTCGTGAGGCAGCGGCTAGTGATCTGAACGTCCCTTGTTCGATGTTCGTAGCTGCAAATCTACCGCCGTGTTCCCTAATGGTGGCCGGGGCACATAAGATTGGGCGTGGCTGCAATGTCCTCCAAGTTCTCAAATTTACCTCTGGAGAAGCGGGGTCAACTGTTCCGGTCTCATCACTTGACTCGGTTCAAAATTACGGGACCAGTCATTTAGCCAAGTCGGACTCCGACCCTTGTGGTGCTAATTCAAAACAGGAGTCGCACCTTCATCGCCCATAGCCTTCGGGACTTGATCTGATGTTACTGTCGTCAAGGGGCATAAGCAACAACTACAACATAATGTCTCGTTTACCTCCTGCACTTGTTTTGTCCAAACTTCATGTGACTAAAACTTTATTTTCAAATATAAATATGCACTTCAATTAGGTAAAAATTAACAAAAGTTAAAATTATAAAAGAGCATGATTTCAAAATTATAACATTGAAAATTATAAACTTCATTTATATATATATATAACTAAAATTTTAAAAAATGAATTAGAAGGGTGAACCTGGACCTCAGATGATATTCGCTCACTATTTGGTGAAATAGGGGAGAGTGCTACTCTCGTAGGATCTGCCGAGTTCAGCTTAATGATTGTTCGGTTTTTACAGCTAATAATTTAGGCAACCCGGTCTCACGCAGATAGAGAAGCAAACAGAAGTATAGACTTTTTATGATGGAGATTTTTTTTTCTAAAACTGTTTGACACCTTATTTAACAATACCGTATCATATTTTTTAACATACGAAAATTTAATTTTAAAATGTTAAAAATTTGTAATTTTAGAAATTTTAAAGCATGTTTTTGAATTAAATAATTCAATATGATATAAATTTACTTCAGACTATTTGCGATCCCTGCAATTTTTTTCGCGACCCACAGTTTGAGCACCACTGTACTAAGGTATAGAATGAGTTTGCAGAACATCGCAGCGTGTGGCGCAGGCGGTAATTCCAGAGCGACAGGGGCGACCCCAAACGATTCCGAGGCAAGATAGTTGGGAATCGGGAGACCCCGAGGTAGCACGCTCAGGGAGCTAGGGCCTGTTCACATAGAATCCATCAGCGTCAGCGTTAAAGATTCCGTTGGCGCTGATTGGTTAAATGGGTCAATGATTGAAATATGATTGGTTAAAAATTTTGACGCTGACGCTGACGGATTCCGTGTGAACAGATCCTTAGGTTTGAGATGTTACGAGGGTTCCCTGCGGAGATTCTCAATGAGCTAGAAATACTTTTAGCGAGTAGGCTAGAGCATCAAAGCTCCTGCTGAGTGTAAATGCTTTTATTGTTTCTTTTTACGTGTATATGATTGTGTGTCAAGTCAATAAACGTCTTTTGTCTTAATGGTGCCTCCTCATTGATTAAAAGAACGGCAAAGACTACTCGACACCATGATTGTTATGTTATCTACCTTTTAAATAACTCTTTAGGTCTGAAATGTTCATTTCCGTATGAACCTTGACCTTTCTTGTCGCGTAAACCTTTTAAAAAAATAGGAGACACATTTAATAATAAAATAACACTTTATTAGGATAACGTTAGAACATGACCGCTATGCTTCGTGATCTTACTACATCTCTGTCTTTTACATTTGCCATGCTCACAGCGCCATCTCTTGGCGAGCAAAATAGCTTTAACAGTAATGACAACAACTTTTTAACTGGGAGCACCATATAGATGAATTAACATTATTCCCAAGGTGCCCCCTCCATTTTGATCGAACACCCACCCAGGGGCGACATCTGGAGAGCTTGCACGTTCCCCCACCAATCGACACCCTGGAATTTTTTCCTGGTCTTCGGATTGAACGTGCCCTTATCCGGTGTGGAAAATTGTATCGAGGGGGCGCTGCGACGCCAGTAGAGAGGAAGAAGTTTTCGCTTCTCAGTTCGTGCCTCGCCCTCACAAAAAGGGGTCATGTAACTCCTCCTACCCCACTCTGTTGGAATCCCTGTCTGGGGAAGCATTTCTATACATCTATATATATAAAACAGTTCCGTAACTGACTCATTCATTCACTGACTGACTGACTGACTGACATACAACGCACAGACCAAACCGCTGGACCTAAAGGGCTGAAATTTTGCATGGCGATTCTTTTAATAGTGTAGGGGTGCACTAATAAAGATTTTTCAAAAATTCTTCTTAGATTTTTTTAAATTAAATTTTTAAGCTGTTTTACGTTTGCATTTAAAATAATACATTCAGGGTTATAAAATTTATATCACGAGAAAGATCATAAAAATTCCTTCAAAATGAAATTTTTTTCGAATTTTTACCTCCATTTCCTGATTTTTGGTGAATTTTTAAAGATTAATTTTTAGAATTTAATTTATTAAATGCCGATCACGTGATTTCTTTTCTGGTACTTTAAATAAATTTATCGTCACGTGCATAACAACTAAATAGACAAAAAAATATTTTTTTTTCTCTCTAATGCAGCAGACGATTAGATATTATCAAAAAAAATAAATATCCCTTACGATTTTTTTATAAAATATATTTTTTACATCAATTGTATACATTGATCGTCGCATTTATTATAAATATATATAATTTTTTTTTAGCATTAATTGCATACATTGACCATTGTATTTAATTTGAATGTACTCCGTAGCGAAGCGCGGGTTTTCAGCTAGTTGTTATATATTTCTTATGTTACAAAAAACCAATAAGTCCAATCATCGTTGTCGTCCTTTTGTCGTAGTAAGTCAAGTTCGATATCTGGCCTACGTACAAAGGTATTTAATGAACAACGGGTGGTCAGTTCGTCGGGATTCGAAGTGAGGACCCTCAGCCCAACGAGCTTCCTTTAGACTTACCTCAGGCCCCACTTTTTTTCAAAGTATTAATTTTGCAGATATTTTGAGTGGGTAGACGTGAGTAGTATAATAACTAAATATGGTTAATATTTTCTCCTTACTTGTGTGTGAATTCAACCATAGTCTCTAAAACAAACTATTACCTAAAAAAGATATTGAATAATACGGAAAGAATATTAGTTTATAACTAGTGTGTTATAAACGGGTTTCTTTCTCATTCACTGCCGAAGAAAAGACTTAGTTATTTTCCTTAAAAACAAAATCAAAAAGAAATTTAATATTCTAGAATAATAAATAATTAAGCGAAAAGAAAACATGTCAATTATGAATAGAAAAAAAAATACGAAAACTTTTTCGATTCTAGCTTTCTTACAATTTTGATCAAATTTGATAATCCAAGTAACATATAAAGCTTTAATCAGTTGCGTGTATCCGAGACCAGCTACTCCAGCTGTGAAGGCCGGCTAATGGAAATCCGACGACTGATGTGACAAATTAAATCAGTCATCAACGGTAATAATGCATGGTGGGGAAAATGTATGCGTATTCATTTCTTTTGTCAATGAGCACACTGCCATTCGCTGGACGAGTTTTCTCGCGGGTAAAATCACGTGTTCAGTGTCAATGAACGATTTTGTATGGCGGTGAGATGTCAGTAAATGAAAATCCGAGCTATTATGTAAAACACATAATAGCATGTTTTATGGTCTTCACTACATAGTGTAAGGGAATTAAAATGAGCCATGATATCTTTCCGCAGAATGTTAGGAATTCCGGGACATAAAACTGAACGCAAAGGGAAAAAATTACCATATAGCGGGCGTTGAAATGCAAAAGAGGTAGTATAGGGCCTGGGACAGCCTAGTGGCAGTGAGTCGGCTTTTGGTACTGAAGGTACTAGGATCGAATCCTGACAAGCGCCATTAAATATCTTCGAGTCTAGGTCGGATATGGGCATGTTAAATCCATAGACTGGAAAGTCCTTCTATGAGGTCAGAGCTGGTGGGAGAATGTACGATATTGTCGGATGTTGCCCCCGAGGGTGCTAGAACAAAATTGAGGTGGCGCCAGGATAAATCGGAATCCGACCCTTGTGGTGCCATTATAACCCGGAGACGCACCCCTCAGTCCGTAAGACTATATAGACCTCGTGTGGAATACTTTCGTGTGGACTTTTTGTGCAACAACACCAACAACAACGGAGGTAGTACATTGTGCAGTACTACTATTTGTGAGTACACATCGACCGATCGGCATGGACACAAACCTTCAGAATTAGACCGAATTTGAAAGTTTAAAGCATTCAATTACGGCTCGTGATAAACAAAAAACAACTGGGTCATTCATATGCGTGTTCACTGTCAGAAACCTTTGAATCGCTATAAGTCAGCAGTTCTAAACCTGTGGTACGTGTACCCCTAGGGGAACGGATAGTCGCCATATCCCCAAACTTGTACACTAGACCTGGAGGAACTGTGTTTGGGTACCCTCTCGCTGATGATAATATTAACTAAATTTACATTTAGTATCTTTTGAGAGTTTATTTCTATACGTAATTTATGAAAACAATTATATATATATATATATATATATATATATATATATATATATATGTGTGTGTGTGTGTGTGTGTGTGTGTGTGTGTGTGTATATTCTTTTTTAAAATTACTCTGAAAACATAAATTCAAATAAACATTGTAGAATGTATTATTAAAGATGGAGCTTTTATCAGATGACATATAAAATCTATAAGATAGAATATCCTTAGAGTCATCGTTATTATCATTAAAATTTTTAGATAGAATATTCTTGGAGTCATCGTTATTATTATTACTAATTTTAGATACAATATCTTTGGAGTCATCGTTATTATTATTACTATTTTTAGATACAATATCTTTGGAGTCATCGTTATTATTATTACAATTTTTAGATAGAATATCTTTGGAGTCATCGTTATTATTATTACTATTTTTAGATACAATATCTTTGGAGTCATCGTTATTATTATTACAATTTTTAGATAGAATTTTTAGATAGAATATCCTTGGAGTCATCGTTATTATTATTACAATTTTTAAATAGAATATCCTTGGAGTCATCGTTATTATCATTATAATTTTTAGATGGAATATCCTTGGAGTCATCGTTATTATTATTACTATTTTTAGGTACAATATCTTTGGAGTCATCGTTATTATTATTATAATTTTTAGATAGAATATATTTGGAGTCATCGTTATTATTATTACAATTTTTAGATACAATATCCTTGGAGTCATCGTTATTATTATTACTATTTTTAGATAGAATATCTTTGGAGTCATCGTTATTATTATTACAATTTTTAGATAGAATTTTTAGATAGAATATCCTTGGAGTCATCGTTATTATTATTACAAATTTTAGATAGAATATCTTTGGAGTCATAGTTATTATTATTATTACAATTTTTAGATAGAATATCTTTGGATTCATCGTTATTATTATTATTATTACAATTTTTAGATAGAATAACCTTGGAGTCATCGTTATTATTAGTACAATTTTTCAGGTAGAATATCCTTGGAGTCATCGTTATTATTCTTACAAGTTTTGCGTGACTGAGGGACTTAACTGATTTGGCTAGTGAAAAAAAGTAATACCATCCAATTTAGCCTTCAAATGATTTTTTTCTGCAGAAAAAAAAATTGGAATAATTGTTTATTATTTCCCAAGTACTTAAATCTGCAGCAGTTAGACTGTTACTGGCTCATTTATTTCATAATTTTTGCGATGAAACACCGCTAAACGATTGACTGTTATCATCAAGTACTTGCTTCTGCGTTTGAATGGCATTATTGCAACGATATACATTATAGAGTATGAACATAACATGATTGGATTCTGAAAAAAGTAACTCATTCGATAGCCCAAAAAAAAACGTTTGTCATTCAGTCATATTAATTCTAATTATTTGGGAAATTTATTATGAATGTTATTTATTTATTACAAATGCCCGGAAGTTTGGCTATGACGCCATTTGTTCTCAGTAAAGAGCGAGAGTGCTGGCCATTCATTTAAGGGGGCACCCCATAGGTGGCCATCATTGTCCCCTACAAGCCGGTCCCACAATTTAGAACCGAGTCAAGTGACGACACCAGAACGCTTGACCCCGCACCTCCAGAGGTAAATTTGAGAACTTGGAGGACATTGCAGCCACGACTGATTAAATGTGCACCGGCCACCCTTAGTGAACACGGCGGTGGATTTTGTCAGCGACCAGCATCGAACCCTCAACTCTCAGATCACTGGCTCGACGCCTTTGCCAATCGAACCACCGCGCCCAACAAATTTTAGTGGCGCGACGCCCGGATTCGATCCGAGTACCCTCATCCCCGAAAGCCAGTGATCTGTACCACAGGGCCACTACAACCCTTATTATGAATGCAAAAAGTTAGGAGTCCATCAAGTGTTTCGTCACTAAAATTGCAAACATTTCAAAAAGGGACTTAACTGCTTGTGACGGCCCAGCGGCCTTAACGGCTTGTGAATGGCTTCATTTAAGAGAGATTGCGTCTAGAGGTCATAATAATTAGTCTGAAGAGTCGGCAAAACATAATAAATCTTAAACCAATTTAACTTTGATTACGGTATTTCTCGGTTTGGTTTGGTTTGGTTTGGTTTGGAACGGTACAGTTAATTTCTGCTACAGGAGAGCTAAATCTGTGTTTTGTTTTGCTTTGTTTTTTACAATCGACCAATATAGGCTTTTTTAAAACAAATTTTATGCTAATAGACAACGCTTTCAGAGAAATACTTAAAGGTATTTCTCGGAATAAAAACTTTATGTCATTCCGCAAATTAATCTAAAAATCTTAAGTATTCCTCTGAAAGCGTTGTCTATTAGCATAAAATTTGTTTAAAAAGCCTATATTGGTCGATTTTAAAACACTACCATCGTTCGTTGACGGTCCATTGACAGAATTGAATTTATATGGGTCACAACCAGGAAATTTCAACAAAACATCTAGCTTGAACATGTATGAAATTTACTGGGACATCTAAATGACATAATCTCATAGGTTTTTGATTAAACAGTGTCATTTGTTAGTCACGAATTGAATTTAGTTAGGCATTGACTGCCGAACGGTCCTTAAAATATGACATATGATTTTTTTTTAAATGGAACAACAATAGAATTGATGTTTGAGAAGTAATCAAAAGTTATACAATGAGAAAAATATATATAATATAAATAAAATGAGAAATAAAATATAGCATCGAATGTCTTGCTAGAGATCATATCATTGTTAAAAATTATGCTAATCATAAGACATAATCGGAATCATCTGTTTCACAGTTTGTAAAAGCGGGAAAAAACCAACAATCTTAAAAGTTTTCTACAATTTTCCGATTTTAACTGAACCTCTATTAACGTTTTAATTTCTTTAAAGTTAAGTTGGGGAGCACGTACCCCTCCGTGCCACCCCCAACGCTACGCCTATGTTCCATTACATAAGGTGTCTACCTGGTGAACTGAAATCGGTACTTGGCTGTGAATACATACATTAACACAAGGTTAAAACTTAATAACTTTTAATGACAATAAAACATATAAAACGATAAACTTACCAACATATATACTCGAGATCAGAACACTCGAACAACAGGTGCGGCAGGGAAAATAACTGGCCAGCACATTCGAAAATACACCGGTGAAATAAATTAAGAGACTTTGCATATTTTATCGAATTTCATGAAAAGAACTGAACTGAATGTAAAACCACTGCTTCTAGACAAAAATGCAAATCTTGACGTCAAATACGTCAGCGTACACGTGTGTGTAGGCGGAGCCAGTAGAGAAACAGGCTTTATAAGCGCGCGCAAGTTAAGACGCATTTCGTTCGCTAGCACACCTCGGCGAATTTCTTGGTGTTATTTTGCAGCAATCGGTTAATTTCAAATTGTAACAGTAAAAATGAGTAACCACGAACGTTTAGATGATGGAATGAGGTGACGAATTGTGGGGAGGCTAGAAGCAGGCCAATCTTAAGTCCAAATTTGTAGAGAGTTCAATTTAACGCCCAGCGTCATGTGTAACTTATGGAAACAGTTCCAGGATACCGGATCCATCGAGAGAAAGCCTGGGCAAGGTCGTCCAAGAGCCATGACGGCCAGAGAAGATCGCCATTTGTCGATTATAGTGAGGCGTAACAGGAGTGCTACAGCTTCTCAGCTCTCTCGTGACTTGTATGCAGCCACAGGAACCCGTGTATAAAGGTTGACTGTTTCCAAAAGACTTCATGAGAGAGTGCTGTTTGCAAGAAGACCTGCTGTTTGCGTCCCGCTCACTTCTACGAACAGGAGAATCCGTTTATCATGGTGCAGAGAGCATAGAGATTGGAGTATGGATCAATGGGCGACCTCTGTTTCATACCTTCCGACTCCAACGAGTGTTACGCACGATCATGCGTGTGTATTACAATTATTGAATGGTTATTTGTTTTGTATCGTATCAATGTAGGTACATGTCAAATTTCATTAAAATCGGTACAGTAGTTCTAGAGATAATCGACCAAGTCTGCAAATTCTCTTAATTTCTTACACCAGTGTAAGATGAGCGAGGGAGAAAATCAGGTTCTTCCTATTTATCTCCTCGCTGCACCTGCACATAACATTCGCATCAGCCTATCATATGCAAATTGGAAAAGTTCTCTTCTTCGCAGAGAAGTCGCCACAGGCTCACCTAAATGGTTCTCCCCTAATAAAGTAGTTAACCAAACATCGTGGTGAATAACAAAAGGCGACTGTCTCACGGCAAGGCTCTCTGCAATAGAAAGAAAAATAAGAACCCATCTAGCATAGTGTAACATAAGGACAATTATAACTTATAAAATGTAAATAATTCAACAGAGAAAGCCATTATATAACAGGAAGAATGCAATGACAGTCAAACAATGTAAACAGAAATCTTGCACTTAGAGCTAAAAGCTGGATAAATGCAAGATTCTGTAGTAATATAAAAACTAGACCATATAACGATGTAACAGACCGGTCTCTTCATCAGGAGGCCTAACCGAATCAGTTACCTCAAGGGAAACTTTCTGAATAGTATGCAGACCTAGCCAAAAAACACCCCAAGGCCCCGAGATTCCCATGGAAACAGATAGTCAAATCAATAGAAAATAAGCAGACATCCTGCACTTAGAGCTAAACGCACCATATATGCAAGATTCTGTAGCAGTAAAAAGAAACATACAATCCTAAAATGAAAACAAATGAAAAGACAGAAATATAAAAGGCACACTCACTTTATCCCGATAAAATGTGAAGTGACGGTTATAACTAAGAATAAGCAATTTTAACCTTAAGAATTGCACCACTGCATCTTAACTACAGCGCCACACCTAATTGAAATTTTGAAGCAACAAGTATTGAAAGAAATTGCGAAACCAGAAAACCCTATCTTATTATCCTTGAAATATTCCCGAGTCTAAATACCATTTTTTTAATACTTTTAAATTGCAAAAATTATTAGGGAAATTGTTCTTACTTAACATAAGGATCTTATGTAACATAAGGATTAAGTTTATTCCTGATCAGCAAAACTTTGATTCGAAGATACATATTTATATACTCACTCAAGACTTACTTTGCATCATACGCATTTTTGTATTCATAACAATAAATTATTGAATAAGACTGTGATAGTACTTTAGTGGTACGAAATGTATAGTGATACATATTTTGCTGCATCAAACAGTGCAGAATAAAGTTCGTTTTTAATAACTTTAAAATAAATGAGTTTCTACATATGTTTAGAATGTTTATCTCGTCGTTTTATGAACTGTACATTTCTTACCACTAAAAATACATCACATTCGTATTCAATAATTTATTGTTATGAATGCAAAAATGTGCATGATGCAAAGTAAGTCTTGGGTGAGTATATAAATATGTATCTTCGAATTAAAATTATGTTAATGAGAAATAAACCTGATCATTGTGTTACACTATGCTAGTTTTACTGAGCTTATATTACAAGTGAATACCTTAATGTTTCTCTATCACCCTGCGCCAATACCCAAATAAATATAGTCACTCAAATTTCACCTTCGCCTTTAAAAAACTTCTAGGGCTTTTAAATTTGTTTTCGATTTCAAGTCTGCTCTACCATTACCCCTCCAGATCTTGTCATGTTCATTATGAACTTCACACTTCTATAGAGTTAAACGAATGACAGATAATGCAACGTTTTGTTTTATTTTTTCCAATGCGGGGGCACTTTGTCGGATAGACATTCGCCTGTTATTATTCACCACAGTTTTTGCTGACCATTTTATTATGGGAACACCATATAGGCGGACCAGCATTGCTTCCAATTAAAGGACGACACGAATAGAGGTAGTTTAGGGGCACGCGCCGGGATTCGATCCTAGCACCCTCAGCACCGAAAGCTAGTGCGCTTACCCCAGGGCCACCTCGGCCTAGATAATACAACGTATTAACCCTTCAGCGGGCGCGCCCGTGTATAAAGTGCAACATTTTCATAATTTTGAACGGTTTTGTTTTTACATGTAAGGTTTGGATATTCTAAGCAGTTTCTATTTATAGCTACACCCTTTCTAATGCAGGTCTGATTTTCTGACCTTTGTATTCCTTTCCATTCATTTTCAATCGTGATTCCAACAGAGGATATTTCTATTTGTTGCACTCTGTGCACACCGCGCCTGGTCATGTAAGAAAATTTTCCTTATTTTATATTTGGTTATTTCGCTAAAATAGTTCTAAGCATTTACAAAGTTGCTTTTCTGTGATTATAAATTTAAAAAGGCTAATCAAATAAATGTCCTGATGAAGTTTTAAATACTAAATAATTATTAATAATTTTGCTCTCGATGTTAAGAGTTGCTTTTCGTCACATAGGAACACTATGTTCCAATGCTACGAAAAAAATAAGGGAGTCATACTTTTGTCGACAATGCATAATGATGCAACAGTGGATGACGAATCTGGTAAACCAGCGATTATACTGGATTACAATACGACAAAAGCAGGAGTTTATGTAGTGGATCAAATGTGCAGCTAATACACGGTATCCCGCTTATCCCGAAGATAGACTCTCTCGTTGTTTTTTAGGTTTACGGACATAATAGGAATCAATTCGCAAGTTTTCCTTAGATCCAATAAACCGGACAGTTTTGGAAGAAGGCGATTGTATCTGCATTCTTTGGCTTTAGAACTTCTCGAAAGCCACTTAAGACCCAGGCAAATATTCTATCTCTTCCTCTAGACATAACTGGATTCTTACTAAAATATAAAGTGGAAACTTCCCGAGAAGCAGAATGAGAGGTGTCGGCAAAAAAAAAAGAGGAAAGTGTAATATATATGCGGACGGCTAAATAATGTAACTACCACGATAAATTGTGATAAATGTAATAGTTTTTCATGCAAGGCGCATTGCAAAATACGTACTATATGTTTGCGATGTGAAGAAATTGAAGAAAACTGAAGAGAATTGAACAAATTATTTGTGTTTTAAAAATAAATTTTAATTTTTTAAGAAAATTTCTTCTTATTCATTTTTGGCCTTTAATTATAAATAATCTCAATATTATCAACATTTTATATCTTGTCATAAAACGCAGAATTATTATTTCCAATTTGAAAAAAAAAAGTTAATTACAAAAGGAATAATCAAGGTTTAAAGAGACGTTGCACTTTATGCAACGCGCGCCTGGTAGTGTTACAAAAATTGGCACGCCCGCTGAAGGGTTAAGCAACTTATTAGTCGTGTAAAAATATACAAGTTTAAAATTTCGAGTTTATATAAGCAATGATAAATTACATAACAACGTCCATATTATTTATTTTCATATTTTGTAAAGATAGATTTTATACAGAGTAGGTGAAAACTAAAAGTATGAACACAACCTGAACCATAAAAATTTATTATTATAGAATCATAGTAGGTAATACAGCAAAAATATGTACATGCTCTGGCAGCCTCGATCATATTCAGACATTTATTTGTCTGGAGCACATCACTGAATTTTAAAAAAAAATTATATCCCGTGAATATTTTTTGACATGTTGTGGTTATAATGTTTTAACATTATATGCTGTGTTTACAGACGTCCTAAAATGCCCCCCCCCCCTTGGCTCTTTTCAGGATGTTATGGTATTATTAAAGGGTATTAAAGATCAAGTGTGAGGATTAAAAAGATGGTAATAAGTTTTGCGACTTTTATAAGCGCCAAAAACAACATGTTTTTCCAATATGTTAAGTGGCAGTACGAGACTATCTGTTATAATGAGCTATTTAGTAACATCTAAAGTCTCAATATTCTGTGAACGAGAAATTCTGTTACTGAAAAAATTATGTTTAGTACTATGTGTTATACACAATTTTCCATACTGAAGCCAAGCGACTAATCGGTTGTAGTCTATGGATATCTGTTCCATCGTGTAGTGTAAATCAAGTGGGTCTAGGCCATTTGAACCTCGACAAATATTAAACCATCTTAATTTGTCATTTTATCTGGAATCAGAACATTTGCTTTGGCATCTGTGTTTCTCAGGGATGAGCGGTTCGAGGCCTGTCGAACATCGGTTTCAAATCCTTACTAACATATTCAGTACTGCGACCAGCAACCTTTTACATTTAGAGAATTGTGCTGAAGGAATTCATTCCATCTGGCCAAATTTATGATTCCAATTTCTAATGTGAACTTTTGAGGTCGAATACTATATATGGCATGGACGTTCCAGTGTTGTCTCCCCCCCCCCCCCCCAGAAATCAGTGTTGGATCCTGTATATGGTGGTGCCATAGTAAAGTAGTCAACGAATGCGCTCGGAACTTGGGCACCCTCCGACACGAAAGGAGCTGTAATTTTGCAAATTTCGATTCTATGACGTAAACCGCTTATACGGTATTTCGGGGCCTACCCCCCCCTGGGGTTATTTTCGGAATAAGTTTGGCTATGCGTAGGCCTTCGGGCTTGCGAAACTTTTAAGAAACGCTTTGAACGGGGATTCTATACAGATATATTTGGTTGATGGGAGGGCGAAAAAACTTATCTTAGTGCAGCAAAATCGACTACTTTGTGGACGTGTCAGAGACCCAATCACCCCCTGCCCCCCGGGGTTTAATATTCAGAGAAAATTCGAATAGGTCCGGACCTCTGGGAATCGAAAACAAGCAAGGGGGGACACCGGACCGTCCCGATATCTCCGTTTTTATGCTATATGGGTTTTATGTTCTACAACTTTTGTCGATAAAATATGAGTTATTTATAATCAAAAAAGTTAAGGATTTTTCTATATGTTACACTTTGCTGAGCAGTCTCATTCACCGTGTCATCTTCATTTTTTACATTAAAAAGTCTACTAACAGATCTTGCAGTCTATTGACAAATCTTATACTATAGTAATACTCGCCCTTTGCCGATGAACACGGAAGAGTGCTACCGTATGTGAGCATTTGTGGTTTGGCGCATGTACAGTACAACACACACAGGTGTGCATGCGCAAGACTCAGGGAAAGATGAGCAGAAGGACCCTTAGTTTGTTTGCTAAAACCGAAACGATCACGTTGCAATTCTGCTTTCACCTTTGAATCAGACGGACGAAAGGATAGTAAGGAAGTTTGTAGCCTTGTGAAAGAAGATTCGGAAAAATGCTTCGAAACAGTCAGTGGACTTTTGGGATACAAAACTGAGTTAGAATAAACTCTAATCGTTGTCATCTGCTTGTATTTTTCATCTCCGATTTTGAGTCATAATTTTTTCTCAATGAATATAGATGATTGTGACAACTGTAAAGATCGTGGGATGTGGGATTTTCTATAAATCAAATATTTTGATATACTATTACTGTGGTTTTCTACTGGGGTGGTTTCCAAGAAGAGTTTTCAGCCTAACATCAGAGCCTGAAACGGGACTAAAATGAGCTGAAGTTGAAATATACAATAAAATAGTTTTGCGCGTTTTCAACGGCGTATATTGTTACCGTGGAACTGAAACACGATTGGTGCCTCATCACATTAATGAACTTCAGACATGTCACCAACACATACGTTCGTATAATGTATCATTTGGACCCTTACCTTAGAGAAGGTGAAGTTTTCACGGTCACAGTTGAACATTGAGGTGTTCAAACATCAGTCTTATTCTCGGAACAGGAGCAGTTACCCGTAAGACTGCATGTTGCCCGTCATGTCCTGACTTACCCCGACACATAGGGTGTTCGACTGTTGCCCTGGCCAGCACGTTCTCCAGATCTCTCACCCATTGAAAACATCTAGTCATGGGTTGCTGAGAGAATGGGCCGCCACCGCTCTCCAGCCACTACGATTTATGATGTGTGGCATACATTTGAAGCAGCATGGAATGAGTTGCCCGTATCTGCTATCCAAGCTCAGTTCAACTTGATGCCTAACCGGGTTAGAGCCGTTTTAGGTGCCAGAGGCGTCAGCTGTGTGTACTAATTTCAGAACCGGTATATCCTCAAATTGCCTACAAATGTAATCATGTTATCTTCCTACTGCGCTATATATGAACAATAAGAAAAGTTTTGTTGTTTGCTTTCCTTCCTGGTGTTGTGTGTGTGTGTATTAAAGCATGTTTAAATGTATGGATCGTACGTATGTATACATGATACACTGAATAATGTTCCTTTTTTTCATATTTATAAAAGATAAAATTTTCAGCTTTTGGTTTAGTATACACGCTAATAAAATTTGAGCTACGAAATTTAGGTTCTTTTTTTTATGAGACAGTGTACTCTTGGTAACTATAATAGGCGTTTTAAACAATAAAGATGAACCACCAGACATCTAGAAAATACTTCGAAACAATGAAAGCAAAGACCAAATACTACGTAAGCATGTAAGATAGACCGGCAAGCACTCATTACAGCCTCCCCTACCAGGTTTTAAAGCTTTTCTGCTTTGTTTGTTATGTGATAAGTAGATTTTTCGTGAAATCTTTAACGCTATACAGACAGTTATGGATATCGAAGTCGGCTACTGAAGCATGATTATGCCGTAGCGACGGCGGATTTGAGAACCCTCCATCGCGACTGGAGATTTCGAGTCGAGTGTTGTGCGTCCGGAATTGATGAGGTGCGTGCTCTGAAGTGCCCCCTCTTCTCCCATCTTTGTGTGGGCGAATTCCCCCCACTCCGCTCGATTGTCACGTGGTCCGATTTCAAACTCCGCACTTCAGCATGTTCGACATGCTTGGATTTTATTTCAGTACAACTCAGAATGTCAGGGCGTTCTTCATAGCTCGCGAATTTTCCCATTTAGTTATGAAATAGATCTAAACCGGTTCACTTCGAGATTAATTATGCTGGATTTAATTCCATTAATATGTTCATAATACGCTCTTAAGGAGAAATGGGTAGTGCATATGACCTTTAACTTTATAGCTCACTAAAGAGAGATCGAAGTTGACTGAAGAGCCATATATAGTGTATATAAATATCCCTTTCTATATTGAGAACTTGCATGTGACTCGTAATATATAAGCAGAGCACTGAACATGCATCCTTTTGAAAAGGGCATTGCATATACTTTTTGGTCCACGATAGCAAAACACTCCACATGCTTTTAGGATATGCTTTTATGTTTGATATGTTTCAATTTTATTACGTTACTTTTCGAAATGGCATAAAGTTTTATTTATTTCGGGAATTCCAATTCAGATGTATGTTTTTAGACTGACTTTTTACGTAAAATATGATCAGATTGCTTAAAAAGTACAAGTAGAGGTATGGTTATCATTTAAATACACATAACGTATACGTAGTATGTAGTTCAAAAGTCATTTAAGTCTGATTTGTTTAGATCAAGCTTCTGTTTTCTTTAGTTCATCTTTAAGGATAGCTTTGCCGCTGTGGCAAAGTTTTTTAATGATAACTCTGTCTTTCTGTTTCATATTTTATGTCATTTCTCCTTCATTTTCAAACGCAACGCGTATGAGAAATTGAAATAGTTATCTTTATCTTCCTGGGCAAATGCATTGCATTCAAGCCAAGTTGTATCCCGCATCAAAAACATTGATTAAGCATATCTAGCTTAAACAGGTGGTAAACTTCGTTTACCACCTGTTTTATTTCTTGTGCTTCTAGAAGTATAATTGATGGAATCAAGCTGCAAGTAAACCAAAAGTGGGCTAATTAATATATATATATATATATATATATATATATATATATATATATATATATATATATATATATATATATATATATATACATATATATATATATATATATATATATATATATATATATATATATACAGTGCTAGATTTCTAGAAATAGAGGTGCCGGACCGGTAACCTTCAGGGAGGTGTGGGGGGATATTCCAAATTATTGATAAAGAGAGGTAAATAAAGAGAGGTACCGGAACGCCGTTCCGGCGCGTTCCGCCTCAAATCTAGCCCTGTATATATACATATATATATATATATATATATATATATATATATATATATATATATATATATATATATATATATATATATATATATCTGTGGCTTGGTGCAAGAAGTGCCTAAGTCAGTTTTTTCCAAGATGACTTTGTTTTCTTATGTCTCATTTTACAAAAATATTATTTTCAATGTAAGAAGTACCCAAGTCTGTACAATGGTTTAGAAAACACTTTTAAAGCATCGGACAATCTTGGGTACTTCTTACATTGAAAATAATACTTTTTAAAGATACATAAGCGAACAAAGTCATCTTGGAAAAAACTGACTTAGGCACTTCTTGTACTAAGCCACAGATATATATATATATATATATATATATATATATATATATATGTGTGTGTGTGTGTGTGTGTGTGTGTATGTGTAATCGACCCGAATTCGATTCTTATAGACTTTTATAAGATACAGGGAGTTACCTATATTTTCAAGACAAGAGAGTTAATGAAGACCAGAAAACTAGTCCATTTTTGACGAAAATAAAGATATTTCTTACATCGGAAGAAAAAATATAAATGTTCTGAATCAAAAGGGACAACATATTGATAACAATATGACAAATAGACAAAAGCCTCTCTTTACGCTGTTCACCGTCTTAATATACAGAACTGAAGGAATGCTCTACTACGTTTTAAACGTAACAGCGTGCTACGAATTTTTTCTCTGAATTGTCAAAAGGGACTTCGTAATGAATCAGGGTTTACAGTTATAAATACGAACCAATCATGACTTTGCTTCCTGGGGACCAACTTCCTAGTATGGAAGGGTTAGTTAAAAGTGTTTGTTACGTTTAGAAATTAGCTTTCGCTTTTAAACAGGTTTGAAATTTTTATATTATATATATATATTATATATGTATGTGTGTGTGTTAGCATGTATCTATAAATGTAAATTTATATGCATGCAACTATATGTGTTTACATGTACCTACAGACACAAATTTCCGTATACCCATACTTTTTTGTATGAGACCATCACCCCTTTTCCATAACATTTGGGATCGAGTTCAGCTTTAAACTGTTGGTACCTCGTATCGCAAAGGGTGGAAGTGCCGAACCTTTATATATGGCAGCAAAGAGGGCGCTTCAGAGAGGAAAAACATTTGAATATATTTTGTTTATTCACTTTTTGATTTGCAATGAAGATAATTGCGTGACAGAGGCTAGTTAGCCAAACGAGTATTCTGACCTTAATTTTTGAGTCGCTTTTCAATCTGAAAAGAATTGAGTTGCTTCAAATCTCCTTGTCCGTTTTAAAAATTCCTATATGCCTTTACACAACCACCTTTCTTCTTCTCCAAGACTTATCCACTTTAATTTCTATGAATGACTAACAAAATTCTTCAGGGAACTGCACGTGCGTGAACAACTGCAGCGGAGATAAAAGCTCCGTCATTATGGAAAAGTGAATGAGACATTGTGTTCACACACACCTTATGAACCGCTCCCGACATTTAAAGGAGATTTAGAAAAGTGCTTCAAGACAGTCAGGGGTCTTTTAGGCTACAATACTGCCTTAGAATAAACTCTAATCGTTGTCATCTGCTTTGTATTGTGCATCTCCGATTTTGAGTCGTTATTTTTTCTCAATGAATTTAGATGATTATGCCAACTGTATCGATCGTGAGATTAGCAAGGGTTTTAGATATTTAGCAACGGTATTTAAATAATTATTTGTTTTTATTTTGGGGATTTAAGCCCCTTTTATAACCCCTAAAATTTTGAACTTTTAAAATAAAAGCGTTCTTAGTGGGCTTCTAGGGCCCTAGAGGAACCACCATGCGAAAGCCACCATTTCAGCTTCCGAAGGACTTACGGTTCCAGGCAAACGGTGATCAATCAGTGAGTGGGAGGTATTTAGTGGTATTTAGTTTTCATATAGAGAGGTGATATGTATGTATGTAATATATAAAAGTCTCATGGCACAGAACATCCTTTGCGCACACAATTCTCTTTTGAAGCACCGAATCTCAGTAAGTAATGCAAAAAAAAAAGTTCTCTCAGACACCGTACGTTCTTGGCGGATTTGAAGCCGCAGTCTTCAAATCCGCCAAGAAGGCTCTACAGTCTTCTTTCAAGTAAGAAAATACTATATTTTGGTATCAAATAATGATTAAAAGATTCCTTACACTGTTTAACACAACAGGACAATAATGTGAATGTGTAAATGTAAACATTTTAAGGTATGGTGCATCGTACTGAACATTTTTCTCTGTAGAACAAGTCTAATTATTTAACAACATGTAAGATTTTGTGACGGCAGCATGTTTACTTTTTTGTCATTTTTTAATTTTTTTTTAGTCTTACGCTAATCTACTTTCGAGTCTCCTACTCATTGCAATTTTATGCAAGTGACGTCTTATGCCATGCCTGCACAACATAAGGCCCGCGGACCATGGGCAGCCCGCCAGAACTCCCTCTTTGGCCCGCGAAACCTTTTGTAAGGACGCAAAATATTATAAATCTAAATATATATATATTATTTTTAGATTTATAATTTTACGAAAGGAATATAGAAGCAATGAATATAAATATTTATTTTATTCAGTAATTTATTTTTTGTCAGATAAAATATTTTTCGCTATCGCATCTATCCTATTTTCTTGCGACCCGCAGCAGCTTCCCATAAATTAATATGGCCCGCGTCCTATTTCGAGATGTGAAGGCCTATCTTATGCAGTTAGTAAAATTAGAGGAGCAATCAAGAGTTAGAGGGGATATTGAAACTGGTAGACTATGGAATTATCTCGTACAGGTAGCCCTCCTACAGCACGGCATCTTACAACACGGTTTAGTTCTAACACGATAAGACATATTGCGGGAACCATCGTATAACACTGCAACCTGTAACATGGTTTCGCTCTAACACGATAAATAAATTGCGAAAACCTTTGTATAACACTGTACTTTTAGAATACTAGATAACATGATTTTTGTTTAATACATTTAAAAACTAAATTGCCTTAAAATAATGATGGGAAGGAATAATGGACTTAAGTGGCTTTACATGAAAATGTATAAACAAATTATAATTTATTCATTTATAACTCTCTAAAATTACAAGAAGACGTAAGCTTAGCTGAAAATCTTGAATCAATTATGTTGAATGCAGACCCTTCTACTGAAAGAAGCCGAAAATTCAAAAGGGAGCTGCAAAATTGTCTATCTCCATACCGTGAATCTAAAACGACCCTGTAATAACAAGCAAATAAACAACAATTACAGATTTTTAAAGAGGATAGAAGGTGCAAAAAATCTAAATGAAGAAAAAGGTTCTGAAAGGTAAGGTAATTGTTCCTAAGGTTTCGCTGTTTCATTCAATCGAAAAAATGTTCTGGCTTGATTGTACTAAGCAGTGATGAGGAAGAAATTTATTAAATTAAGGTCGCATTAAATGAAAATATTTTTTTGTTTCTTTTCATTTTGTGTTATACATACATTTATATTTTCAATAAAAATTAAATCGCTTATTGGGAATTTAAAAAAGAAATGTTTGTTCTTAATAAGTTTTGAGAACGTCACCCCCTTTTTTGAACTGTCTCTGGGTCTCATATAACACGGTTTCACACAACACGGCAATTTCTAGGAACCTATCTACCGTGTTATAAGAGGGTTACCTGTACTCACAACTGCTGTTACATATCTGCAGTGTAAAGATTACGCGACTTGTGCACCGAAGTTAGTATTTTGGAACACCATTTTGTGAAGAAATGAGCTTTCAAATTTGTTATTGAGTGGTAAAGCTACTTCTTATCCTTCTAAAAGCTGTGAATATCATTTGGGGCATCTGTACTTCAGTGTAAATAATCAAAATCATTCATAAATACCCGTTATTTAAGTATCTTCTATGGAAACAAAATTGACTTTCTCCACCAAGAGACTACAGCAGCATTGCAAATTACAAATTGTAGGCATGAGGTATACAACTAGGAGACTGTCGTAACGTTTTGTACTGCCCTTTAAAACTATATTTTTTTTATGGGAATTTTCCCCTAACAGTTGAACGTACCACATAAATGTGAATCTGCTCCTTGACTATGACACTGTATTCAAAGAAAACCTACTTTTTAGCGCTAAGAACGCACCCCGCTTTCTTATCAGGGAAATTCCTCGTGCCGGGGAGAAAGGATTGGTATATCACGCTACAAGTTTGGCTACTTTTCGCCTCCCCGAGATGCACATGCATAATCGCTTCTCTTTGTGTCGCTTTGTTTTCGCAGTTTTTCTCGCCGCTTGGCGAGCGCTCTTCGCCAAATTTGGCGGACTGATGGACAGATGCAAAACTCATCAGCCATCAGCAAGAAAAGAGATCTCTCCCTACCCGTTGGACGACAGACTCCAGAGAAGATTTTAAAGGATGCCTAAGATGAGGCGAGAGAGTTGAATTGTGAAAGCGATGTTGTTCGAATGGGAACTCAAGACTTATTCACCGGTCTTCATAGTCGCATAGAATGACAAAAATTCTGTTTTTTTTTTTTTTTTTTTTTTTTTTTTTTTTTTTTTTTTTTTAATAAGCCTTAAGCCATTTTCTTCAAATTCCCTCAAAATAAATATCTTCCATGGTTCATAATTTTGGTTCGTCATTCCTCGTTTATCGTTTATTGATGTCATTTTTCTATTCCAGATGACGAATTCCCAATCACTATACTGCAATATGCATCTCAACCTATTTTTAATGCGACAGACACATTGATACATTACAATAATTTACACCATAAAAAATCCCGGAAAAAGATAAATGCCTGCAGATTTTAAAAAAGTAAGATGAAGAGAAAAAAAATCTGTATAATAAAATATGAGACAAGAGAAGTAACAGGAAAGAATAATCAAGACCAACAAGTCATAAAATACAAAAATGTAAATCAAAAGACTAAACTTAAACCAAAGTTGGCCAAAAGTCGCCCTTTTATTGCCTCATTAGAGATTAAAAAACTTGAAATCATATGGAACACATATCCAGATATTTTGTTTATCTATATTTGTTTTCTAACTAAAAACTGCTCGAGCGGGCTTAAAAAACGTCGTAACAAAGGCTATTAGATTAACATCACGAAATTTATATATCGACGTTCTTAAGTTATAACTATCTTAAGAACGTCGATGTGAGTAGATGTCACTTTTTTGAAATGTTGCAGAGAATTTAGTTCATTAGCCGCTTTTAAATAATATCCAGATGTTCGACATAGAATCTGATTTAAACTAAGAAGTATTTTATGATATGGCTTTCAGAAGTCCCCTATTTATAAAAGAAACAATTCCGTTCTTATCTAATGATTAAATATTTCATCAACAGATTCAAAATCTAAATATCTGACAGGGGTTACATATTAATAACGAAAACAGAATTGTATAATCTGCTCAATGTTCTTTTTACAATTACTGACTACCCCCTTACCAAAATAATTCATATACTATCGAAACATTAATGCAAAACTATTCGTGCTAATGAACGACTCCTCTGCCCCACACTCCCTGTAGCACAGTCATCACCTCCAAACGTGTAATAATGCCAAAGTTCACGCTAACATTCTGGAGAATTCCAAACTGTAACCGTAACTACTAATACTGATACACACACACACACACACACACACTTCCGAGCGACCTTCTCTCGCTTGTAGTAGAGGGGTCTCAATAATACGCATCTCATCAAAGGACAACACTTCAGTTTAGAAATGTGTTGTAGTGATTATGTCAAAGCAGTGCCTCCATAACAAGCAAGCGTCGAATATCACTACGATTTTGTAATTACGAATGGTCTTTACAGGTTGTAATTACTGATGTTTCATCACGTTTCCTGCTTTTCTCTGGTTGTTGAAAAGTTTCATGATTGAGGAGGCTTTTTGAATATGTTTTTACATCTCTCAACACAGCGAAATCTCTAGAAAGAATTAACTACATCAGTGTCAGAAAGTTTTCTAATTAAACTGTATGGTTTCTATCAACTCGTTTTAAGGTTAAATTCTTTATTGAAAGCCATCAACAGCTGTGATTAAGTGCCGACTTTTTTTGTACGCTAATAATTTTCGGGACAAAAACATACCCACTTAAATATCAAATATATGATATAGATTTATACTATCATTTACTCAGTAAAAATTAATTACTTTCATGCGCTTAAAATTTTATAAGAAACTATTTTTTCTTGCCTAGTTGAATGGTTGTTAAAAAATCTAAATTTAAAAAATGAATGCAAAAGTTAATGTTTTAAAAAGCTTAATATTGAACTCAACCAAAACTGTAATAATATTAGAAAAATGATAATGAAAACTATGCTAATCTGTATATTAAAATTTTAATTAATATTCGTTCACTTACTAGACAAATTTAATGATACCATAAGCTTAGCATATATATCTGTACCCAATAAATAAAATAAATAACTTAATTTTTCTAACAATTTAAGAAGTTGTACTCAACAATAAGTTAATGGACCCATCGTGGTAGGATGAGTTTAAAGTGTTTAGGGCTTGTGGGAAAATTTAGAGACATAATCGTCATATTAGTTAAGCTGAAAATTTTCCGCCTTATCAGCACCATGTGATAAGTGCCATCACACCAAGGAAAAAACAGATACATGCACTATGTAATTAATTGTGACCAAAAGCTCAATAAGAAGCATTGAAAAGAGTGTAAAGCATATACAGGTGGTAGACGAAAGATTAGCAGCACTTAGTACAAAAAAAAACAGACAAGAGGGGAACATATGATTCAAATAAACGATATTAAAATCTCTCGGGCTATTCCCTGAGACGTTAGTACTTTTTGGATGGAATTTGGCATTGTTTCGAGCGTCAAAATTTCTAACTTCAGTTGAAACGAGTCTTGATTTTTTAGCCTGTCTTGTGGGCATTATTGTTAGAAGAACTGTGGGATGGAGTGGGGTGAGATCAGTGATAATTCATCTGATTACGTCGTCCCGGATGGGGGTTAACCCGACATTGTCAAACTGGAGACCGGCGCTGCGTAACAATTCCTGTATACACAGCCGAAGGTTAATTTCCCATGTTCCGTGAATTGTCATTTTTATGGGCCTGGACGCCGGTCGGATGGTACAGATCCACCGACAATTGAGCAACTCAGGGCCCTTGAGATCAATGATGAAGAAAACCGTGGCTAACTATGATTAAAAAGTTACTCAGCTTCCACGCACAAGATCAGTAAATGGAAGAAGCTGAAAGAAAATCGGATAATCGAATAACAGCTAATAAATAACGGAACAACACTAAATCACAGCCTGTCTGAATAATTGTCGTCAGAAATTATTTGATGTCTGAGTGAACAACTCATCATGAACTCAACAGAATGATGAGTTACATCATAGTTCGGTTAACATCGAGTTTTGCTAAATGCAAAATATTCATCACAGTTAACAATGTTTAAAAAGGCACGCAGAGCATCACTAATAAATACCCCATGAGTGAAAATCTACAGGCGAAGCGAGTCATTTGATTTAACCCTTCGTCATTTACACTTCTTCCTAACACTTGATGTCTATACGGGAAGAGACAGGAGACATAAAATACCGACTTGGTTCAAATTGTAAAATATGGTAAAGATGCGTTCAAGTGTATGCCCCTGCATCATAACACCTGTAAGTTTCTTGTTTTTTCTAAAAGTTCGAGTTACGTGCAAAATGTAACTAGACAATCTGCCAGCCACGGCATTCCATGACACAGATACTCTTTCCCAGTGCTTGAATTTGGTGGATAACTCGAGAATCTATATTGTCAAGTAACCTTAACCTAGTCTCGAAATGTTGGTTTGTGTTTTCTGGCGCAAGGTCCAGAGAGGACAAGCTGAACCAAAAGAGATGCCAACAGCGTGCGGTGTTCCCAGGTGGTCACCCTACCAATTAATTACCGCGTCCGATGCTGCTTGATTTCGGTGATCGGACGAGAACCGGTGTTTTCAGCGTGGTATGGCCGTTGACTCTAGTCTCTAAAACAGGACGATGACGTCAAACAGTTGTTGCGAGAACATCCCAGAGCCTTAATGTCATCGAACTGTCATGGGCACTTCAAAAGAGACACAGCATAAGCTGATATCCTCCTCCTTTAACACTTCGCAATCATTAAGAGTTTTGGCAGTTGAATGGAACCAAAATATTTTTTTTATGTACAGGAGCTGTTTTTCTGCAAGCTTCGTTGAACTGAGCCGTGGAAAAATTCCTTATCAGCAAAACTAATTGCAACTGTTTCCTTTACTTCATGACAAGTTGCTTGAAGAACAAAAATTGTCAAGAAAAAAACCTTTTTGTAGCACAGTCGATTCCGGTTAATCGGACCACATCGGGACGCGATCATTTTGGTCCTAATAACCGGCTAGTCCGACTACACGAACATGCCCTATTAGGCTTATGCAATAGGATTTGCTTCGGTTCTTTAGGATTCGGTCCGAATAAGTGGCTGGCCCGATTAACCGGTGGTCCATTTAACAGGATTCCCCTGTATAACGAAACATAAGGTTCACCTACATTTATTTTTCGCAATAGAAACTAAAGTGAAAAAATTTGCAAAATAAAAAATATTGCGTATCCGCAATTCATAATCTTATTCAATGCATTATTTGCTTTTATTAGAAATTCGTGAAAAGACTAAAAGTAACGTATCACATAAAAATTACATTTAGGAAATATGTAATGATGCTGTTGTTACTTATGCTCCCTGGCCGGAAATATATTCCAGATCAAGTCCATATAGTCTTGCGGGGTGAGTTGTGCGGCTCCGGTGTACAATAGCACCACAAGGGTCGGAGTCCCGACTTAGCCAGGTGCCACCTCAATTTTGACCACCTCAAGGTGTGATATCTGGGTGGGATCGTACCTTCCCCATACACTGACCTCAAATAAGGACTTTTAGGTCTGCGGATTTAACCTGCCCATATCAGGCCTAGACACGAGGGTATTTAACGGCGCTTCTCGGGATTGAGCACCCTTATATCGAAAGCCAACACGCTACCGCTAGGCTACCCCTCGCTATATGTAATGACTAGCCGAATACCCGTGCTTCGCTACGGAGTACATTAAAATTAAATACAAATTAATTAATTACAAATTAAATGGAAATTATTAATTGCATACACTGACCGATGGTCAATGTATGCAATTAATACCCCAAAAAATTATATATTTATTAAAAAAATCGTAACGGATATTTTTATAGACAAAATAATGTAGAAGAAAATATTCAAATTAAGTACAGTGGTCAATGTATGCAATTAATTTCTATGTTTAATATCTATAAAACATACTAATTTGAATTAAATTCTTAAAAAACTTTCATCTCAATTAGTCTAGTGATTAAATTTTATCTTTTACCGTATTTCAATATTTTTTTGTCAATTTACTTCGCCGTTATATACCTGATGCAAAATTAATTTAAAGTATCACATAAAGAAAAGAAACCACGTGATCAGCATTTAATAAATTAAATACTAAACATTAATCTTTAAAAATTCTCCAAAAATCAGAAAATAGAGGTAGAAATTCGAAAAAGATTTTATTTTAAAGGCATTTTTATGATCTTTCTCGTGATATAAATTTTATAACCCTCAAATCATTATTTTAAATGCAAACTTTAAAAAGTGTTACAAAACTAGCTTAAAAGTTTAATTTTAAAAAACATCTAAGAAGAATTTTTCAAAAATCTTTCTTAGCGCACCCCTACACTATAAGAAGAATCGCCATGCAAAATTTCAGCCCTTTAGGTCCAGCGGTTTGATCTGTGCGTTATCTGTCAGTCAGTCAGTCAGTTACGGAACTGTTTTATATATATAGATGTATACAGTCATGAATTCAGTTACCCCCACATCTACTCCCTCCTATCCCACAAGACGCATCATTGTGTAAAAACTTTGTAACGGGAAAAATTCAAAACCCTAAAATTGTCTTTATGGTTTTAATTTTTAATTGGTTAAAGAAAAAACTTTGTTACACATAAATTGTTTTACGTAATGTGAGGTTGATTTTGCACGCAAAAGTCACTCATAGTCTGCAGCTTATTTCATTAAATAAATGACTAGACGCTAAAGGAAAGTCTGTTATACGGGAGACACTAGTTAAAACTATTTTTATTTACGTGTAGTCACTAAATAAAGAATGGAATAGTGTGGTGTTCAAGAAGTCATTGCTCCGTATCACAGTCCGATAAACAGCTTAAATATTCAATTATACAGTGTAACTAGGAAGTAATCAACGCAATTGAAATACATTAAGAACGTTTCAGGGATTTAACAGCCTCTGTAATGTACTTTCAGTTTAATTAGTTTTTCTGTTGCTTAATATATGCGGAATCATCTTTCAACATGATTAGAGGAACAATCTACGGTCATTAGCGTGTTTTTGTTGAACGTTCGTAGGAGCATATTTTTAATATTGGGGGAATAACGCGTATGTTGGAGTCAATGAAGCCATAAAAAATGGAATCGTTTACTATATTTTAACTATTACGTCTGGCTGTTCTTTTCGCTCATATTTTGAACATTAATTGCAATCAGACCACATCTAGCAAAAATGAGTTATTCTCTGCCAATATTTTATAGTTTTTTCCCGTTATGATACTCTATCAGTTGCTAGCAAGAATATATTATTCTCCTTTGAAATGAAATGTGTTAATAAAAGGATAGTTTTAAGTACAGTAGCACTTTGTTAATATGATATACTTCATTGAAGTGGTATATTTCTCGAAAATCTTTAGGGGAAAATTGTAATGGCATCGTGTGCTAGAAAAACAACACCCCCAAAACGACTGTAAGCATTAAATTTCTAGTTCTTGACTTCCAATATACCATGTTTAAACTCTAAAATTTAGTTATGATTTATTAATTGTACGTTTATGACTGCAATTAACTATTTATTAGTAATAACATTATCGTATTTGTTTATATTTCAGCTGATATAGTCTAAATATATATGCATGTAGTCGGGCTGTACAGGGAACGGCGTGTTCATCAATTCCTCAAATATAAGGATCAAATTTAGAAATCCCGATAATAGCTCAGTTTTTATATCAGAGATGATGGCCATTATAGAGTCCCTAAGATATGCTGAGTCATATCCATTTAAATATATCGGGATTTTGACCGACGAAAAGAGTGCCATTCAGCATCTAATGAACTGGCCACTTATCACTGATAAAACATGTACCGACATTCACTTTCTCCTTTCTCTCAATCAATAACTTTTCAGTACCTCCCGTGGGTTTGTTCGGCACGATCAGGCCGACCAACTATCAAATGAGAGCTTTTTAGAGGATTTGTCCCTGTTTGATGTCCTAACTGCACCACAGTCTCAATCCGTTTTTAAAACCAGGCTATACAGTGTTTGACTCGTCGCCGGAGTCTAGACAAGCGCCGTGGTCTGGCCTTGTTCTTAAGAGGTTCAATACCAATACAGACTGTCCTGGCTCGTCTTCGGTGTGACCATACAAAAAAGTATGCTCTGCGAGAACTCTATAAAGGTCTTTTCTCCTTGTTTCTGTACTGCCGCTCCTGAGAATCCTACCCATATTGTGAACTGTGTAAGTATCCCCGTCAGCATGTTTGCCAAACACACAGCAGGACACAGCTGCCTCCCTTTTGCTCATACGACACGGCTTCATAGACCTGGTCTAGCATTTTCTAATCGAGGGGCTTAACAAGAACAACATATTTGTTTATGTATTTTCATTGTGTTATTTATTATATTTAAGTTACTAAGCCGATTCTTTTGGCAGTCCGTGAGAGAAAACTACTGCATCAATTTACTTCATTGTAGTCTCAAACGAAAGATTTTAATCTATAGATGTGTCAAATTTCGTTTTTGTAACCGAAATTTTTATTCATTAGCGATAATTTACAATTAAATATTGCTTTTTGCGCATGCTCAGTGACATGTTTAAATCTGGATTTAGATACTCACTAAGCACGAGGCCGCATGAGCACAGTAATTTGTTTCTGCGCAGGCTCAGTGACATGTTTTAATATGGGTTTAGATACTCACTAAACACGACACCGCGTAAACACGTTAATTTGTTCATTCCGTGGAATCTCTTTCTAGCTCTGAGCAGAATTGTGTGATGATTGGAGTCCCTTGATCATCAGGTTTAAACTCCAGTACGCAAGATGTTATGTTATCAATGATAATGTGCTCAATAGTTAAAATTTAAAGGCTAAGTACATAAATTAAGAGTGAAATTACAATCAAAGTACAAAAATTTAAAGTTTAACACCTTCATAAGTTGAAGGGTGGGGGAAATTTAAGATTAATTAGTTAAACAGGTAGTAAGAGAAAGAGAATAATTTATTATGGTTAATTTTAAGACAAGAGGCAGGAAGAACAGTTGGCAAGATTAGGAAAGGTGGCCCTCAGCAAAAGAAAAAAAAAGGCCCTCTTCAGGGTCATACAATTCGTAACGAGTTAATTGCAGAATTCCACGGGGGAAAAAAGAAATATCAGGGTGGGTCTTTCTAGCTCTCTCTCTGCCATTTTATTTTTAAAATGGCAGCTTGAGAATTGCGATGTGATTATGAGACGCAATGTATGTGATAATTGCGACATGCATTGCGTATGTCGTAATTGCAAATGACATACGCAATGTCATTTGTAATGACGTTGCGTATTATTGCAATATGCAAAGATACGCAATATTGCAATGATTATGTTTGTGATCATAACATTGCAATATTGCGTTATGATCACAAACATATGATCACATTATGTTTGTGAGATATAGAATTAAACCAGACGGAAATAGTTTATTTCGCACTGTTGAGTAACCATGTTTCTTTTTATTGGGTTCAATGGTAATTTTTTAAAGTGTATTTTTCTATTCTTAATATTATAATTTTCAACATTTTGCAATGATGTGTTGAGTATAATTTTGGCATTAGTACATTTATTTGCTATACAGCCGTCATGTTTTAACGGGTACCAACTAGTAAATAATAAATAATACCAATAAAGGCTTCTTTGTGCGTTTATAAATACTTATGTATATTGTAGCGTACTGGAAATATGGTCTTATTTTTTCCCGAGACCCCACAAGCGCTTGAAACACAGCTTCGTGTTTTTCAAGGAATGTGTTGTTCGGTTCCAACAATTCGGAACACGTAGGGGGATTAAAAACCGTTTCCCTTACAGATGCAGCCACTAAAGCTGTCATCTTAACTTTTCTGCAATGTAGTAAGGTTCGGCGTCTAAGAAGAGCTGTCAGCCGTTAAGCTGCCGGCCCCTCTACCCCTTCTGAAAGTACAGACATTCCAAGAAGACGGACCCTGAATTGCCAGCCGAGTGGCGAGGCTTGGAGTTGGTTTTTTTTCGAGAGAGCGGCGTATTACATCGACCCGAGCGGTTGTGATTTTGTGAGGCTCCTGTTTGTTTGGGTCGGAATGGGCCCTGGAGCTCGCACTGTAAATCTGCACGTAAATTAAGTGAATATGTCGAAAATGTCTAATGTTTAATTTTTTTTGTCAATAAATTGTTGATTTTTTTGTTTTAAAAATTTGGCCTTCGTTTGTTAATTAGAACTCTGTCTTTCTTGGTATGGATCAATAGTTGTGAAATTTCTTCAAAATACCTCAGAGAGTTTATCAGCCTTACAGTGACGCCACAATATTGTCAATTATTAAAACCAACCAGTTTATTAAATTATTTGGAAGAGCAACATAAAGGAAAAAATTCTTATTATTATAAATTTTTACAAATTTAATTTCAGCGAGGTTTGCATCTTAAGCCTTGTAATATTTTTATTATTACTAATTGTAGACATCTCCTGAGGCATGAAACGTATAACATGATAAAATTTAACTACCCAGAAATTTCACAATTATGTGCGCCTAATACTTGAATAATTTCATACTCTATGAAATATCATTAATATTATCTAAAAGGGTAGTGTAGTTTTTAACATTCATTAATAAATTAATAATAAAAAGCTAAATTTTAAATTATCGGAATAATTTAAATTATTACAATAATAAGTATACAATTATATCATAGGATAATTATAATACCCAAATGCGATCCCCCCACGTGTCACCCCTGCTCGGTCAAAATTGAGGTGGCACCAGGGAGTGGTGTCAGTTTACGTACACGGTGTCCCCATTGAAGGCAACTAACGAGTCTAGCTGATTATGTGCGAAAGTCTTCATAGACAAGTGCTCCGCTTTGGCAAACAACAACATAACACCAAAATTTGAGTGTATCATGTACTCAAGCACATTGCTTATACGCTAAGCACAAATGTATAAGCGATAAATTAACAAACCACCTTGAATAACTTTTTATATAAGTTTTTGTAACGGAAAAAAAGGAACGGCACTATATTCTGTAGTAAGAAAATTGGTAATGGCACTATAATCTGTGCAGGTGAAAATGTTATGGCATCATATCAGTGGAGTAGAACGGCATCGTAGTTTATACTGGTGAAGGAACGGCACAATAGTTCGTGGAATTCGACGACACAATGTGCGTAAAAAAGGAAACCTGGCCGAAAATCTATGATGAATATTTTTATGAAGAATATCAGTCAATAAGCGTGAATCGTTCGCTAAAAAAAAAGAGTCAGAAACTCTTCGAGGAAGGTACACGCATCTCGGACGTCTGCCAGCCAAAACACAAAGGGAACAGGTGAAGTATCCTAGGTACTGTCAGGAATGCTATAAAATATAGCGACGAACAAGTCAGGAACGTAATGAAGATAAATACCTGTAGAGTATCGCCAACTGGAACACCTCATCATTTCTCACAAAAAACTTTGATACTAAGTCAAGGAAATGTGCATTTTTTGAAGTCCGGACTCTTCAGTTCGTGTTTGCCGATAAGTGATCGTGAAGTAGTGGCTGCGAAGGAATACAGAACCACAGGAAGTTCCAACGTCGACTACTATCCTGGCAGGATATCAAGTAAAAAATTAAAATAAAACTAACTCAGCTTTTATTGGACTACACAAAATTTATTGTATTTAATACTAGGCCTTACGTAGTACAAGATTACTGCAATACATAATGTTACTTCTTCACTGAAGTTCTCACATTAACTGTAAAATCAGTTAGAAGAAAAATGACCGTCATGGTCTATAAAAATACATATAAAGAAAATGGTATAGCCTCCTCCAGAATTAGGCAAAAAGCCGCCTTCTGGAGTGGCTTTGAGGAACCGACCTATATATTCAGAAAAATATCGTAATCTGTTTATTCAATTTCTTCCAAGTCAGAACGAGAGGGAGAGAGGGTTGCAATACAGTTGCGTGCCAACATGCCAAGCGCCGTAGCCTACCTTCGGTGAAGGAGGGAGCGCATTTAGCGGAAAGAGCGATAACAGTAGAAAAGTTGCAGCCATGTGCTTTAGCGTAAAGGCGCGGTAGATTTTAAAAGCAGTAATTGGCTGAGCAGGTGAGACCTGGCGACTTTCAAAATTCACCAAAATTTGGCGATTTTGCGCCAAAGTGGTTTTCTCAGAAACTGCCTTGAACCAATTAACGTGAGTACCTTTCTGAGCTTATGTGCCGACGCGCTTTTGTAGCAATAATTGACAAACGTTCCCTGAAGCGCTGCGTAAAGAAATACGGCACTCGAATGTGATTTTGTTAGATGGAACACTGCTTGTTAGCCAGTAAACAGGAAACCATAATTTAAAAGGAGCCTGGGAAAGAAGACCGTAATGGTTTCTTTAACAATATCGAGCAGTTTCAATTCACGAACAGATGTGAATGATTAAGCAAAAACAACGTTACGGGAAGACCACCCAGAATTTAAGGCTAGGATAAGAAACACATTTGTTAACGTTAACTATTGTTCGAAAAGTAACTGAATTAAAATATTTCATGGCATTAAATAAATTTTACATTTCAATTGGGGCAAAATAGGCACAACCTAACTGTAGCGACAAATTCCACGATACAGTTTTTATACGCTAATCATTATAAAAAAGTTTAAAATATGCTTGTTTGAAAGTTTATGTATGGATATCAACATTATCATTTACCTTTACAGTCATTGTTATTTATTAACATAGAAGGATAAATAAACGAGAAATTATTATCATTATCATAAATTTAAATTTATTTAAGGTCAGTGGAATTTATATTTGAAACTAATCGACAGTTTATTTCCTCTAAATTGTTGAAATTTAAAAAAGCATTATATTTAAATCGCTTTGCAAAAATTTATCTTGCGAGGAGTATTATGATTCTGCGCACATAATATTAAAACTATTTTATGTCTAGTAACAGCTGCCTACATGATGTAGTGGTTAGTGTCGTGAGAAGGATTGGGTTCAAATCCTGAACCAGATTTGGTCTTTACCGTGTTGGCCCCTCATAGGGAGCAATGCTGGTTCACCAATAGGGTGCTCCCGTAATACATTAGCCAGGAAGACTTAGCGGTCAATAACAAAAGACAAACGTCCCACGACAAGTGGGACATTAGAAAAAAAATATCTAGTAACATGTTGTTAAAAATTATTTGTGAAATTAATTTATAAAAAAACATTTGAATAATGGAAAAGGAAAATTTGAATTATTCAAATAAATGATAATCATTCTTAAAGAAGTAACAATAATACCAAAGAGCATACGTTTTTGCTAGGATAGTATACGCAACAATAATTAATAAGCCATCACAAAATTTAAAAATTAAGTAAAAAATCTTACAGTTAGATAATATTTCAAAACTTTTCAAGCATATAGATAAAAGAATAAACATCGGCTGAAAGACTCCTATAAAAATACGCCAAGTTTCATCTAAGACTCTTTTATTTATAATTTTAAAAAAGCGTACAAGGAAAAATTACGGATGGTTTAAAACAGTTACGAAAGAATAGCTTATACAAAATTCAGTCTAAAAACTTCCTAAACTGACCTTAAAATGTATACATGGTGACAGTTAAAAATGATAGAAGTGCTGAGCTTGGTGAACAGAGGAAACATGGATAGTTGTACTCTGTTTGGACGCAGTCCCTTTATGAATTTTTAGAGGCAGTGTTTATGTATATTTTCAATTTCTAGATCATAATTTATTAGTTAGAGAAGGAAGCAAGGAAGTTTGCATTTCCCTTTGTCTCTATGGGCAAATTAATGATCATACGACAGAAGTAGATACAGTGTATTTGTTTCCGTGAGTAATCGAATAAAGTCCTGTAGCGAATCTTTCTTTTTGTCTAATAGCTTAGTGACTCTCGTGGTTTTGATGGAAAATCAAAAACTGAAAATAACAAACAGATTGCTTATTCTCTACTCTGCTTCAACATATGTATTAAAAAAGATATTACAAGCAACTTAAAATATCCCATTCAAAATCTATAGCTACATTAGATACTACTAGATTCGATTTGAAATATCAAATCCCAGATTCAAAAGAAAAACACAGTACACTTATATGTATAACGAATGATATCATTCATATCACGAACTTACTTGTAACGAAATTTTCTATTTTCTGCAGGACCCTGACTTTCCACACTAATTAAACCTCATTGCTTTTCCACTCTAATTAAACCTCATACAACGATAAACAGATTTTTTTTACTGTGTAAGAACTTTTTTCAACATCTGAATTTTTTTCCTGCTTTTTTTTTCCCTTTTTCACATATTTATCATGCCGACGCTCCTATGAGTACGCGTGGAGAGGAAAAAGAAATTCACGAATTTTCTTCAGATAAATTTTCATATTTTAAGAACAAATATTTTACAAAAAGCATAAAAAATTAATGAACTAAAAAGGAAAAAGGAGCTTAAAAAATATAAAATTTTTAAAAAATTCATATCTTGTAAGAAACCTGTGAGAATTGCGGTTATTTAATGTTTAAGAATTTACATGGTGTACGAAACATATTAATCAACAAAATTATCTTGAAATTTAGTAAACTTATAAATGCAAATTTCACGTTTTTTAGGCTTTAATTTCTTAAAAGGATCTTTTCTTAAGCAAAACTAGCAATTGCCATTTTTTTTTCAAAATTGAGTTAAAGATACTCTTTATAATATTTCAATCAGTTAAAGACGAAATTTTTTTGGAAAGTGGACTACTAATAAAAAATAATGTGGGAATTCTTCTATAGGTATTTCAGATTTATATCTTCAAAAATGCATAAGATATAGTTCTTTTTTCATTACAGGAAACAACAATTTGATGGAGAGTTCTAATTTCACTTCGACACCACTCATATCCATTGGGATAAATTACATTTTTTTAAATATTTCTTATGTAATAATTTTTTTTTTGTCAGCTATAAACTTGCTTGTAAATAATTACTTTACCTGAACAATTCTCGCCCCATGAATTATAGTTAACCTCAGTGCTTCAATTTCTCGTTTTATAACATTACTTTTAATTTCTCTTAAATTAAGGTTACTCCACACCGAAGTTTTCAATGGAAACGTTGGGATTTCGTTAAATATGTGGACATTTGACTTTATCCATTGCGTATTCTTCTAGATACGATATTATTAAAGAATTCAAAATTCCTTAAAACAAAAATAACGCAAAAAAGAAATTTTTTTCTCTTTCCTAGACTAATAAAGTGAAAGTAATATTTTGTTAAATCTTCAAAGGCATGTGAATCAATACTGTTTAAGAGATAATCGGAGACTTCTAGTAAGAAAGTTTTTGAGTTTGAAAATTCTCCACTTTCTGAGAAAGATTCACGATGAAACACTGCAACTTTAGAATTTCTCACTTACGATTCAAAAATATATAACATAAAGAAAATTCGAAGTAAAATTTATAATTGAAATAGAAGAAATTTCTGTTCTTAAAAATACCAATCGGGTGAAAAGATTAGGGGACAGTCGAAATTAAATTCCTTAATTTATCTCGACTATTACATATTTCTAAAAAATAGTTTAAATGGCACGATTTGGTTTATAATCATGAAATTTTCGAGCAAGCTTAAAGGCAGATAGAAGATTAAATATAAAAGGATTTTCAGTCTCTGCTCAGAAAGCGTTGAAGGCTGTCAAATGAGAAAAAGCTTCTATACTACTGGTATTTCAATGTTTTAGAAGTGTTAATTCATCTTTGGCAGTCGTGACACAACAGAATTTTCAGATTGTGATATTGTACACGTGAACCCTTTCGTTACCATTTTTCGTTAGTATTCGTAATCACGTAACAACAAGCATTAAACTGGAACAAAAGTTTTATGAAAATTCCCATTGAAATCGAATGAAATTAATTTTGTATACAGTCGTTAACAAAAATTTCGAAGTAATTAAAATATTTTTTAATGGTATCAATTTTTTTTTATGTTGTGCCATTAGGCTTAAAGTAATTCTAACTCGTATTCTGATATAAATTGATTGCATGTAAAATATTTAATTTTAGCGCTAAAACAGGATCAATATTTTCATTTATGTTCACTCTTTAGTATGATTCCCATGGATAATCCCTTCATAGGTGAACATAAAAATAGGGTAGACGTTGTTTCAGATTAGAAAGCGGTGATTTCGCCTAACTAACAGCAGGTAAGACGATAAACCGTGAAAAATGACACGTCATCTGCATATCAAGTACGTTAAAAACTGTCTTGAAAAGCCATACTAACCCTCTCTTTTAATTGAACTACTTAACATAGCAAGAGTTGAAATTCCCCTCCCCAAATCAGTCCCACACATGCACACAACATCAGAGAAATATTAAAAGATAACTCCCCTTTTTTATCATAAAAAAAAGAAAATGGATAGAATAGACCGTCCATTTGTTTCTCTTCTTTTTTCCCCCTTCTCTTTCTTTTATTTCTCTCTCTCTCTCTCTCTTTCTCTCTCTCTCTTTCCTTCTGTCTCTTCATCCCTCTGTAAGTTTGGAAGTAGATCCAAAATCTAGAGCACTGATTGAGTTACTGGAATCACGTGACAGGCGCCCCTGGCAGGTCGCCAACAGCCCCCTTTTACAGACGCCCCGGCGCCAAGTGGGCCCCCCCCCTTTCCAATTCTTTCCCTAGACCCTCCTCCGCAATTTCTCATAGATCGCACCCCCTTGTTGTCTCCCCCCCCCTCCGTCTTCTGGGGGAGTCCTAATGCATCGGTTTTTTTAACGTCTTTGATAATTTATAATGCTAGGAAATGGTCTGAACAATTAATTTCGAAACTTGGTGGTCTTTTTGCGTGAGATCTTCGATTGCTTTGAGAGCGGGGGGTGATGAAACGCTTCTCTGGATTTCAGTTATTTGAGCACTCACGCTCCCGTGTCGTAGGACATGCCGTCTATCGACAAGGGGGGTTGTCAGACGACAATCATATTGTCAACCGATTTACAGACACTTTGCCAATGGTTCAGAAACTCTAGCCCGCCGGCCCTTTGCGTCAAATAATTTTGAAAGAGTCATATATATTTATATATAAATATATATATATATATATATATATATATATATATATATATATATATATATATATATATATATATATATATATATATATATATATATGGATTACGGGCCCCACTGCTCGTGAAACCAGAGATAAAAACTGACGATTTCCAGACATGATAAACTGACTAAGCTATTGTATAATATTCCTCAAGTATTGCTTTCGAACATAATTTTTGAATTCTGGTTATCAAAAATACAGTTCAGTTTCTATTTAGGGACGTCTCGCCGTTTCACTTAAAAACTTCTGTATAAAGAACATCATTGATATCGAAATTAGATTAATATATAAAACATCCGTCTGATGAAATACCAAAAGTTTTAGAAAATTAAACTAAACGAATATTGTACAAAGGAACGTCAACTACTCAAGTAAATTCATTAAAAACAAGAGAATATGAGACAATTGCCTTGAAGAAAAAATAAAATTAAATAACAGATATAAATAATAAAATTATCTCATAAAAAATGTTTTATATAAGTAATGAATAGTTACAAAAATATTATAGCAGAGAAACCAGATATATATATATATGTAATGATAGCAAAGGAGATGTCGGAGGACAGGTAGAGACCCCGAATCACATTATGAAGTCATAGTACTTGTAGTCGTCTGAGCATTAAACAGTAGAAGTGGTCACGAGTGGAGGCAAAAGCTTAGGCAGGGAGTCCAGTCGAGGAACACGGGCATCCACATAATTTGACACATAATCCTTTTATTTCTTAGAATTACTTTATTGCTGGACATCATTTAGTCGAAATTATATCATTTAGCCGAACATATTAACTCAACATATCTTGCGGTCAACGGGGAAAAACTCCGGCAGCGCAACGCTGCGACGTAACGGACGGAAAGCTAAAACTCTACATGTTAATGGCTTGGGCCGAATACAAAAGATTGCGTAGAGAGACGCCGAGGAACGCTGATTCTTGCGCAATGTACAGGCGCTCAGAACTTTTAATTGGTTAAAAATTGACACCTGACTTTAACGCGTCATATGGGGTGATGATTTCGAATGTTCCACGAGGTTCGATCTTATATAAGTGTTGGCCGTACGTGGCTTTTAGGGGGAAAACTAATAGCTTAATTTGGTATATCTAGATCAAAATCAAATTGAGGGATAATGTTATGTTGCGGTAGAACAAAGTAAATGAAGGGAAAGGTTTCTCGTTTCATATATGTATAGGTGGTTATAAAAATAATGGAAATACCTGTCAGTATTGGTAATGTTTATGAATGTGCTCCATGTTAATTAATAAACAAGTCTGGACACCAGCATTTGTTTAGCGAATGCAGTGTATATATTTTTAGCTTAGTCAGTTCAATAGCTTAGTCAGTTTATCAGGCAGCCGTAATGAAGCTATGGGCATAGTGCTTTTTGTGTGGATAGGGTAAGATGCCAGACCCTGAAGACTTTCAGAGAGGACAAATTATTGACGCCCGTCTGCTTGGTTACTTCAACCTCCAGAGATTTTAGTGCTTTCCGAGCTGTGGTATCGAAAGTCATGAAGGTAAACACAGTGAACGGAAAAACATCCTCCGTGAAAGAGAATATGGAACAAAAATGAAAGTTGGGTGAAAGAGACTGATGGATATTGAAGCAGATTATAACATAAAAAAAATAATCAATTGCAACCCAAATGACCGTAGAGCTCAATATACCCCTGCAGGCTCGAGTATCAATTATTACAATTAAGAGGGAACTTCACAAACAAAGCATTTTAGGAAGAGTAATAATTCCGATGCCACTTGTAACAGATGTAACTACAAAACCTCCTCTAAATTGGTGCCACAACACACAAATCCCGGTCGAGTGATATGTGTTGTTGTTGTTGCTAATGCCCACTGGTTGGAGGTTCCATTCACCAGGTTCTAATAGGCTATTGGGCTGAAAGGGGCAGCTCCTGTTTTGAATTATCACCACAAGGGTCGGAGTCCCACTTGGCTAAATGACCAGTCCCGTAATTTTGTACCGTGTCAAGTGACGAGACCGAAACACCTAGACCCCGCACCTCCAGAGGTAAAATGGAGAACTTGTAGGACATTGCAGCCCCGACCTATTTAACGGTCCCCGGCCACCATTAGTGAACACGGCGGTGGATTTTCAGAGACGAGCATCGAACCAGGGACGTTCAGATCACTGGCCCGCTGCTCTTGGCAACTGGGCCACCGCGCCCATGAGTGATATGTGTTGAATGTCATTTGGTCAGACGAAATATCGTTCATATTGTTCCCTACAGCATGACTTGTATACGTCAGGAGAACACCTACATAAGCGTATCATCCGATTGTCTCATAACTGTCAAGCATGGGGGAAAATTTGTCAACGTCTGAACAGCCATATGATGGTTTTCAGATGGCCTTATTGTAACCCTAAAAGAGATATTGACTAGGAAGGACTATGTCGAACTTTTAGCCAGCCAGTCCATCCTATGTTGCAAATATTGATTCCTGCGGGAGATGGGGTTTTCCAGGATGATAGTGCTCCTATATATACAGATAGACATGTCAATTTGTAGTTTTAAGTACATAAAGACGAATTCAAACGTTTTACCTGCTCCCACAGTTCACCCAGACTCAATATCATCAAACTTCTGTGGTCTGTTTTAGAGAATAGAGTCAGGAATTAATATCTAACATCAATCTCTACAGGAATTGTCACGATTTCTCCATAAAGAATGGTATAATACCTTAACTCCTATTCATGAATGGTATAATTCTAATCCTTGTTGAGTTCAGGAGGCAATTCATGCCAAATGTGGTTCTACGCCTTATTAATACTAGATTCCGTGTTTTACCTTTGTGTTTCCATTATTTTGATAACCACCTGTATATATCTAAGAGATGCAGCGATTAGATGATGCTGGCAAGTGTAGATGGACAAAGCCAAATTTAAGTGTGATGATGGCAGCGATCGACTTAGGACCACAACTGAACGGGAAGACAGAGCGATCGTCAGATCAGCTGTCAAAGCAACGGATTCGTCGTTACCAACCATGCGACGTGTGACCACACAAGTGTCCAACATGACCATTCACGACGACTGAGAGAGCGGAATCTACACTCTCGCCAATCGTTGCACTGCTTACCTCTCACGCATGTACACTGTCAAGTCCGATTACAGTGGTGCTTAACTCGATCAACGTGTAACTTCGCTGACTGGGAACCCACAGTCTTCAGTGTCCTATTGTGTCCTGAAAACCACCGAAGACGTGTCTGGAGGCATCCAGGCCAGCGTGGAGATCCTGTCCTTACTATCACACGCCCCACAGACCTACAACAGGGCGTTAAGGCCTGGGGTGCCAGTTCCTTTGATAGCCGCACCCCTTTCTTTAGTCATTAACCCCTTAAAGATCGCATAATTTTGAAGAAAACGGTAATAAAAGGGTTTTTCCGGAGTATTCCATTTATTTCTTGATCTGCCATATCTAGTTTTTAAATAAAAAAAACTATCCTCAATTACATTGTAAATATTCTGGTGCTGCCATCTGGTATGTAAAATAAGAACTTTTTCAGGGTAAATGAAATGGGTTGTTTTAAACTTTTTGGTGCGTTACTTTTAAACATTCCAGCCCAGAAATATCACGGGCACGAGGAATAGAAGGCGATACCTCACCCCGTGATTTTCAAGGGAGCGATAAGGAAGGGGTTAATGACACACTTACACCACAGCGGTATGTAGACGACATTCTACAACCCGTTTTGTTGTCGTTCCTCTTGCGTCGCTCCAAACTTACTTTTCAACAAGATAATGCCTTCAACGGCCCGTGTTGCTATGAATTGTCTTTTATCTTGCCGAACACTTTCTTGGCCACCCTGGTCGCCCGATCTCCCTCCCATAGAGCACATTTGGGACGTGATGGGAAGACGATTGCAACTATCCCGGAATGTTGCTGATTTAGCCCGAAAGTTGGAGACTATTTAGCAAGAAATACCGCAGGACACCTTCCGGGAACATTATCAAGGTATGCCATGCCGGGTGACAGATTGCATCTAGGACGGAGGTGGGCCTCCGTCCTATTTTAGACAATACAAATTACTATAGTACAAGAAAGCTGTAAAAGTTTTAAAAAAACATTAACAGGCTTTCATTTTTATATTGTGAAATTTAGTGATATCAGAGATTATAATTAATTAAGGCTCTAAAATCCTTAATACCACTATGAATTTACATCAAACTTTACTACAATTTAACCTCATTAAATAAACTTCAAAATTAATTCTGATACATATATAAAGGTTTTTTTAACTTTTATAACTTTTAATTGCCAAAATGTGGATGTTTTAAGCTGCAAAACAAATTTGCAACGTTAAATTTTATTTACCGTATTCTGTAAGGCTAATAGAATAAATTGCGTTTCCCGGCGGTATATTTTTGTGGGGAGTGGGTGCGGGGTATTTTATGCGTCTATAAAGCATAAGAAATATAAGCTTTCCTCCAACTGACGGTGTTTTATGATCTAATATTTGGTTTGGGAATAAAATGTGGTGCATCTTTTTTTGCAGTTTGTCTCAGTAGATAATAATTTTTTTTTCTTTCTTTTATATGAAAGATGTCTTTGAACTAGAATGTACAAATTCTAAAAGAGGGGTAACTTAAAAGGTACTTCCACACTTTCAAATTAAACAATTTTTTGCTACTAAATTATTATGACGTAATTTACCATTTTTTTTCCTAAGAGGAAGAAAAGGATGAATTGACATACCAAAAATTTAGTCATTTTGATATATTTATATCTCGTTGGGTTGAATAATTCCAGATAGTAATTTAAATTGAAACTGTTTATTTATAACACCTCTAAGGAATATCGACACTGAAGTTAACAAGGCAAGAAAAATTATATATATATATATATATATATATATATATATATATATATATATATATATATATATATATATATATATATATATATATATATATAATAAAAACTTCGAGCCAGTTTGCCCGTAAATTCCATGCAGAAAAACATACAAAATTGTATGCAGTCCTTTTTGGAGAGAAGTATAAAATTTTGCTCCTTTTAGTTACATTTCTGACTGCTAGACGGAGCTATACCGATCTTGATATTAGTCTAAATATTTACGAAATTGTAGAAATCTCTACAAAAGCAGCTCAAGACGTATTCATAAACAGCAGGGGACATATATTAAAAATTTATTTTATAACAACTTCTCATTGCTTTTATTACTTGCTTTGCTTTTTTTATGCAGAATCTTCATTTATGGGGATTATGTTATCACTCTGAATGAAAACGCAGTTTCTATTATAGCCTTGTCCGTCTCCTTTTCTAATGCAATAGTTAGAAAAAGGCTACTTGTTTTCAGATATATAAGTAATAAGCTCTAGCTATCCCCTTTAAACAAAAACATTATTTAACTCTTTTGATTTCAGTACATTTAAAGTTGCACTAGTACCAAAGCTGAAGGAAGACCCCTAGGTTTGAAGGCATCGCTAGTGAATACTTGACAATTAATTATGAGACTAGCAGTAAAAATATTGATAATATTCGCTCCCGTTCGCATGCTCTTGTGTCCATATACGGAGCTTTACAATATATATTTTTTTAAATTTCGAACTTTGACATCTATATATATAAAACGCGTAGGTATGCGGCACAAAAATCGACGATATTTCTACACTCAGAATGGCAACGGCTGCAACTATCGGATGTAAACATTAGAAGCCGTCCGCAATTTAAAACCGCGTGTGTGCAGCGGTGACATTTGTTACAACCGCTGATGGTTTGACAAAATATGCCCAGACCTATCAAATCCAGTGCTTAGTCATGGGCAGTTGTATGTAGGTTTATCTAGAGTTCGTTCTATTGATTCTGTCACTGTAGTATGTCCTACTTCTGAAATACTCATCCGTGTATATCAAGAAGTTGTATGAATATCATAGTTGTAATCCACACTGTATTTTGGTACTTGCTGAATTTTTACTCCATTTCAGAAGTGAAGAAATTTTCCCAACAATTTGTTATTTCATACGATTAAGTGAAGATATCTGAATTGTGAACAATAGTACATACAAAGAGTGATGTAGTCCACACTATATTGGTACTTGCTGAATTTTTACTCCATTTTAGAAGTGAGGAAATTTCCCCAACAATTTATTATTTCATATGATTAAGTGAAGATATCTGAATTGTGAACAATAGTACATACAAAGAGTGATGTAGTCCACACTATTTTGGTACTGGCTGAATTTTTACTCCATTTTAGAAGTGAGGAAATTTTCCCAACAATTTATTATTTCATACGATTAAGTGAAGATATCTGAATTGTGAACAATAGTACATACAAAGAGTGATGTAGTCCACACTATTTTGGTACTGGCTGAATTTTTACTCCATTTTAGAAGTGAGGAAATTTTCCCAACAATTTATTATTTCATATGATTAAGTGAAGATATCTGAATTGTGAACAATAGTACATACAAAGAGTGATGTAGTCCACACTATTTTGGTACTGGCTGAATTTTTACTCCATTTTTTAAGTGAAAAAAAATTTCCCCAACATTTCTTACTTGATGTAATGATAAAGTGTAGATACATTAATTTTGAAAAATTGTACATACAGAGATGGGTGTAATTTTAAAAATCATTAGTGTTGGGTTTCTCAGTTTTATCTTTAACTCTGTTCTGAAGTAATGGAAATTCACATTCTTAAATCACGATGTTTCAGAATCAGCCTTATAGTGAATTTAGCAATGATTATAATTTTTTGGCTGAGATCCCACTACCCCTTAAAAACATATATTTATGATGACAGGTAATGGTAACATTCCTTACATATGTTACTTTCAGTTGAGTTGTTTTGCAAATCTATATATATATATATATATATATATATATATATATATATATATAAATAGTTCCGTAATTGACTCACTGACTGACATACAACGCACAGACCAAACCGCTGGACCTAAAGGGCTGAAATTTTGCATGGCGATTCTTCTTATAGTGTAGGGGTGCACTAAGAAAGATTTTTCAAAAATTCTTCTTAGAATTTTTAAAATTAAATGTTTAAGCTTTTTTGTAACTTTTTTTAAGTTTGCATTTAAAATAATAAATTGAGCGTTATAAAATTTATACCACAAGAAAGATAATAAAAGAAATTCCTTTGAAATGAGATCTTTTTCGAATCTTTACCTCCATTTTCTGATTTTTGGTGAATTTTTAAAGATTAATTTTTAGGATTCAATTTATTAAATGCTGATCACGTGATTTCCTTTTCTGGTACTTTAAATAAATTTACATCAATTGTATACATTGATCGTCGTATTTATTATATATATATATATTTATTTATTTTTTTTGGCATTAATTGCATACATTGACAGTTGCTTTGAATGTATTCCGTAGCGAAGTTCGGGTTTTCAGCTAGTGAAAATATAAAACTAAAAGCGACCATGCTGGTCGCGCAGCGGCTAGTTTCTAAGAAAAGAACCGATTAATAAAGCTAACTTGTCGAATATTCTTTAAATTTTTGATGAATTTTTTTCTCAAAATTTGCTAATTTTTAGCCCCCTGAACACAACTATCTTATTACCCCCTATAAAATATATTATATAGAATGTGGTTATTTTTATGGTATGTTTATACAAGGCGTGTTCAAAATGAAACCCGTTCGAGCGTGCCACGGGATGATTTGATATTTGATTTTCAGAACTCAAAAGCTAAAGTGTAGCTATATGTGTCGCATATGCGCATTATCCTCAAATTTTTCCTCTGGCTTCATTTGTTGATGCGTGGCATTACGCCTAAAATGACTGATGTGGTTCAAAACCTATCTAAGCAGGATAAGTGATCTGAAATTCAGTTTTTAACAGCTGAGGGTTGCGAGCCAGGGAAGATTCCTCTGAGTATTGCCTCGGGTTTAAGGACCCCAACTCCACGATCAACGGCCAGCGGAACACCCCAAAATTCCATAATTTGCACGAGTCATCAATTATAAGCGATCCGGCATGTTTAAGGAGTCATTATTCTTCATGACAATGCACGGCCGCGTGTCACTAATAATGCTGTTGTTGCGCTAGCCGGTACAAAAAGGGAGGTCCTTGAACATCCTGCATATAGCCCAGATATGACTTTCACCTTTTCGGACTATTAGAGAAATTCCTAGACAAAGATTCAACAGGCGGAAATTAAGTACTGGTTCAAGCAGCTACCGAAGTTTTTCTTCGTGGACGGAATTCATCGCCCGGAATTCATCGCCTTCTCAAACACTTGAATGCCTGCCCAAAGTCCATCGGGGACATCTGAGAAACAATATACGTAGTAAGCTTCAGTAAATACTACTCTCTCTATTTGCTTATGTTTCGTCTTTTCATTCTTCTTCGTCTAATGGCTACACATCTGGACCGGGTCTTATTTGAACACTTCTTATAGTCATTGGAGGCGTTATATCGCCCAGGTAATACTTTGCTGATACACCGCAAACGGCAACAAAAAGATTAATTAGTATATAGCTTTCGATCGCCTGCCCTTTATTTTCTACTATATCACATACTTTTTGTGGTAATTTCTGTATTTGTCAACATATTTTCTCAGATACATGAGGCGGTGAAAGGCAAAGTGGTGTAAGTCACATTTTCAACTTTTTTCATTTGAGGGCAAAAATGTAATCTCCATGTTCAATTTGTAGTGGAATTGCAAATAGTTATTATTTGCAATATTATAATAATTATTAGGAATTAAAATTTGTTCAATTTATGGTGGAATTTTTTGTAGGTTTTGATATAAAACTCTTTTGACTTACACCACTTGACTCACTGACTTACACCACTTTGCTTTTCACCGCCTCATATATGGAACTTTACATTATTTAAAAATATTTCAAACTTCGGAATAATTAGAAATTTTAGTGGATTTAATTGCCTCAGAGTTAATTTTCAGTTTAAATGATTAACAATTGTAATCCACAATTTTGATTGTTCTTTAGTCATTTAAAAATATAATTTTAGGTATATGTACCTAAAAATTCCCTTTAGTATTTCCGTTATTTACGGCAGATTCTGTCAATAAGTACGCAAACTTGTCAAATACTAAATAAAAGTATTAAAATAAAAATCAATTCAAAACTTGGAAGTGGGTTTATATTGATAAATTTAATTGAGCGAATTTTAATCTTTTTTAAAATTCTTTTCACGCTACATACTTTTCCTGTAAAACTAGTTTTCTATCCATAACACTGTCAATGATAAGAAACAAACATTATCCAGACGATAGACGAAGTTCTTAAGTGAAACAACTGGTTAAAATTCATCTCTCAAAAGACTTTTATTCCTAAACATCGATTTGAAAAAAGAAAAGAGATTTCCTTAATATAATTTTGTGTAGAAGAAAACTTTAAAAAATAATTATTTAAAAATAACGTTATAAACTGTTAAAATTCAAGACAAAAATTACATTTTTTTCTCAAGCAAAAATTTAATTTTTTTCAAAATAATCGGAAAAAATTATGTTTCTAAAATTCTAGACATATCGACGCGTACGGCATTTTTTTCATACTTCTTTAGCTCCTATTTTATGCTGATTAAAATGAAAAATAAGATCTTATGTCTGTGGTTAAAAGTGACCTCATGTAAACAATCAGTCTTTATCTTTAATACACCTTTGCAGTCTGCTTTCAACTTTCTAGTCTTACCTAGAATACTCTTCTCTAATATGACCAAATTGTAAAATCTAAATTCAAGAGATACATTTTTATTTTACGTAATTGTTTATACCTGTGGTCCTCAACGATTTTAGGTCTACGCCGTCCCTTTGGATACCTCCATTTCTTACCTCCTCGTTCTCACGCCCGAGGCCTATAAATCTATATATATATATATATATATATATATATATATATATATATATTGACCAGAATTAAAATACCCCTACTCTATGTATACCCACTATATGTATGTATAATATATATATGACCTCCCTGTACTACATCAAGTTATTCAGTGTAAAGGCTTCAAATTTTGTAGTATTCAAGACATAGGGAAACGGATATCGTGAACAAAAATTTAGTTCAGAAAATACCGATAGATGGTGCTGTGCAACAGAAAATATGAAAATAAACTATAAAATATGAAAATAATAACCAAAACAACACATGCGAAATGAAATTCTTCCTTTTTATTTTCTGTTACCCTTATGGAAAAAGAGAAAATAAAAAAAGTAAAGAAACTTAAATTGCCATTGTAACTGCAATTTCGCCCTGTAAGCACAAAAATTTGTATAAAACCATGGTTTGCAGCCATATTCTGGGTATAAAAAAGGATAAAATCTGGGGAATGTCATTCTTTCCGTTTGTGTTGCAATTTACGCTTCCGAAGATATTTAAAAACGAACATTCCTTTTCTCATTTCTGTGGAACTTTCGCTCTCCGTTGTCAATCTCATGAAATCTGTGTTAGAAGGCGATGGCCTAGGTAACACACTTAATCACATGTTCCTATGGTCCTATGGTATGGCATTCCTATCAGTGACGGCTGTCCCGCTGCCAGTCATAGTTTCTTTTACACCAGTCTCACACCAGTCAGAGTTCCTCTATTGAAGACATGTAAATCAGTGTGACCCCCCGAGAGAGATTCCTGCCCAAACCATGATTCCACCACCTCTGTAACTGTGTCTTACAGCAATGTTGGATTGGTTGTATCTAGTGCGTCGTTCCCTCCAGATCAGCAGTCGCCCTAAATTGCTGTTTAGTGTGAACCTGTACTCATCTGTGAACAGTACAGAAGCCCATTGCTGTGTGGTCCAGGAGACGTGTTCTCTTGCCCAACAGAAACGGGCACTTCTCTGTCGTCGGTTAAGTGGGACATACACAACTGGGAGTCTTGTATAGAGACCACAATTGTGAAGGCGTCTTCGCACCGTACTAGAGGATATTCTTGTCCCTGAAGCGATATAATGATCTGAAACAAGCTAAGGCAAAGTAATACTTCTCTTCTTCGGGCCGAAAGAGCTAGAAAGCGGTCTCCCACCGGTTTTATAACTCGTGGTCGGCCTGGATTATGTCTTCTAGACACGGAATCTTCTGATGTAAACTGATTCCACAGTCGTTGGACCACACTTCCAGACACGTTGAGACGTCTAGCAGCATGAGCTTGTGGCGATCCCATTCCACCCATCAGATCGCCCGCCAACTTAATGAATCGGGTAAACGACTTCTCCTCGGTAATGTCAGAGAAATCGCCAACTAAAATTGAAAATAAACTATCATGCACAATACTTACACACAAAGTCAGGAAAGTTCGATTTTCCCCATTTTATTTTACTCTTATATAAGTGACAATTCTTTAAAATGAAAGTGGTGACCAAGGTTATTTTTGCATAAGTTTTCTTAAAGTTCGATACTGTCATTCATGTAGACTAGGGAATTTATTGCTACTACCTTTATTTTAATGGTGAGCTTCGAAAAACCTATTGTACCTTAAATTTTAGAGGGCAGTGTGTGAGTGTATATATATATATATATATATATATATATATATATATATATATATATATATATATATATATATATATATATATATATATATATATATATATATGTATATGTATATGTATATGTATATGTATATATATATATATATATATATATATATATATATATATATGTATATGTATATGTATATGTATATGCATGTATATATATATATATGTATATGTATATGTATATGCATGTATATATATATATATGTACATGTATATGTATATGCATGTATATATATATATATATATATATATATATATATATATATATATATATATATATATACATATATACAGTGGAATCTCGATGTATCGTTTTTCAAGGCACCGACTGACTGAACGATAAATGCGGGGAAAAGATAGATGCTGGAACATAACAAAGCAATATGATCGTCGTGAAGTTTTTGTGAGAAATGCCCGACAAAAATTGTATCAGAATAGCAAACCAAAGATATTTAATACTCTGTGCTATATAAAATTCACCCAAAATATATGGCAAGTAATGTCAGATAATATAGCTTAAAATCTACTCTATCTGTTTTGTTGCTTTCCGAATATAAGAAAAAACAGGCAAAATAATATATATATATATATATATATATTAAAGCAACGAAACTTTATCTGTGAATAAAAACCTCTTTTTTTTAAAGCAAAAAGTCTGAAATTCTTTTAGCAATAAAAGGTTACTTTGTGCTGACAGAAGTAGTTTGAAACAATCACCATTATTACATTCTGAGTAATTTAACATGAAATGACAATTTATTGCGCTGGAAGAAAAACACAGAGACGCAGAAATAATTTATTAAATTAGGTCTTAGTTGAAAACTAAAGGGAAATATATATCGCAATTGATTCATCTCTGTAAATTTATTGGAAATTTTTCCAGTAGATAAATAAAAGCTCTTTCATCATTGCTATGAATATCCCTAATTCATAATTATAAAAAGTGAAGTCTCCTAACCTGATTTCAAATAAACATACTTAATCTCGCTTGAAGCAAAACTTCCGGAAAAGTGTTCAAAATAGTATGAGTGGACCTTTAGTAACATCCTACTAAAGAACATTCGAAGGATATACTTGCAAATACTTTTGTAGGAAAGAAACCGGATGGTTTCAAATTCACTAACTGCCATTCAGAAAGATATTAGTCTTTGATTTATATTCTCATGGTGCTAACTACTATAAATATTTTATGTTGAATCAAACTGAAGTTACGCAAAACGTTTTTTCGAGATTTATTTACCAGTTATTTACATTGTTTCAACAAACTGGAGTCGAAATCTACCCCCATCCACATTAAAACGGACTCAAAAGTTCGCGAACGACATTTACAGTACACTCTGTCACAAAAAAATATATGCACCCAGAAGAAATCGAGCTACTATCACGAAACTTGGCAGGAATGTAGTCTGGTAAGATATATGCAAATGATTAAAATTTCGACGCCAATGAGACAAGGGTAAGAGCGCTATGCGTATATGCGATGCGCGGCTAGCAGTGTTTAAAAGCATGATTGCTCGTGCCATAGGGTTATTCAAACAAATCTGTCAACTTGGATGGACGGTATTGTGACTAGAGATGCCTCTGAGACGTAACCGGCGAGAGTACGAACAATTGTCTGACTTTGTAAGGGGGCGTATAGTAGGCCTCAGAGAAGCAGGTTGTTCGAACAGGCGTATCGGCCGCCACCTCGGTCGGAGCGATATGGAAGTTGCTCGGTGTTGGCAATGATAGATCACGGAACAGAAAGTCTACCGTCGCGGAGGGTCAGGGCGTCCCAGGAACATAAATACCAAGTTCGCACTAACAACGTCGCTAGAATCGGTTCGACGCCATTTACCACCTTCCAGACATCCGGTGGTATCAAGGGAAACCATTCGGAGACGACTGGCCCGACGGAGATATAAGGAGAGCCGACGTCCTTTAAGACACCTATCACTGACTCCACATTGTAGGCAGTATCGATTGGATTTTTGCCGACCTCGGGCAAGCTGGAGTGTGACCGACTGGAGGCGTGTGATCTTCAGCGATGAATCCCTATTCATCCTCAATGCTGATGACCAGCGCATACACGTGCGGAGGTGACCAGGCCACTGGTCCGATCCGGCATTTGTTGTCCAGAAGCATACGGCGATTACACAAGGTGTGCCAGTGTGGGGAGCGATTTGTTGGGACACACGATCACCTCTAGTCGTCCTTCAACGCACTTTGACGGCACGCAGTTACATGGACGAGATTTTAACGCCAGTTGTATTGCCTATGCTATCAAGTCGCCCAGGTGCCATTTATTAGCAAGACAACGCTCGTCCACATACTGCGCGACTCTCCCAACAATGTCTTCAAGGATATGACGTACTCCCATGGCGTTTCAGGTCACCAGACCTCTCGCCAATAGAGCACGTCTGGGACGTGCTTGGAAGGCAACTGCAGCCGTCCTGGAATACTGGGGAATTAACTGCCCAGTTGCAAAGATTATGGCATGATCTTCCGCAGGAGGTCATAGGGGACCTCACTGATTCGATGCCACGCCATGTTTCGGCTTGTATAACTTCCAGAGGTGGATTTACTGCTTACTGATTTGTAACATTTTCATGTCATATCTTCTTAATAAAACGGTCTGTTCATCTGAATTTGCAATCATTTGCTTATCTCCTCATACACAACATACATGTTACGTTTCGTGATAGTAGCTCGTTTCCTTCTGGATGCATATATTTTTTTGTGACAGAGTGCATTTACTATCTATTTGCATTGTGTGCCGGACACCGAAAAAAAGTGATATCTGCAGGTAGATCCGAAACTTTCTAAGGAGAAAAGAGAACGGTGGGTTGGATTTTTTATTTGTTTAGAGATCATAGACTAAAGTACTTAATTCTAATTTTCACGAATTGAATGCCTGCATGGGCTGTTATTTTATTCTGAAATCAACTGACTTAAAAGTGGTGAGGTTTGCAATATCTGGCAACTTATCGCTATTTTTGTATCACCAATATGTATTTCTTAATACCATAAAAAAAACCGTATTTGGTGACTTACTTTTTTTTCCTAATAAAACTTATTTCTATTATTTTGTATCCGAAGATTCATCCTTGTGTTTGAATAAATTGCTTTACGAAATACACTCTTAGGCAAAAAAAGAAAAAAACACCGAGAAGAAGTTATCCGAATGGGACGAAAATAGGTAGATGGGATGTACATGTACAGAAAACCAAATGATTACAATTTCAGAAAAATTGATGATTTATTCAAGAGAAAGAGCTTCACAAAATGAAAAAGTCAATAACGCGTTAGTCCACCTCTGGCCCTTATGCAAGCAGTTATTCGTCTTGATTGATAGAGGTGGCGGATGTCCTCCTGCGGGATATCGTTCTGTCCAATTGGCGCTTTAGATCGTCAAAATCCCGAGCTGGTTGTAGGGCCCTGCCCGTAATGCTCCAAACGTGCTTAATGGGGGACAGATCCGGCGACCTTGTTGGCCAAGGTAGCAATGGGCAAGCACGAAGACAAGCAGTAGAAACTCTCACCGTGTGCGGACGGGCATTATCTTGCTGAAATGTAAGCCCAGGATGGCGTGATATGAAGGGCAACGCAACGGGGCGTAGAATATCGTCGAAGTACAGCTGTGCTGTAAGGGTGCCGCAGATGACAACCAAAGGGGACCTGCTCTGAAATGAAATGGCACCCCAGACCATCACTCCTGGTTGTCGGCCCGTATGGCAGAAGACAGTCAGGTTGGTATCCCACCGTTGTCCGGGGTGTCTCCAGACACGTATTCGCTGGTCATCGAGGCTCAATTTGAAGGGGAACATCACTGAAGACAATTCTACTCCAGTCAGTGACATTCCAGGTCGAATGTGCCCGACACCACTGCAAACGGGCTTGTCAGTGTCCAGAGGTCAATGGTAGTTGGCGCAAGGGACGCAGTGATCTCAGTCCCCTTTCTCTGAGCCACCTATGAATTCCTTGCGGTCACTGAAGCACCAGTTGCACGTACGATTGATGATAATGGTGAATCTGGGGCTGTGAGTGTCGCTTTGACGATTGCTCTGTCCTAACCTTCTGTTGTTTCTCTAGGCCGACTGCTTCCTTCTTGACGCTGTGTTCGGCCATGGTTCACCCATTCCTGACAACATCGTCTAATAGTGACATCTCTCCTATCTAAATGTCGAGTGATTCGCCGATTAGACCAACCGGCTTCTTTGAGCCCAACTACACGTCCTCTCTCAAATGATGACATCTGCGCATATTGTTCGCGCACCTGTATGCGAGGCATAGTTACTGTCTACCTGAGTACACGGAATGAAATTTGCAAAGAAGTTATGATCTGGAATCGAAATTTCTCCTCTTTAATATCCTGCCAGTTGCACAGTTAAGATGCGCTGCAGCGCAGGCCCTGATTTTCCATTGGCCCCTCCAAATTTTTTATTTTAAATGAAAAAATTCCCAATTCAATTCTTTTATATTACCTTTTTTAATAGCAATTTTTTATATATTCTTTCAAATTTGATTGATTGGTTCATCATATGTATAGTTCATCATATGTATGTTACAGTGTATATAAGGGATTAAAACGTTTCTCTGGTTGCATTGTATTGGTGTTTTAATGATGAAGTTAGTATGTTGTATTGCTTTTTGTCATTTGATAATGTTCTAGGCTTCTACACTTCAAATAGCTAATTCTTGGTAAAATGGTACTTTCACAATGCTTCATGATTATTTTTTTTTGCGTGTTAGTTTTGGAAATTTTACGCCCACATCAGTGTTAGGGGACCCCCATCCCGAGTTGTGCCTATAGTCAAGAATTTTCTAACTCGGGCCCTGCTGCAACGTCACATGTTCATTCATTGGCCGCCAAACTTTAAAATTTTACATTTTCCGTCGAAACCTGTATACTTTTCAATTTGTGTCCAATTTGCATTACCCCTTCTTGGTGCATTCCTTTTTTTTCTAAGAGTGTACTACGAAGGTTAAAGTGATAAAGTCACGTAAATTATTTTGGTTATACTCGCATGACAAAAATATATCATTTATAGTTATTAATTTGTTTCCCAGTTCTAATTATACCGGATTATAAACAATCAAAATACGACCCAGGTATGAGGAAAGTAACCAGACAGGAGTTATTCATCGGTCTTCATCTATGGGTGCTAATATCGCCAGCGTTTGTCGTGGCTATCCATTAGACGCAAGGACAAGCATTAGAAACAGTTGGCCTATATTTACCTGATTCATTTTTTAGCCCTTCCAGACTGGTTGGCCTATATTTAGCTGATTCATTTTTGGGGGGGGTCCTTTTCACTTGATCAGGGCCCCCAAAATTATGGGGGCCCCTAATTTCAGTATTAAGTTGTAGATATTTTTGAAATTTTCTTTTTATTTTGTAAGTAAAGTTTTCAAAAATTTATATCCATATTAATATGGTGGAAAGTAGTATAATGATGGAAACAAAGATTTTGACCTATCTAATTATGAAAGTTTTGATTTTATTTGATTACTTTTTCAAAAGATACTTCCATTAATTTTAACAATAGATTATTTTTTTTAGCAACATGAATGCTGAAAATGATTCAAATACTGACCATTTGATTGTTATCATCACTCCCAAAGTTTGTTTATAGATGCTTATTCAAATTCAGTTGCAAAATCAATTCCGTATCGAGGGTATAGGATTACAGGTTTTGTTCCCCACACACATAAAAAAGGGGTGTGATGTGATGTGAAAAGAGGAAAAATCCCAATATTTGGATCTTTCCAATATTTTCTTTATTATTTGTGTGTAATGAAATTTTACTTCTGCTTTCTGTCTTTGCATTTGAAAAAGCCTCTCTTCTAGTCTACACTTTGCACCCTCTGCCATCCTTTTCTGAAAAAAAAAATTCTGGCTATGGGCTTGACATTGGCTTTGGTTTTTGGTTAATACATTAACGGTGGGCAGTGCACTATAGTGAAAGCATACTTACATTCGTGAGCGTGTGGGTTTTTTTTTTTTTTTTTTTTTTTTTTTTTTTTTTTGGGGGGGGGGGTGTAATAAATCCAGACTGGGATCTATTTTGAATTTCAAGAAAAATTTTCATGAATTTATTTATTAACATTAAAAAGCAAATTAATTAGCACTTATTATTATTTTTTTTTCAAATTTTTGACTTCTTGGTCGAAATTTTTTTTAATTTCCGGTCCCAGTTTATGGGGGGCCTAGGTGAGTGTTCCACATGTTAATGTGGAAATCTGGTCCTGGGGGGCACATGCGTCCCCTCTGGATCTGTCCTTGGAGGGGGCGCCCAAAGTCTGCTTTGCCCAGGGCCCCATTGGGTCAAAGTCGGTCCCTGGGTCCCAAGGTAGTCTAGTTGTAGCGCGTTATGCTTCGGGACTGTGGTTGCTGAATTAGAAACCCAAATGCCTTCGTGTCTAGGCTGGATATGGGCACGTTAAATCCGTTGACCTGAACGTCCTCCTATGAGGTCAGTGGGTGGGAGACAATAAAAGCATTCCACATTTTGCCCCTAGGAGTTCTCAGTCAAGATTGGGGTGTTACATGGCTAAATAGGGCACCGACCCATGTGGTGCCACTAAAAACCGGAGCTGCATCCCTTAGCCCATAACCATGTATGTACCTGGTCTGGAATAAGTCACAACAACAGAAACAGCAGAAATTAATAAAAAACTCTGGGAAGATGTACACAAAAAATTATGTTATATAAAGAAAGATAATAGGAATTGTGTTAAGTTTTCTGTTTCTTTTTTGCCAGTAATTCATTCCCCATTTGTGAGTTAAATGCACCGTTACTAAAAAAAGGGTCCAACATGATCTTATCTTTTTATCTGTTATTTTGACGGGATTTTTACCAGTTAAAAAATGATATCCCCATCATAATAATATTCCGAAAAGTTTTAAAGCAGGAAACGAAACATGAAATATGAAACGTCACTATATTTTATATAAATAATGGCCTTGGGTACCTTTTAGGCAATTCCTGAAATTTTCTTATTACTGAATAAACATGTCATAAAATTGTTATGAATGATCATCAGTGCGATATGAGTAAATGAGATTGAAAGGAAACTTTATAAAGAAATAATTTATTTTTTTTCTATTTGATATGAAAATATTTTATTTTCTGTTACGGATTATACTTCTCTTATGCTAATTTCTGCACTTAATTTCACCTTTGTCAGCCTCAAAGCAATTCTTTTTGGAAAAAAAATTGCTTTGAGGTAATTTAAAGTACATTGGTTATCAAAAATTAAGGAAAAGTCACAAAAATAGCGATTACTCAAAAAGTTAAGCGTAGAATTTAAGGAAACTTATACACATTATACAACACATAGGTAGGTATAAAATAGCATAAAAAGAAATCGCCAGACAATTATGGTGTTATAGATACTAGCATATGTATACAATGAACAAATCGGATGTGTCAGTTTGGTATAGGAAAAGTACCTTTAATATGACGTATGATCCCCCCCCCCCCTCGAGAAGCAATACAGCACATACAGCGATGTGTGATGCTGTCAATTATGCGGTCTATGAGTTCGGTAGGAAGTGAGAGCCATTGCTGTTGCAAAACAGTTGAAAGCGGGGCAAGGATCCTAGGAGGAGGATTGAGAGCAGCTATACGTCGTCCTAAAGCGTCCCAAACATACTCGATAGGATTCAGATCCGGTGATCGAGCTGGCCACTTCATGCGCTGAATTGTTTCCTGCTCAAGATAAGCATCCACGCTGCGAGCCCTGTGTTGTCTCGCGTTATCGTCATGTAGCACGAAAGCATCACCTATTGACTCGATATAAGAGCGCACATAAGCATCAAGGATGTCATCTCTATAGGTGTGAGCATTCACATTTCCACGGGGAAAGACATGGAGGTCTGTGCGTCCAACCAAAGAGATACCACCCCAAACACAGACACTTCCTGATCCGTATGCATCTCTTTCACGGATGTGTGATGGATGAAAACGATTTCCAGGTTCTCTCCAAATCAAAATACGCCTACTATCGCTTTGGGGCTAAACCTGGACTCATCCGTAAAGAGAACATCCCTCCATTGATCACGCGTCCAGTGGACATGTTGACGTGCCCACTGCAAACGTTCCCGCATATGGCGTGACGTGAGCGGGGCGCAAATGGCTGGTCGCCTCGCAAAAAGACCACCTTTGTGAAGCCTTCTACGCATGGTTGACGTTGATACCAACCTTCCAGAACTTGCAGCGAGGAAGGATCTGCAGACGGAGCTTGCAGACGGAGTTGCGGTTCTATTCTTTCGTGCGTATAATGACAAATATCGGTCATCGGCACTCGTCGTAGCATATGGCCGTCCTTGGCTGAATCTCCTGGATGCCGAATCCATGGTTAGAAATTGTTGCCAAAGTATATGAACCACAGACGGACTCACATTTAGCCATCTGGCCACTTCTGTCTGACTTTGTCCTGCCTCTTGTCTCCCAATAGCTCGCCATCGCAGTTCTTCGGTCAAATGATGCCTGGAAGGCATTGATACAATTTGGCTATGCCAGATGTCTAATCTCAGCCTCGCAGATACAATTATCGCCTTGCTGAGACATGCACTTTCATGCTCCTCGCAAATGACGCATTCCGACTGCAGCGCCACTATTTTCCATAATGTACTCGTAGTATTGTTCAGCACCTTTTACTTAACAACATATTCAAACTTTAAACAGATTGGCCTAGTTTTGAACGTGTTATCCCTCTTTTTTGTAATTTTTCCTTAATTTTTGATAACTAGTGTATTTGTCTCGTTTCTACTTTTAATCTTTTATGTATGTGAGGTTTCAAAAATATTTTTAAAACTTAAACAAAAAGTATACGTTAACCGCATCCCTTCGTCTTCGAGACACTGTTGAGGATAAATAAGACTTCCACTGCGAATTACTTTTGCAGGATTAGGAACCATTGACAATGTGATACTACAAAATGTGTGGAACGATGTTGATTACATACTAGATGTGTTGTCATGTAAGAAAGGGTCCCACATCGAACATTTGTAACTGGAAATAAATCTTGGTACATTTTTCTTTAATTTCTGTATCACTTATAAGTGTAATAGTTTCAAAAATATAAATATTTAAAATCCGGTCATTCATTTGTGCTAACCCTGTATTATGCAAATAAATCTATTGGTCTGACAAGGGAGTTAAATATGCTTCAATTTTTGAATTTTTTTAAACATTTTTAAAAGAAAACTTCCAACTGCTCAAGTATTTTTTATATTCACATCTTATATTAAGGATTTTGTCTCTTATGTCTGAGCAAGGTGTATTCGTCGTGTAGCGGTTGCAGAGCGAGTGACGTTCCTTTGTATCTAAAGCAGTCGATGAAGGTATGCAGCTGAACAGAGACAGCTCAGAATCGACTTCCTGTCATTTTAATAACCTTGACGACAGCAGTACGCCTCATTACAGTGCGCTTACTCGGGTGATTAGCAGATTCTGTAGTGTCTTTCAGTTGATTACCTGTGGAGATGAGGCAACACATGTTCGAGTCCCTTTATTTCTGTGACCTGGATGTTGCAGAAAGCCTGTTATTTCCATCTACGGCAAAATGTAATGCCCAAAATATATTATTATTGTAATACCTATCCAGAAACTTTTTAACGTAGGATTACGGTCCTCCATAACGGCCCTGCGGAAAAAAATTTCAGACGCTAAAACCGTCCGTCCATCCGTCATCGCGAGTTATAATTTTGGCAGCGAGCCAAACCCAGTCTATCGCTTGGATAAACATTAAACACTTAAACAGAAAATTACCAAGATGCGTCAAAATTTTGGCATAGATATATGCAGTGGCGCACCCGGGGGGCCAAGGAGCCCTCCCCCCCCCAAAGAAATAGAAATTGCATTATGAATATTGATTTTGCATTATAAATATTTTTATCCGTTCATCTCGCCCTCCCCCCACCAAAGAAAAATCCTGGGTTTGCCACTGGATATATTGCCGCTTATAATGTTTTACCTATCGAGGACTCCGTGGCTAAGTGGTTATCGAATCGGACTGCGGAGCGAAAGGTCCCAGGTTCAAACGCTGCGGGCAATTTTTGCTTTAATTTAATTTCCTTTGTTCTGTTAATTCTTGAAGTTTCTAGAATATTCTTTAGTTTACTGGAACGGTGTTCCATAACATTCTGTTAATGTATAAAAGAGCGAGTAGCTCAGTTTGCTGGACAGTTCCCGTCTTGTCAACCAACTGTTGAATGCTAAATAAAGAGATCTGCGTTTCTGTTATTTGGGTTCCTCATCTATTCTACGATATCAACGCGACAATATGTATATATATACATACGTACGGGGTAAAATTTTACCCAGGCGCTTCTACTCAATCCTGTTGCTCATTGCTCATATAGATACATATATACATAACACATACATATATGTCTACAGTCGAACCCCGTTATAACGAACTTAAAGGGGCCAAAGGTTTTGTTAGCTATATCCGGTGGTTCACTTTAACCGAACCGTTAAGAAAAATGCTAGAGTTCACAAAATGTATAACTCATTAGTTGCAATGTGTATTCAATAATCATGTATTAAAAATGATCATTAATGAATTAATCGACTAAAATTGATTACATTAAACTGACACAATACTAATTAAATTACGTACAACAGAAAAACGGCGGAGCCAAAATTTTCGTTCGTTATATCCGTGAGTTCGTTATATACCGGGTCCGCTATAACGGGGTTCGACTGTACATACAAAAGAGGTAAGCAGCGATAAGTAATCCTACGTTAATAACCCGTGGTAGTTTCGTTAGAAGAGACTACCTTATTTTTTTTAAGGTGAAACTTCTTTGGCTATGGTAGTTTTCTCGGGCGAGACGGAACAGTGAAATGGTTCTCCGAGTAGTAAGGTCAGGGATAGTCATTCAAATTATCTGCCTTCTTTTGTTTTGTTCTATTCTAAATAGTCATTACCAAAATCCACGGTGATCTCATGTTCACACGTCACGTGCTATGCTTATGAAATGGCTTTTTCTCGCATAATGGGAGTATTGATGCATGTTCGTGGCTTGAAACAATTAGTTTAGTTTTATTTTAAAATGTCTTTCGCTATAAGCGCTCCTAACTCAAAAATATATATATATATACGTATACCAGCCATACGTATACGTAATATTGTAAATACTAATGCAGAAACAAGAAATATTCCTCATTTTATCTGACACGTAATAAAATACTTGAAAGGCATTAACATAAACCATCAATCTATTTTAATTTAATCTCAGAACTAAAGTAATTGTTTCCAGACAGTAAACTTGGCTATAGTCACTAAAATTCCTGCTATTTGCATACCCTCCAACTTGAAAACAAACTAAAACATGTTTCCAGACTCAAACTCTTAGAGTAATTAAACTGTTTTAAAACAGGAATAACGCAATCGTTACAAATTTCAAAACCGGGAAAGGGGCAGGAGGGATAATATTAGTCATATGAATATCAAAGATATATTCCCAAAAATTGATACTTGAATTTAAAATTTTATACTCTTAAAAGTATTGTTGTATAATCTATATATATAAAACAGTTCCGTAACTGACTGACTCACTGACATACAACGCACAGACCAAACCGCTGGACCAAAAGGGCTGAAATTTTGCATGGGGATTCTTCTTATAGTGCAGGGGTGCACTAAGAAAGATTTTTGAAAAATTCTTCTTAGAATTTTTTAAATTAAATTTTTAAGCTGTTTTTGTAACTTTTTTTAAGTTTTCATTTAAAATGATAATTTGAGGGTTATAAAATTTATATCACGAGAAAGATCATACAAATTCCTTTAAAATGAAATCTTTTTCGAATCTTTATCTCCATTTTCTGATTTTTGGTGAATTTTCAAAGATTAATATTTAGAATTTAATTTATTAAATGCTGATCACGTGATTTCTTTTTCTGGTACTTTAAATAAATTTATCGTCACTTGCATAACAACTAAATAGACCCAAAAAAATTTTTTTCTTGCTAATGCGGCAGACGATTGGACATTATCCAAAAACTTATTAAAATACGGTAAAAGAAATGTTCCTCAAACTGTACTACACTGCTCGCCACTGTAAATGCAACACCCTGAAGGAAACATGCAAATAACATGAAATTTACAACATGCATTAGCGGAGGTGAGATATGCAAATGATTAGAATTTCAGCGGAGACGCACATAACGCGCGCCTGTGGCGCCACTTCAAAGCGCTATTTAAGGCTTGGAGATTTCGACGATTTCAAGTTCGGCAATTGTGTTTTTCTTGTGGTTTTTTCAAAAAAACGATCAATTATGCCTCGTCGAAAACAGCGATCATCTTTTGATCAAGTATCCGAGTTCGACAGAGGAAGGATAGTAGCCTACCGAGATTGTGGATTATCTTTCAGGGAAATCGGTAGTCGTGTTGGACGAAACCAAGCAACTGTAATGCGGATATGTGATCGTTGGATGGAGGAGGGTACGACGGACCGGCGTGTTCGATCGCATCCACCTCAACGCACCACTTCACGTGATGACAGGCAAATTGTGCGCATGGCAGTGTCGGATCGCTCAGTCACATCACGAACCATAGTACAGCACATGCAGTCTGTAACGCATCATCCAGTGTCTGCGCGTACCATTCGACGCCGTTTACAGCAGAGTGGTCTGTCCGCAAGACGTCCATTGCTTTGTCTACCCTTGACGTAGAACCACAGACGTCTCCGCCGCCAATGGTGCGATGACAGAAGGATGTGGACGGCAGAATGGAATGAAATTGTCTTTACTGACGAGTCACGCTTCTTTCTGCAACACCACGATGGTCGCATTCGAGTCTGGAGACACCGTGAAGAGAGGATGCTGAACAGATGCGTTATGCACCGCTACACTGGTCCTGCACCGGGTATTATGGTATGGGGCGGTATTGGATATCACTCTCGCACACCTCTAGTACGCATTGCCGGTACTTTAAACAGCCAGCGCTACATCTCCGAGGTGTTGAAGCCAGTTGTCCTTCCTTACCTTCAGGGCTTGCCCACAGCCATATTTCAACAGGATAATGCGCGACCACACGTGGCACGCATTGTCCAACGGTTCTTCGTCAATCGCCAGATTGAATTGCTTCCCTGGCCGCCTCGCTCTCCGGATCTTTCGCCGATAGAAAACATGTGGTCCATGGTTGCTCTACGATTGACCCAGATTCCATCCCCAGCTGCCACAGCAGATCAACTTTGGCAACGTGTGGAAGCTGCTTGGTCTGCTGTACCCCAAGAACTCATCCAAAGTCTCTTTGAATCAATGCCGAGGCGTGTGGCAGCGGTGATCTCCAACAATGGCGGCTACTCTGTCTACTGATTTTGGCAGGAACCATACTTCACAGAAGTCTATAAATTTAATCATTTGATACTTGGGCAACATGTTATCTACAAAATAAATTTTGTTGTGATATCTCTTGTCTTTCTTGGTGTTGCAATTTGGGTGGCCAGCAGTGTATATTAACTGTACTATATTCTTTAGTATGTCCTATTGCATTTAATTTGAATATTCTCTTCTACATTATTTTGTCTATAAAAATATCCCTTACGATTTTTTTATAAATATATATATATATATATATATATATATATTTTACATCAATTGTTTACATTGATCGTCGTAGTTATTATATATATATATATATATATATATATATATATATATATATGTGTGTGTGTGTGTATATATATATTGTTTTTGATATTAATTTCATACATTGTCCGTTGTATTTAATTTGAATCATGAAGCTACAGATTCTGTAGCTGCATGATTTGAATGTACTCCGTAGCGAATGCGGGTTTTCAGCTAGTTTTGTATAATTATTGGCAGCACAGCAAGTGCATTTTCAAATATACGACAGAGGGCGTCGTGTTCGCCGATGTGTGGTGTTCTCGCAGTTGCAATGTAGCTAGCATGTACTAGATAGGTTGTACAATAAAGTGCTTATGTGATCTGTATTCATCTGAGTTATTTCATAAAGAACTCTCGTAATTACTTCAGTTACATTAAGTATTCATGTCATTTTGCATTTGTTACGTCAAATTTGCTTTTCTTATACATTTCATAAATGCACCCCAATCTTATTTAATAGTTTTTTTTTTTTTTAATAATTACGAATTCAATTCCCTTTTTACATGATTTAAAATCCCAATTAAGTTTACGTGTGAAGGAAAAATATTTCCATTAGCCATAATTTTCTACGAAATATTTAGGTATTTCCCCTTATTTGTTGATAAAATTAAGTCTTATGTTTAGTTTCAATCAAATTGGAAGTAGTAGTTTATGTTGTACGTTTTTTATGTTGGTAATTATAGCATAATAATAAATATTTCAAGATTTTTTTAAAAATTCGATTTTTTTATGTATATAAGACATTTAAAGATTTTTAATAAAGTTTGTGGTACGAATTCTTTTATTTTACGTATTTTTTTACAGGTTTTTAAAAATCTGGTACCAATAACCTATGTTTCCAGTTACACGGGGTTTTCTGATTCCGGGGAACATATCTTTTAACCCCGGTATAAAGGGCTTAAGTCAAAAACAGTGATTTTTAGAAAATTTTTAGTATTGATAAAAAATAAAAATCTTTTAAAGGCTTAGGTCTATCAATTTTGTATACAAAATAACATTTCATTGTACAAAAGACTCAAGTAGAAATTATTGTTCTGTGATTGGTATAAAAGCCAATAACTTGGTATATTTAAATCACTGTTTTTGACTTAAGCCCTTTATACAGTCGAACCACGTTACAGCGAACCAGGTATATAACGAACGAAAATTTTGGTCCCACCATTTTCTTATTGTACGTAATTTAATTATTATTGTGTCAGTTTAATGTAATCGATTTTAGACGATTTAATTCATTAATGATCATTTTTAATAGATTTTACTATTTTTTAATACATCATTATTGAATACACATTGCAACTAAGGAGTTATGTATTTTGTGAACTCTAGCATTTTTCTTAACGGTTCGGATACAGCGAATCACCGGATAAAGCGAATAAAACCTTTGGTCCCTTGAAGTTCGTTATAACGGGGTTCTACTGCACTGGGCTTCAAAGATATTTACCGTGTAAAAACAGAATTCAGTGTATTCAATCTGTCATACATTGTTAAAAAAACGTTGAAGCTAACTTCTTTCAACAAATTTTCTTTCTTACTGGTCAGGAAGATTTAGTTTTCCATCGCTTGAGCTTACAAGTACAGGGAAAGGTTATCCTTCCCCTAAAACTTAGCTTCCGTAACCAGAGATATTTGTGAAATGGGCCAAGTTCCCGTGAGAATCCAGTTGAATGTGTGTCCCTTTGTTCACATACAGTTACAGAAACAACTGTGTCATCCAAGCTGAACTTTTATAAGTTAATATCAACAAGCATGAAATAAGTATCAACAAAAAATGGTCGTAAGAGATTCAGAATAGAGGTGTTTAGCGAGGTTTATGATGTGTAAAGACGCATCGTAAACCTTGTCGTAAATCTCGGAAAAACGTTTTTCTAATAAATCTGTTGAGCGATAGAAAAAATATTCCACGAATCAGCCCAAATAATGTATCTTTTCGCCATGTTCCTATTTCAAGTATGCTATTGTCTAGATTAATTGACATAATAAAAATGTGTTTGTCCGATGCTTGAAACCAATCTTATTGCAACCAGCCGATGTCATTTGTAAAAAACTCAAATAGTTGTCACCAAGGCAAAATGAAACTGAATTAGTGGGCTTATCGCTGTTGTATTTATACTGCTCAATACTTTACTGGAATTGAAACTGAAAGGGACTGGAACCTTTTTTAAAGCAGTCATAAATTCTCAGGAGTTTTGAAACGTCATCTACAGTTCCAGGTAGTTTATAGAGATTGTAAGGAGTCTAAAGTGGCTCTGGAATATTTTAAAGCTATGTAGAAAATTCTTAAGCGCCCTCTGGAATTCTAGAAAGTCCTATCAGTTACGCAGATCTTACAAAACTGAAAGAATATGTAAAAAAAATTAATTAATATATAAACATTCGACTCAAAATTCATTATCTTTTCTTCCTCAGTTAAAGGTCGCCAAGGTATTGCTATTACAATAGCACCTTGGTGCTAATAAAGCTACTGTCTCTTTAAATATATCCCAGTCTGGCCATGACTTTGGAATTTTAAATTTTTACAGCGAAATTTTAATTTCACCGAGTATTTTTAATCTCTATAATGATCTGCATTAGCAGTTATGTTAGAAGAAAAAATTCACCACAAAATGAGGGTAATTAACAGAAAAGCAAAATTTTGTACCTCGAACCCCTTTAATGAACAATGTAAATTCTCCTTTTAATTCACAAAACTATTTATATGCGAGTTTTCATATGAGTCTCAGAGAAATCTTTTTAACATTCAAAAGACGCACTTTATGCAATACAAATGGCATGAAAAATAGGAAATTTGCAAATGAAACTATCCTGATCACAAGAGCTAAGCTTGAGGTTGTATATAGCCCCAGTCAGAAGCTGATAAGAAAATGACCCTATCTACTTTCCGTCTCTACATGTTTAAGTGTGGGTGGTCGTCTTTCAGTTTCGTTTCTTGTATTTTAGGGATAGAACAAACATTTTACTAAGTAAATTAAAAAGTAAAAAGTAAAATCCAGTATTTTTTTTGTCTAAAAAGCTGTAAGTTCTCGAATTTTATTACCTTTTAATATACAATTTTGATTTTTATTCTTAAAATCAGTAACTATGTATCTTACCGGCATTTCTTACGCCAAATTTTTTAGAAACAACGAATCGGAACAATAAACTATTTAATAATGTCAAACTGTTTAGTATTCTTATAAATATTATTAAATATTGGAATTATATAGTCTAAGTAGTAAAGTAAAAACTGTTCTCTTAAACATCCCATCAAATAACTTTGTATCAAAACCTTTTAGGACTCTTTCTAGATATAAAAGTATTTAATTTTAACGAAAGATATCATTAATTTGGTTTAAATTAAAGTGTTTTAAGTATTTTACATTTGAATAAACTAATCCCTCTTTGTCCTTTAAATAATATAGAGTATTTATTTGTGCACTTATACATATTTCAATGTTTATTTTGTTATGTTTTTAAAAAATAACATATAGATATTTGAGAATGAGGAAACACAGCATTTATTTTCTGAAGAGCAGTACTCGAAACCATTTGTACGCGACATATACAATATCATTTTCAATTAATTCTCAAAATTAGAAACTTTGTATACTTTACTGTAACTTTAACGGAAACAATGAATTGCTTTAATGAGTTTTTAATGAACAACAGCGAAAGCACATGAAAGAAACAACGATAAAATTGGCAACATAAGCAGACAAGAGAGCAATTCAAAACCTGATCCCTGACTTGTTTTTTCCGATTGAAATTTATCTTTAATTGCAACGTGCTTATTTTGCAGAAAAGAATCTTTTCATTTTCATTAGTTATTTCAAAAATAATGTAAATTTTCTTGTGGTAGACATCAATAACTGAATGCCCTGAAAAGCAACTGAAAAAAATTAAAATTTTGAAAACATCCTCTTCATTTAAATAATTACCTTTATGTTCAAGAGACAATCTCTTAATCAGAACTATAAAAAACCTAAAAGAGGTTCTTAATGTTCAAAACTTTTTTATTTTTCCTTTTCCTATATTCTCTTCAACTAACTTGTCGAAACGCCCTATAGCAAGACGGGATTTCAAATCGCGATCGTCTTCACACTGTTTGCATTATGTTGAAAAGGGGTGCTTACACGTTGACGAATCGCAAGAGCCGGGCCAATCCATCGTGGTGCCTGGGGCAAGTTTGAAAAACTGCGACATCTCGAATTTTCAGAGTGACTCTTTAAGTAATGAATGTATCACTACTGAAAATGGTTTACTTAATGGAGTAACGAAAGTTTTGGGAAAAATATGTATTAAATAGAAAAAAAATTATGTATTTTAAAGAAACATAAATTTTTTAACTTAAAAAAGCATGAAAATTAAAGAAATTTCACTATAATTTGCTGTATGATAAAATAATTACTAAATCATTCTTCAGGCTTTTATTGTAGCAAATTGCTGGATAGCATCTTTATAATTTATTGTATCAGATACCGTCTTTTCTATAGAAATTATTGCTAGATCATTCAATCGCCCTCAACTTGTTGTTGTTCGTAGATAACTCCTTAAAACTTTCAGCTATGAAAAACCGCGCTCGGCTGCTGCTACATCTACAGGCAGTTGAATTCTTGGAGCTACAACAACGTCTGGAAATATGCATTCAAAATTTTTTTCGCATAATCTCAAATTTAGCAGACAGTAGAATTCTTGGAGCTAAAACAACGTCTGGAAATATGAGTACAAAATTTATTTCTCATAATCTCAAATTCAGCAGGTAGTAGAATTCTTGGAGCTACAACAACGTCTGGAAATATGCGTTCAAAATTTATTTCTCATAATCTCAAATTCAGCAGTCAGTAGAATTATTGGTGCTACAACAACGTCTGGAAATATGCATTCAAAATTTACTTCTCATAATCTCAAATTCAACAGGTAGTAAAATTCTTGTAGCTACAACAACGTCTGGAAAAATTCATTCAAAATTTATTTATCATGATCTCAAATTCAGCTGTTCATAATTAATAATCTAAATATTCGACTATATGAGTATTTTTAAGCATTTCGGTGTATATTAGATAAAACTACTGATATTTTTTCTTCATTAGTTAAAAGTTTCATATTTTTACTCTGTCTCATTATGTAGCCTATTTCAATTCGGCACCTGAGGTGGTCGCGCAGTCGCCTCATCTAGGGGGTCGACACTCCTAGCGTCAACTCGATGTTGTAGAGATCAACTAAGCGAGGAATGCCATTTTGGATGTACTGTTTTACCCGCTGTTATCAAATCAATTTGAGGTAAGGCTCGCCCACTAGCGTTAGATTTTATATATATATATATATATATATATATATATATATATATATATATATATATATATATATATATATATATATATATAAGTTCATGGACAATAACTGAACACGTTGGAACACGTCGTTTCCAAGAGATTATCACTTTTGAAGAACAAATAAAGCAGTTTTCTCTGTTATCGGCGTTATTTATTATGATGCAATAGGGCAAATCGGGCGTTATATCGGATTCACTGCTGCAGTATTATTGTTGGCCACAAAACGATTATGTTTCGAAAACATAAATTTAAGAGTAAAATTATTAGAATTATTCATCATTTGTTCTTTTCGCAGAAATTTATCTCTAAACTTGTTCTATCACTATGTCAAACACTATCAACAATGCATTTAACCTGCATATTAATAATGCATTTAACCTGCCTTATTAATAATGCATTTAACCTGCAATGAATTGCTACAATAAAAACAGTAAAAGAGAAGAATAAACTGGATCCCCTTAATATATCACTCAGAATCTCTCTATATCTCTAAAAACTAAGCAGTGTTTTTTTCTTAAGCATAATCCGTTATTTTACGTTTCAAATTCTCCAAATAAATCACATTTTTATTTCCCTCGTTCGACACACACTATTGAACCTTTAGAATCAAATAGTACAACAAACGGTACTTTTCGGGGAATCAGTCTAAATTGTGCGCCAAATCGCCAAATGTAGTAACCTGTTTATTTCACGTCACGAGTAAGTATTGAGAATAAGCGAGTGAACAACGATGCAAAACGGCGAAATAAATGTCATAGCAGAACTGCCCGCCACCACCTAGATTTGTAGCTAATTGAACTCATGTATCGTCGATTGCCTGAGAAGACTCAAATGTTAAACGAAATCGGCAGCTTCATGCTTCCTGTGTAATCTGAAATCAGTGTTGTTAAATTCATTTCGAAGTTTTCTTATTTGTGAATTTCGGTATGTGTCTCTGTTTTCTTTTGGATTTATTTTAGATTTAATAAAATAGTCATTCTTTTAAATAAAAAAAATATTTCTATCTCTGGTTAGATTTTTCGCCTAACATGACGTTTCGCTCAAAATGGCGCCCCGTTAACCGAAAAGTACCCAACAAACTGCATGATTCTACGATAATTACGTTGCCAAATGCAGCAATCTTAGTCGTTGTTCACATTGCACCCGGAGCGAAGCGTCAGCGAAAGAAATCTTAACCAATCACAAAGCGCAACGTAATGACTACGTGATATGTCAAACCAATTGCAGGTCATTTAAACAATCTCAGAGATATCGAAGGAAAGCTATGCTACGCTTCGGAACTATGTGAGCAAGGCCTTATGCTGCACCGTCTACGTGCACGTTCTTGTGCATCTGTACTTTAGTCATATTTACCATGGAATGCAGTGTTTCATCATTTGTCCCTTTTAAAATGATATAACAAAAATCCCTAGCAAGATATGTTTAAAATATTGTACAGCATTCCTCTGTTCTTTTCAAACTAAGCCATCTTTGGGATTTTTGCTTTCGACTAAAAATCCTGAAATTTTTTTCTCTGATACAAATTAGTTAGTAAAAATTGAATTGGTTGCATTTGCTTACTCTTCTAATTGCAATATGTTTAGATTTTGAGGACAAATTATTTTGAAACCTTTTCTACATACAAAAGTAAAAATAATACTAAAAAAAGTAATTCATTAAAAAAAATAGGGTCAAAATTTTAAATATGCATCAAGGAGTTGTTGATTAAATTCATTTCGAGATTAAAAATAACAAGTAGATGTTTCAGAATAACTTATTAGGAAGCACAGCAAATATTGTCTGAAGAGAAGAACTCGAAGACATTTATAAGCGACATATACAATGACATTTCCGATTAATTCTCAAAATTAGAAACTTTGTATATTTTACGGTAACTTTAAAGGAAACAATTAATTTCACGAGTTTTTAATGAACAACTGAGAAAGTACATAAAAAAAGTGATAAAAGTGGAAATAACAGCAGACAAGAGAGCAATTCAAAACCTGATCTATGACTTGTTTTTTTTTTATTTATTTTTTTTATATATTTATTTATCTTTAACTGCAACGTGTTTATTTTTATGTATTATTTTAATATTGCTGTTACGTTTGATTATTTCAACCATTGCTGTAACGATAGCACCTTAGTGCTATTGAAGCTACTGTCTCAGTAAATATATCACAAACTGAACATGACTTTGGAATTTTAAATTTTTAAAGCGAAATTTAAGTGTAATGATCAAGTATTTTTATAAGTGCCTGTGGGCTCAGTAGCACAGATGGCAAAGGCAGCGAACCAGTGATCTGAACATCCCTGGTTCGATGCCGGTTGCTGACAAATCCACTGCTGTGTACACTAACGGCGGCTGGTGCACGAAAAATCTGTCGTGACTGCAATGTCCTCCAAGTTCTTAAATTTGCCTCTGGATGTGCGGGGTCAAGTGTTTCCGTTCTCGTCACTTGACTCGGTTCAAAATGACGGGACCGGTTCATAGGGGTGAAGCTGGGAATTAACAGACCAACAATACCGCGGTGATAACAGGCGAACGTCTAAGGATAAGGCCTCCGCATTGGAAAAAAAAAGTATAAGTGTAATAATCTTCATATAGTGTTACGTTTGAGATTTTAAAAAATCATTCCAAAATGCCGGTAATTAAAAGAAAAATGAGATTTTTTATCTCGAACCCCTTTAATGAACAATGTAATTTATCCTTTAAATACATGAAACTATTAATACAGGATATTAAGAGTCTCAGAGAATTCTATTTAGCATTTAACCGCTTGATTTAAAATGTTTAAGATTACAGTAAAAATTGTTTTAAAAAAATGAAATTTTGTATCTCTAACCCCCTTAATGAACGATGTAATTTGTTCTTTAAATACACAAAACTATTTATATACAAGTCTTCATATTCGTCTCGCATAATTCTATTTAACATTTAAAAGACTGATATAAAAAGTTGGGGAATACAGTAAAAATTGTAAAAATTGTAAAAATAATGAGGTTTTGTATCTTGAACCCCTTTAATGAACAATGTAATTTATGCTTTAAATACATGAAGCTATTAATACAGGATTTTAAGTGTTTCAGAGAATTCTATTTAACATTTCAACCGATTGATTTAAAATGATTGAGAATACAGTAAAAATTGTTTTTAAAAAATCAAATTTTGTATCTCGAACCCCCCTTAATGAACGATGTAATTTGTCCTTTAAATATAAAAAACTATTGATATACAAGTTTTCATATTCGACTCGCATAATTCTATTTAACATTTAAAAGATTGATACAAAAAGTTTTGAAATACAATAAAAATTGTAAAAATTGCAAAAAAAATGGAATTTTTTAAGTTGAATCCACTTAATGAACAATGTAATTTGTACTTTAAATTCATAAAACTATTTGTATACGAGTTTTCATATGTGTCTCAGAGAATTCTACTTAACATTAAAAAAATGATTTAAAATGTTTGAGAATATAGTGAAAATTGTAATTTTAAAAAAAAAAGAAGAAATTTTGTAATTCTAGCCCTTTTAATGAATAACAGCGTAATTTTTATTTTAAATACAGAAAAATATTTATGTACGAGTTTCCTGATATGTGTCAGAGAATTCTACTATTTAACATTCAAAAGATTGATTTAAAATGTTTGAAAATATAGTTGCAAGGTTTTGAAAAATTCTCTTTTTTCTAAGTAAAATAAAAACATGTATCTATTACCTTTTACAAACAATCCTAGCTTAGATTAATTTCAAAATTAGCGATATTTCATAAATATATCTTTTGCGACAAATTTATCGGCAGCAATGCATCAAATCAACTTTTAAAAACTTTTCTTGACATCCCTGTTATTTCTCCCGCGGAAGAAAAAAACTGAATTCTTTTTTTTTTTTTTTTTTTTAAATGCTTGACAGTAGAGATGACGTATTTTGTATCTTTCTTTATTCTATTGATCTCCTCTTAAACCTAAAACCAAAATGTTTTTAAGGAGTGATATTTTGAGCTGCGGAAATCTGTCACGCCTCTTCGTTTTGTTCGTGTTTTTGTCTCGGAGACAAAAACTTGGAAACGGCGTTTTACTTTGAGCTAAGGTTTTGATACCGCAGAGTCTGAAAACTTTCAGGAAAGTTTGCTACAGAACAAAAATTTTGTCTGGGAGTAATGTGAAATGCAATTAATCAGTTGCAGTTCCTCACGCTGGTTCAAATTTTTCGGACGTATAAATACATTTATAAGAGTCGGGTGCCTAATAGATCCGAAAGATTTAGCTCGGTTTAAAAGTTTCGCTAACTTAGTTTAAGAATCAACTGGTACAAATCAAATTGTTTTTCAACTTTGTAAATCAGTCGTCATCGTAAATAATAGTTTCGAAATCGCACCGTTAAAAAGTTAGGTCTTTCAAAGAGAATCGTGTAAAAATTACTAAACTGTTTACAGCAAACATTCCAATTGAATTTTTTTTCCTTACCCTAGAATTTTACAGTCAGTGAAATTTAAAAAGAAATTATTTACAAGGAAATAAGAAAAAGGATTTTTTTAATAAATTTTTGACTCAAAAGTAAGCAAATTTTTTCTCACAAACTAAATAAATATATTGAAAGCTAATAGATTGAAAAGTTTGGTCTTTGAGACCGAAGCGTACAGTATAAAAATAGCTCAACTAATTTCTAATTAAATTTATTTCACTTACCCAAATATTTAACTCGTTTGGAACAATATTCATAACGCCATCGTTGTGGAGAAAGTATATTTTTTCCGTAATTTAACTGAAGTTTAAAACTTAAAAACAAATGATTAAAGTATACCTTGTAATAATCTCATGGAGTTCTTTGCATTAGATTCTTACTAAATTTTACACTTTTAAAGCAAAACGAGGCCTGATTGTTGGTACGGAAATCTGTAGTTTTGCCCTTTTTAATTTTGTTTCATCTTTTGCTTAATTCATCGAAGTTTAAACCTAAAAACAAATGGTTAAAGAATGCCGTATAATAATCTGACTGAGCTCTTTACATTAGATTCATGCTAAATTTTACACTTTTGAAGGAAAACGTGGCCTGATTATTGGTACGGAAATCTGCAATTTTGTTTTTTTAATGTTTTGTCTAATTCACTGAAGTTTAAACTTAAAAGTAAATGATTAAAGTATACCACGTAATAACCTAAGTTCTTTACAATAGATTCTTACTAAATTCTACACTTTTAAAGCAAACCGTAACCTAATTTTTGCTTAGGAAATCTGTATTTTTGCTTTCTTAATTTTTGTTTGTTTAATTCATTGAAGTTTAAACCTAAAAACAAATGATTAAAACATACTATCTAATAATTTCTTTAAGTTCTTTACTATAGATTCTTCGAAAATGTTAAACTTTAAAAGCAAAACGTGGATTGATTGTTGCTACGGAAATCTGTAATTTTACTTTTATAATTTTTACTTCATTTTTTTTACTGAAAAGCAATATTTTTTTCATGAAAAAAAGAAATAAATTGATCTGTTAAAAGTAGAAAAAGTTAAAATTTGACGTTTCAGAGGATACGATATAAAAATCCTTTGTTTGCCGTTAAGATCTTTGCTAAGTATTTTTCTCTTACTCGAATTTTCTGACTTTTAATTTCTCTGGAAGAAAATGTGTAGTTTTACGTTTTTTTAGTTTTCTTATTAATGTTCTGACTTAAAAACAAATGAAATCGAACAGATAAAAGGGAAGAGTTAAAAGTCTGAGGCTTCAAAAGCATTTCATATAAAAACAACTTTTGTTTAAAAGATTCTAACGGAAGATTTTTCACTTTCTTTAAAATTTCGCCCTCTATACAAATTTTAAAATTGAAAGGAATCTTTTATATTCTTTAAGTTTTCATTTTATCTTTCCTACAGCACACAGAAAACTAATCTATTTAAAAGTGTTTAACATTTGGTGGTGCGCTGCGTTTCGCATAAATACCGCTATTTTGTCACAGCGCAAACTGAAATAAAATTTCTTAGTTATTCTGAAATTTGCCGCTTAGGTCTCGTCGGATTTCGGCACTGAGGATCCTCGGTTCGAATCCCGATAAGTATCACTAAATTTCTTCATGTCTGCGCCATGTACAGACATGTTAAATCTGTAGGCCAGAAAGTCCCTCCATGCGATACGTGGGGAGAACAGGGTACGAACTCACCAGATGTCGCCCCTTGTGATGTTCGGTCTAGATTGATGTGGCACCAGAGGGCAATGTTGATCCACGTGTACGACGACCCCATTACAAGAAACCAACAAATATCACGGTGTAGTGGGTGAAATTCGAAAGAAAACGTGCTTGCTGCGTTGTAAAAAAAAATTGCCATCGCTGAGGAAATTAAAAACGTGGTTCTATACGTTTGTTTTTACGAGCCTCCAATTAATGAACTCTCCCGCTGATGCGAACTAATTTGCTAGACCCGAACGCTTTCTCATAAACCTAGTTTTAGCTCAGATTTAAGAACTAAAAATTCACATTCTCTCTTTTTTACGAACCTCTTAAAGTGTTGTATCTGATTTATTTTTAGTTTGTTATAAATATGATTTAGGTATAATGTCAAAATGTTATAATGTTAAAATAGATGTATTGATTGTAGTTGATTTAATTTTTGACTCTGTGTTTATAAATTTACTCATTTGAAATTATAAAGTAGTGTGTGTAGTGAATTGAAATGGGTACTGTACGATCATAGGCGTAGCGTGCTTCTAAATTTGTTTTTTTTTTTGTTTTTTTTTTTTTTTGGGGGGGGGGGGGGCAGGCACGAATTTGAATTCAGTTGGGTCCTCCTCCGCGCATTGACTGCCAGACGGTCCTTAAAATATGAAATATTATGATATTTTTGAAATTCAATAACAATAGAATTGATGTTTGAATAGTATTCTAAAGTTATACAATGAGAAAAATAAATATAATATAAATAAAATGAGAAAAAAATAGCATGGAATTTTTTCCATGTTTTTATTAACTCGCTTTCTTGTTTGTTTGCGTGTTTGTGTGTTTGTCCTGTACAAATCTTGCAATCGATTTTCCCGACTAGTTAGACATTTGAAACTTTTAGAATAGCTCATAACACGATGACAATGCATTCTTTTGATACGTTTAGCCATATTTAAGCAGTTTTGAATTCATTTTCAGCTAATTTTGTTTTGTAGAATGGTGCAGCCATCTATAGCCCGGGACGCGAATGAAAAGTTAAACGCAAGTTAACTTCCAATTAACTTCATTCTCTTTCAAGTTGATGGGATAATTCATCAAAAAAAATTTAAAAAGTATTTATTAATACATAGAATTGTCAGGTTTATATGATTCAACAGAAAATTTAAAAACGTGGTATATAAAAAGTTATTTTTGTCTTGCAATTATTGTTATGGATCATATCATTGTTAAAAACTATGTTAAGGCTAAAGACATAACCGGAATCTTTAGTTTCACAGTTTGAAAAAGCGGGGAAAAAACCAACTTTCTTAAAAGTTTCCTACAATTTTCCTATTTTAGCTGAATTTCTATTAACGTTTTAATTTATTTCAAGTTAAGTTGGGGGCGACGCTACGCCTATGTGTACGATGGTACGATTGTATGAATAATGTGAATTAGCGGAAAAGTGCTTCCTTTGAAAAATATGTTTTAGTTATTCTGTAACACTATTAATTTGATTGTTTGTATTTATGTAGTTATATATTGTATTAATATTAATAGTAACCAGTTTCAATAAGGCTCCAAGGATGGGTTGCGGTATGGTGGACGCTCACGTGGTTCTTGTGGGGTAACTATAGGAAAATTGAATATTATACAACGCGCAGGGGTCCTGCGAACCTTGAAGGGTGATGGGTTTGCTGTCGCGGCGATTGAGCATTAGTTACTTGCCGCATACCTTTAGGCCGTCTGCACACGGTGCAACTCAAAAGAAACTGATAACCGACTCAAATCACAAACCAGTCCGTGATGAGTCGCAACCTATGTAATTGAATGGAGCCACGCACACGGCGCAACTGGTTACAAACCCGTCGGACGGGTTTGTAACCAGTTGCGCCGTTCTTTTGAGTTGCTCCGTGTGCAGACGGGCTTAGAGTTAGGTCGGCGTAATCTTTAATCTTTACGAACCACTGCTCTTATCCTTCGGCTACCGAGAAATCGGAGGACAGATAAACTGAGGAAAACTGAGGAAATTAATAACCTGTAACAGGCTAGGGATGCGACATCGATGTCTTGAAACATCGATATTCAATATTAAAACATAATAAGACATCGCCCCAAAACCATCGATGTTTTTAAACATCGATGTTTATGAACTTTCATTTTTTAAAACTGGTTTAGTAACCTCCAAGATTAATGTTACTTCGGTTAGTCATGGAGAGAGGGAAGGGGGGGGGGGGGTAATTTTACTCTCAGGTTGGGCTGACACAAATGGCAAAAACTTGGTTGCTAGAGTCAACGCATATCGCAGAATTTCCATTACACATTTTATTACTTTTACCAGAAAATTGAGGAAGAAATTATTGCAATTTATTAACAAATCTTTTATTTTGAAATTAAATAATACAAAAGAAAATTACATATATTTATACCAATTTGAAGTACTGATGCAAAACCAACGTATGGAGGAAAACTGAACAAGCTTATTTTTTCTTTACTGTAAATAACAATTATTGGGCTATTGGGGTATATAATTATTATTCATTGGTTGTTCATTGCCATTTGTCTCTAATCGTTCCCCCTTTTGTATTCGTCCTTTTCAGAATTCAGACTTAAATTTACTGAGTGGGAAAATTATGCTACGTGGTTATTTTTTTTTTCTATTATGGTACATTTTTATTTTAAAAAAACATCGAGACAACGTAAAACATCGAGTACAAAACATCGATGTTAAAAAAATCGGCTTCAATAAATCGATGTTTAAAACATCGTCATCGATGTCGCATCCCTATAACAGGCAGGTTCACGTACAAAGCGGTTTGGCAGGTGGAGAGGATGGAGAGCTGAACCAAATCTGGAAGATTGTTCTCTTCATTGTAAAGTAAAATCTCGTTTATCCGGATCAGATTTCTAGACCTTTTTTTTAAATTTAATGTTCTGATTAGATAGTAATTTTCAAGTGTGATAGCAAGAGCGTAACTACAAGTACGCCAAATATTCGCTTTTTAGTTTGATTCAGTGTACAGTTCCTGCATAGATTGTACAATAAATTATGGTAATAAAATGCTTTTCGTTGAGTTTAAGAAAGCTTCACTAGAATGTCACAGGGCGTTGACGTGGATTGACTCACCAGCTGAAGATAGTGTAGGTATTAATTACCTAGAAGCAATGGATGCATGCATGGGTTGGAACAAGCAAGGAATACAACACATTGACCTTAAACATACATTTATTTGATAACCCAAATTTCAATTAACTTGTCAGAGTAATTAATATAACAATCCGTTTCATATTAACAATTTTTACATAAGGTACCCAGAAGCAGAGGCAAACTATAGAGTCAAATATGATTTTTAGAGTCTATCGGGGAGGCACTTACTATAACGGATGTATGCAGCGATCATCGTAGCATCGGCGACCGGGACCCAGTATCATCTCCAGTGTAGGAACACCTTGGCGGGATATTCGCACTTCTCCAAGGCTATGGGGCAGACGAGAGTCTCTGACATCTAACTCTCAGGAACCCAATCTAATCATCTCTCTCCTTCTTTTCCGATTCCTTCCGTCCTTAGCGGAGCTGTTGTCCGTTTACAGGGGGGTCATTCTGGCACGCCCCACACTTTCATTGGGCAGTGGTCTGTTTTTCTTTCAGTGGTTCCTACCCCTAATTGGTTCTTTATTACACCGCCTCTGTCGCCTCTGTCCATAGTCTATGTAGTACCTCCCCCAACATACTTTTATTTTGCAAAACAACTTTGACCCTTCTCATCTGACGTTTTTACTGTGGGCCATAAAATAACGACCATCCATCTTGTAAAATTTAGACTTCAGATCGCTATCACTGGCCACACCGACAGCTATTCTTCTATTTTTTATTAGTTTACAATCCTGTATTTACCCCTGCCTCTGCATCCTTTATAATACATTCTTTATTGTCCACACACCGTGGGGAATTATACCATTTTCACTTCTACAGATAGCACCGGGAGAGAGCGTTGACCTTGATTCCTACCCATCACTTCTCCTCCCTCGATCTCCTCAGTTTTGTTACAGAACATACGTTTTTTTTATCGTAATAAACGGTAAGTCTACTGAGTTAAGGATTTCGTTTTGCTTATTTTCCATATTACCCGGATTATCCGGATTTTTGATTGTCCGGATTGCTTATGGTCGCAGTTAGTCCGGATAAACGAGGTTTTACTGTGCCTCTTCATAGTAAAATTTCATAAATAGCATTTTCTTTTTATCCTGAGGAAAAATTATATTGAAACAAAGCCCAAGCACAAAAGGTAGTAGGGTAAAGGTACCGGTAGTTGACCATGAGCCAGACGTTGACCGTTTGCTTTTAAAAAATGTAAAAAATAAGGATCAATATTAATATTATTGATCAATAATAATATTAAAAATATTAATATTGTATCAATATTAATATTTTTAAACAGGTCTATCTGACAGGTAGCACTGTCTGTGATCAAAACTGTGAAACTCCTGTATTTCAAGGCATCATGGGTAGAAATGGTGGCAGTAACTCTGGAGCTAATAATCGCGTAAATCAGTGTTCTTTTATTTTCTTCATATGCATGTTTAGAGCAAAACTCTTTGTAACAATTATTATCACGTTTGGTAAGTCACTTTTTTTTAACTTTCTATCTTTAAATAATGTGTTATAAATGATAAACAGGTTTGTTTTATTCCATAATGTTAAAATCCATTTTTTCTTTGTTTTTCCTCGTTCCTTTGTTTTTCCTCGGGTTTTATTTGCTTTTCCCCGTGGTTTATTGATTACGAGTTGGGATCAACTCGTGTGCTGTTTATAATTTAAGCAAATATTGTATGTATGTACAGTGGAATCTCGATCTATCGTTTTTAAAGGGACCGACTGAACTGAACGATAACGATAACGATAACGGAAAAAGATAGATGCGGGAACATAACAAAGCAATATGATCGTCGGGACTGGGTGAAATAAACGACCCATACGGGAAAACGATGATTCGGGGAACGATTGATCGAGATTCCACTGTATATATATCGACTGTGTAGCGAGTTTGTTTGCCTTTCTTTTGCTCTCACCCTCTTTCTCTGTTCTTTCGGCTAAGTTAGAGCCTATTATGAGTGAGATGCCTCGTGGACTGAGTGTCTGAGACACTTTTATTTTATTATGTTTGAGTGTAAATTAATATTTTATTTTATTTATAACTTCGAATAAAGAAGTTTTATTTTATATCTGTTTCTATAGTTATACAGTACTGCCAGCCACACTCTGTTTATTGTCACTATGTCTGACAATAGAATGGTTGTTGTGAGAACTATACACAACGTTAACAAGAAAAGAATGTACGTCAGGAACAAAATTCAAATTTCCTAACTAAAGTAATAATATATTAATTATTAAAAGGGTTAATTTTCAGGGCGGATGGCGTGTGAAGATTTTTTTTTTTTTTTTGAGTTCATAGCCGATATATTTCACCCAAGGCTAATAAGAAATAAATTGACGTTATCAGTCATACTCATTATAGACGGCCATGCTTGTCGCCCAGTGGTTAAGTGGTTGCATCCTCGGGAACTCGTCAGTTTTCCTCCTGCAAAAGGAAAGGTCTAGAAAGGGAATCTGCAACCCATAGTACAGCGCCTGTGTCATCGTTTGTCAATGAAAATTCTTCTGTGATTGTGTGATTTATGTTTCTATGATTGTGTGATTATGTTTCTGTCTCGTATTTCCTTGTATTCATATGTACACCGGACTGGGGTGGCACGTATAGAAGTCCAACCTCTCTTGAGGCAATGGCACACCCTTCTGCGGATAGTGCTTCTATCCGCAGACACGACAACAAACAAACGGCCATGCTTCTCGCCTAAGTTTTGAAACAAGCAAATTTTGTGAAAGCAATGGGATCGTGTTGCCCGACCTCTACCCAAAACGCGACATATACTCTAAGGCCGATGGATGTTGCAGTATTCAGGACATTAAAGGAAGGCTGGAAAAAGAAAGTTCATGATTGGAGGATTGAGAAACTCGATGCTCCGATTTTAAAGAAAAAGAATTTTTCAAAGTTGCTCAAAGAAATAATTGACAAACGCGTAACTCATTCCATTCTAAACAACGGATTTAGAAAATGTGGATTATTTTGCGTGGAATCTACAAGCAGTTGAAATAACCAGGAAAAGAAGTAACCTAATCCGAAAATCATGAATTAATGAATTTTTCCTGAGTTAAATCATGAATTAAGGAATTGCGCCGCGAGGAATTTTTTTAACATGGATTTCAGTTCCTCAATGAACAAATTCCTACCGAGAAACTGAACAAATTTCGATCCTCATCCAACATTTGGACAGGCAATCAAGAAGATCAAAATATATATGCTAAATATGAAATTCGAAATATATATGCTGTGTCTGAAATAGATTTTATCTGGAATATATCTTAATAACTGAATGTTTTGTTACACATTTAAATTTTATTGTTAACTGTATAAGTTATTTTAAAATTAATTATTAAAATAAAATAATACTACTACTTAAGTGCTGTAGTTTTAATTACGCAAATCTTTTAATTGTTATTTTTTAATAGTGGTCAACTACTAAAACAATGGAGGTCAACTGCTAAATTTTGATGATCAACTTCTAATGCAAAAACTGAGTTTCCAAAAATGGATTTTTAAAAAAATTTAAAAGCTTCATTCACAAAAAATTACAGTTTATATTCTCATTCAGGAAAGGTCTAAGATACGATTAATACACCCTTTTTGTGATTCAGTGTAATCCATTAGTTGTTATAAAGTTTATATGGAGCACTTTTTTATATTGATGAGATTAGGCTTTTGACCGAATGATGGGTTATTTGAAGGCTTTTCATAGTAATGATCGTCACAGATTCCTTTATATTAAAAACACTTCATTTCAAAGACAACAAATGTATCAATTAAAATATTTTGAAGCTTTGGCTGTTTCTGAACCATTTTCTTTTTAAAAAAGAGCTATAGTCTTAGGTTTGCAAGTTTAATACACATTCATAGGGTGTCTTACCTTTATCAGTACACGTATTGAGTAAATGGGTAGAAACAGCAGTACTCACGATCTCGATCATACATTATCGTACTGGCGTTGCAGCACTGCTCAGTCTGCAGTCAGTCACTTTTTAACGCTGAACTAAGTGCAAAACTGAACTGAGGAACTCCTTTCAATGCTCATTTGAACTAAAACTTAAAAAACTCCGCTCTTACAGGAGATTACAGGAAATGTTGTTTTAACTGCAGTACATGGGCTTAGCCCATAATTGCAGAGATTTCTGACTATAGACGCATGGAAACTTCCGAAAAACACGATCATTGAATTTCGCTCTTACAGAAGCTTACAGGAAACATTGTTTTAACTGCAATACATCATCTTAGCCCTCAATTGATTTCTGACTATAGACGCATGGAAACTTCTCCGATCATTGAATTTTGCTCTCACGGGAGCTTACAGGAAACATTGTTTTAACTGAAATATATGGGCTTAGCCTTCAATTGCAGTGATTTCTGACTATAGACGCATAGAAACTTCCACAATCATTGAATTCCGCTCTTACAGGAGCATAAAGTAAACATTGTTTTAACTAATACATGGGCTCAATACCTCATGGGCGTTAATACATGGGCTTAGCCCTCTATTGCAGAGATTTCTGACTAAAAACGCATAGAAACTTCGATCATTGAATTCCACTCTTACAGGAGCTTACAGGCAACATTGTTTTAACTGCAATACATGGGCTTAGCCCTCAGTTGCAGAGATTTCTGACTATAGACGCATAGAAACTTCCAAGATCATTGAATTCCGATCTTACAGGAGCTTAGAGGAAACATTGTTTTAAGTGCAATACGTGGGTTTAGCCCTTAATTACAGATATTTCTGACTATAGACGCATCGAAACTTCCGCGATCATTGAACTTCAAGCTTATTCGCTTCCCATATTTTATACTTCATCTAACCAATCCAATCTCTTAATTGAAGGTGCGATCCATGACTTCATTAAAAATAAGTGTTAGTCACGTCATCTTAGTAGAATATCGTCAAACAAAAATAATTGCGAAGTAAATACATAAAGAACTGTTGTAGGACAGGAAAAAGAAATAAATCCAAGATCACAGAAGGTGAAAACATTTACGCAGATAAAGCTATTTGAAAAACATATATCAAACACTAAACATATTTCTATTTTCGAATTTCAATTTTTTCAAATAAAATTATTGTTTACACAGTTTTTTTACTTGTACAATGTCATTCAAAGGAAGGTAAAAAAAATCGCTGCTGTGATTATAACCATAGCACTCTCATCATTTAAAAACCATCTTAAATGGCGGACAAAATATACAAATTCTAGCTTTGAACAAGTTTTAGTTGGAGCCGCAGAGCTTCCGGCTGATGTAGAAGTTACTCCAGAATTTCCAGGAACACGTTTACGAAAACAAGCAACAACAAAAAAAAAAGCTATTTAATACCGAGTCTGCAGATGAACCAATAATTGAGCCATTCGCAATCCGAATCGGTTAAATCCACTTTTTGAATTTTTTGAAATTTTAGTGTCGAAACACTTGATGGACTCCTCACTTTTCACATTCATAATAAATTTCCCAAATAATAAGGATGAACACCACTCAATTACAAAATGTTTTTGGCCATCGAATAATAAGCCACTTTTTTCAGAAGCCAATCCAGTTAAGTTCATGTTCTCATGTAAATCGTTGCAATAATGAAAATCAAACGCAGAAGCAAGTACTTGATGATAACGGTTAATCGTTTAGTGTTGTTTCATCACAAAAAAAAATATAATAAATGAGTCAGTGACAGTCTAACTGCCGCAGAAGTGAATACTTGTGATTTAATAAACAATAATTTCAATTTTTTTTCTGTAGTGAAAAAATAATTTGAAGACTGAATTGGACGTTTTTTTTTTCCTTGCCAAATCGGTTAAGTCCCTTAGTCACGCAAAAATTGGAACAATGATAACAATTACTCTAAGGATATTCTATCTTTTAGATTTTGTATGTCGTCCGATAAAAGCTCCATCTACAATAATACCTTCTACCATGTTTATTTAAATTTATATTTTCAAAAGAATTTTTAAAAAACAATGTATATTATTTTATCACTTTTCTAAACTTTTTTTTTTTTTTTGACTTAATCCATTTGGCAAGTGAGTGGTCAAAGCTAGGCAGGCTCTTCAGCATCGTTTCGAACAGCTGATAAAACAATGGCACTTTTGGATTACTAAGTAAATTCCAGGCAGCCAAAGGACGAATTGCGAAAACCAGCTTCGATTTTAGAAATTGCCTTAGCAGACGTAAAAATGATTCAGAATAACGACCAAGCGAAGTCTGTAAAAGATGCAGATGTAGACGGCTATATTCTGATCGAAGAAATGGAAACATTATAGCCTATTGTTTCTTCTTCATGTTTCGATAACCGTATAAAAATTCTACAATTCCATGCTACAAATGGCAGAGCTGCAGGCTTTATACTTAAATCTAAGAATATTTCTTACAATTCCTGTAACCGTGGCGCGTCGGGGGTAAAAAGCTCTTCTAGATTAAAATAATTTAAACATACCTGAGGTCAACAATATCGCAAGAGAGATTTAACAGTCTTATAATACTGTCTATAGAAATATGAAGAAATGGGGAAATTTTACATTTGACCAAATCACAAATGATTTCGCTGATAAAAAAATCTAGAAAAATTCGTCTGTAAATATTGTTCTCTAAATAAAATCTTTGTAGTCTAGCTACTTTTTAATTTTTGTTTTCTTATAAGAGTAGTTAAAAAAAATTTTCAGGTAGTCTCTTCTAATGAAACTACGACGGGTTATTAACGTAGGATTACTTATCGTTGCTTACCTCTTTTTTATGTGTATATGTATGTTTGTGTTATGTATATATGTATCTATATATATGTACGTATGTATATATATATATATATATATATATATATATATATATATATATATATATATATATATATATATATATATGCGTATATGTATGTCAAAATTTTAACGCATTTTGGTACTTTTCTATTTAACTGTTTACTGCTTGTCGAAGCGATATAGACTGGGTTCGGCACGCTGCCAAAATTATAACTCGCAAGGACGGATGGACGGACGGTTTTAGCGTCTGAAATTTTGCTTTCCGAAGGTCCGTTATGGAGGAACGTAATCCTACGTTAAAAGAAAAAAAAGAAATATGATAGATAGCCTTCACATTTTTGTCTTTCATGCTTAACATTAAATTTTTTTTATCATTTAATGTTTATTGGTATTTTGAAGCGTCCCGCCGAAAATTCTACAACTGGGCCCCGCACTGACTTAAGACCGGCCCTACTCATTCTCTATTTCAGATACACGTTACATAGGGATTCTGAAACCTTGGAGTAGCAAGCTACAAACTTTAGTCAAGTGAGAATAACCATGGATCAAGTGAAAAATTAAAGAATAGAAAGAAAAAAATTTATTCTAAACTTTTGCCTTGGTAGCCTTTTCTTACAGCTTGGTGAAGCTTTTCTTACAGCTTTGTGTGAAATTTTAATCTTCATTTTTTACTTAAAATGGCGCGAACCTCTTTGAATACAGCCAGCGGGTTACCCATGGCCTGCGATACCTGTAAATATTGTTGATACAGCGTAAAATATCAAACCTTGCAGACCTTGCGAAAAGGGCAAATTGTCGGAGCGCGTTTAAATTGGAGTATGTGTTACTGCAACCCCCAGGTTAATGGGCGTTTTTCGAGCTATGGTATCGAAAGTCATGATAGCCAGAGTGCACGGAAAAACATCCTTTGCCAAACAGAATGGTGGACGAAAGGGAGAGCTGAGTGAAAGAGACGGACGAGGTATTGAAGCGGATTGCGACATGAAGGAAGAAAACAACTGCAACCAAAATGACCGAAGAGCTCAATCTGCATCTGCATGTTCCGGTATCAACCATTAGAGGTAGAGGGGAACTTCACAAACAAAGCTTTTGCGGAAGAGTAGCTATTCCCAAGCCACTTGTAACAGATGCCAATACAAAATATCGCCCACACTGGTGCCACGATCGCAAATCCTGGTTGAGTAATATGTCCAAAAACGGCGTTTGGTCCGAAAAATCATTGTTCACATTGTTCCTTCCAACAGGACTGGAGAACACCTACTGGAGAACCTGTCTGGAGAACACCTACACAAGCGTAAGATTCTGGCTGTCTCATCCCAACTGTCAATCACGGAGGTAGATCTATCAGGGTTTCGGATGGCATCTCATGGTTTTCTTCAGGCCCTATTGTAACCCTAAAAGGGAGATTGAAGGGGAAAGACTATGTCGAAATTTTAGCTCACTAGTTCCATCCTATAGGGCAAACACTGTTTCTTGCAGGAGATGGCATTCTCCAGGAGGATAATCCCCCTATACATACAGGTACGTATGGTCACGTATTGGTTTGAAGAGCATGAAAAAGAAGTCAAATATCTTATCTTGCCCTGTACAATCCCCCGACTATACATCATCCAACCACTGTGATCTGCATAAGCGGATAGAGCCAGGTATCGATATCCACCGCAGCATCTCTACATGAACCTTCATGATTTTTCCCTGAAAAATGGTATAATATATTCTTAATCACTATTCATGACTTGTATAATCCAATTCCAAGGTGAATCAGGTGGTATTACATTACAAAGGTGATCCTGCCCCGTATTAATAAAGGTTTCCATGATGTTTCTTAGTGTTTCCATTATTTTGATAACCACCTGTATATTTAGTTACAGTGTATTTTTGCTGTTGTCGTCGTTGTTATTGTTTTAATGTGTGTAGGTGTATACTCTAAAAGAGACTACCTTTTTCTTACGTTGATACATGTTTTTAAAATTTCTAATGCAGAAACCTGTGGACAAAGTCCTTAGGTATACAGAAAAAGGGTAAAAATACAAAATCGCAAAGGAGAACAAAATAGAAAATTCATAAACAAGAAAAGGAACTAAGATAAAATTCTCATGCGATCACGGGCCTCCCAATAACGTCTGTTCAGAGAACGCCCAGTTAAGGCAGGGCAGGACCTGATGCGATTACCGTCCCTGTTGTCTGAATTAGTGATGCGACATCGATAACAAAACATCGATGTTTTGAAACATCGATATTCAATATTAAAACATCGATGCTAATAAAACATCGCCCAAAAACCATCGATGTTTTTAAACATCGATGTTTTAGAACATCCATTTTTTTTAAACTGGTTTAGTAATCTCTAACATTAATGTTACTTACGTTAGTCGTGGGGGGAGGGGGTGATTTAATTTTACTCTCTGATTGGGCAGACACAAATGACAAAAACTTGGTTGCTTTGGGCTACATTCATGACTCAAAATTCTCGTTGTAAATACCGCCATGTTTTGCCTTCAAATGTCCAGATAAATTCGTGGTATTGCCAGAAGTTTTGAGGGACTTAAGGCAAATATTGCATTTTGACAATTTGTCAGAGGTTTTGTAAAAATATTTCCAAACGGTACTTTTGGGAGGCATCTTACTAATAATATTAACGTCAACTTATATAAAACTAGAACAAAACAAAAACTTAAATGGATGCACTCGTGTATATACTATTTGTAAAATAAAACCCCATGGTAGGTTCTGGAGTGTCAGGAACATTCCAAGCGCTCTGATTGGTTCATTGGTTGTTAATTGCCATTTGTCTGTTTACTAAGGAATCGTTCCCCCTTTTGAATTCGTCCTTTTCAGAATTCAGACTTACATTTACTGAGTGTGAAAATTATGCTACGTGGTAATTTTTTTTTATTACGGTACTTTTTCATTAAGAAAAAACATCGAGACAACGTAAAACATCGAGCACAAAACATCGATTCTAAAAAAACATCGGCTTCAATAAATCGATGTTTAAAACATCGATGTTTTTATCAAAACATCGATGTTTTGAAAACATCGACATCAATGTCGCATCCCTAGTCTGAATTGCAAAGAGGATATATAGGACTAGAAAAAAATCCCATTCTATTTAAATGTACAACCAGGCAGTCGTGTTCAGTTGCAATCCTGAAAGCAGCCACTGCAATTTCACGTGGACCAACGGGTAGGCCATTCAGGGTCTTGTTGCAGACTTTATTTTGAGTACAGTTTTGGAGGTTAGAAATAAAAGAATCCCTTACTTTCTGCTCTATAATCCTACATGCAGTTTTATAAGGAATTTTATAGGGAGCGCAGAGGGATGTTAAGGTTCCTTCTGTTTTCGCTAACGTTGATACATTACGAATTGAAATGAATTTATTCTGCCATCCAGAATGAAAGTACAATTTCACTGAGATTATTGAATTTAACTGAATATTATAAATCTTTAGTTTTCTTTGTACTTCGGATGAGAATTTTATCTGTTCGTAAAATACTTGACCAAACAGGTATTTATTTTTTTTTAAACTTTCTGTCTAAAATTATACCGAACATTCAAAGCATATGTTACGTATTTTGTGAGTTCCTTTAAAAAACTTTTTTGTTTTGTTGCTTTGTGTTTTGCTTATGATGTTTTAATAAAATTAAAAGGCAATTAAGTGTAGTGCTTACAATCATAAAGTTGTTTTTTTTTTTAAATTCCTAATTTTAAGAAATTTAGTCATTAAGTATTTTTATAGGAATCATGTGTTTAATATAAATTTCTTCCGTCCTGATGTCAATGAAGTTTTTTTTAAATTTTCAAATGGTAATGTTAATATAATTTTTAATTATAAAAGAGCATATCAAAATTTATTATCTAGCTCTGTTAAAATAATGTAACGTTTAATTCGATGTCTTCAAGTGTTTCATTTTCCCGTGCTTTATTTCTGTGATGATTACTCTATAATTACATTCTATAATTATTGAAATATTTGTACGCTTTGAGAATGGCAAATGAGGAGAACATTATAACGTCTTTAATCATTCAAAACAAATTTTGATTGTAATTTGTTGATTTTGTTACGATTCCCCCCACTAGATGGCGGCAGTTAACATCAAGGAGATGAAGGAGAAAAAATTCTCTTCGAATATTTCGAAATTAAGATCGATTATAACAAATTTATTCCACTATATACCTTAGACGAAAAACTTCACTAAAACGTCAAAATTATAAATAAATATTTCATCAGTCTGAACATAATGTTTAACATTAATTCCTCTAATTTCAGAAAACCTATAAGAAAACAAATGAAAAAGAAGCGCTGTGCCCGAAAAATTAGAGTTGCCCCACAAGACCGAAGTACTACAGAGGCTGTTCACACATTTTTTAGACGATGTATATTGTATTCACAAAACTAAATTACATAAAATTCTTGTGTTTTAAATGTTCTATTTGACATCCCTTATTCTGAACTATCTTTCGACACCGCAATTTCCAGGATAATAATGCCTTTTGAAGTGTCAGAAGAGGTATTCTATCCCATTCCTCCTGAACAGCTTTCCAGAGTCCTGTAAGGGTTTGGGGACGACGTTTGGATAATGCAGATTTTAAAAGTCCGAAAGCACAAAAATCCATAGGTGATACATCGGGAGATTTAGTAGGGATATCAGTGAAGGGTATGGCCTTGATACCAGTTTTTTGTTCCATTTCTTTTAGGAAATTTACAGTGGATTTTGATTTGTGACTGCTAGCTTTGTCCTGATGGAGTCTCACAGATTGATGGCACTGTGGGTAAAGCGATGGTATTTCATTCAGAAAAATTGGCGATAAAATATGTTCCTGATAGTATTTGGAGTTAATCTTGACATTTTTTTCCACTCTCTTTATTTTTAACTTGCCATTATAAGAAAAACCAGCAACAATCATGAATCCCTTAGAAAAACTTTCTTTCGATTCTTTGAACCATGTACTTAAATTTTTTTCTCCCTTTTTATCATAATAAATTTGCTGCAATCATTTAAATACACCCATGATTCATCTATTGTGACAATTGCTTTCCATTTTTCTTTGGATAAGTGTTTCTCATATAGAATTCTGCAGCGTGTCCTGCGTTCAGCGATATGATTTGGAAGAAGACGATGCACATTGCGTTTTTTTCGCTTTCTTAAGATTTAAATCAACGTTTATCATTTTGTTTACAGTGGATCAATTTTAATGATTTTGCAACTGTCCTTTGACTAGGGGGATTTTCTTTTAACATTAAACAACGTACCTTTGCAATAGTCGAAGATGTCCGTTTTTTCCTTGGATACTTGTTTGGAATTTTTGTTCCACTTGAGGCTCCAATTTGACGTTTTTTTCCTTTCTTGTTGACGATATTACCTATCGACGCTTCAGATATCACAAAACCATGACTCTCACATCGTTTTTGGATAACGGAGTATGCATATTTCTCTTCGGAAAGAGTATAAATGTAGCCTTAGAACCACTGCTTTGTTAAAAACGCCATTTTGAATAAAAACAAAACTTTCAAGCCGCAGAGGATAATTTTGACTTTTAAAAAGTACAATTGCAATTATTTCTTTTACAGCAAACGATTTTTTATTATCGCTTACCAAAATCGTCTAAAAAATGTGCGAACAGCCTCTGTATATCCAGACCGGCCTTCAAAGAGGGTGATAATATTTTACTGCGGTAACCTCCAAAATTAAGGTAACCAAACACTCTCCTTTCGAGGCACGCAATAGGGTGTTTGTATATGAACAAAGCTGTTTCAATGTAATGTTGCTTTTTTCTTTTCTTAATAAATAACGCTATTTACGCTTACTAAACGACTTACGTATTATTTGTGCATTACAAAGGTTATTCTTCTGTTTTATACCTTGTTTTCAGGAGGAAAAAAGTTTTGATGTGGGTGTGATGGATGTTTGCTGCCAATTAAATTACAGTTAAATGTAATTAAAGTTATACTTTTATAAAAATTGGTATTTCTTGATAATTCTATATTTAAAATATTGATAAGCCTAATTTGGGATATTTTTCATTTAATATTAATTTTTTTAATTAAAAAAAGTTTTTTGTGGTTGGTTTATAAATTTGATTAATCAATTTTTAAGCATTGGGGCTTTTTCTGTAGATTAAAATTCTCTTAAGACAGCATTGAATTTTGGTAAGCATTAAATATTAAACAAAAAAAGTATTTAAATAACCTATACGAACAGAAAAGCTTCTCTTGCTCTCTAAATGAAAACTTTTACTCTTTTTTTACATTATTTAGGTAGTACAGAGTCGCATGCACTGATAATTAAAAAGGCCTAAATACCTTTAAAAATTATCTTTACTATTAACAGTTCTCATTATTTGTTGACATACAATTAGTCTAATGAACATTTTATTGTTTTTAATGAAAAAGATACAGATTTAAATATTATATATGTTTTTCTTTTAAGGCTCCATATATTTCTATTGATGAAAATGGTCTATACTCATTTTCTGTACTCTTGCTACGGAGACATGATAATTTAAACTAAACATTCGTTCTGATTAGTTAGACTTAAAAATAAATTGAAATGTGTTTCCGCTAGGGTGTACTTAGAAAAATTTAAAAATTTGGAGCTGGACTTTAAAAAAAAATTGAGTTTACTCATAAACACACATATCTAAAAGAGAAGTTTAAATTTAAAATACTGTGATCGAAACTGAATTTTCTATTTCATGAATAGAACCTTAAAAACTATATGCTACATTAATATTCCTCAAATATTTTTTAATTTTTCTAAAAACTGCGATTAAATTTGATTTCCGTTTAATATTTTTCTAAGTTCGTAAAAAGATATCTCCCAAAATCTAACGTTAAAACAGCCCTTAAAAACTGTTTATAAATTTAACATTCTTTTCGCTGTTTTCAATTGTATAATGGCCCAAAAAAATCTGTTGTTAAAATCAATGTTCTTTAAAAATTTCATTAAAGCTTCATATAGAAACATTGTAAGTTTCTTAATTCAAATAATTCCTTTATAAAACGTATATTTTATAAATTTCTCTCCCTTTTTTTTCTCTTTTTCTTTTTTCAAGTTTTTTAAAGAGACTCCTAGAACGCGTGCGGTGTGAGATATTTTCGATTTGAAAACGCTTTCAGCTTTTCAAAAACGTTCCTGTAGAATTATCAGCTAGCAAAGAAAATTGCACAAATCAAGGTTTTATATTTTGTTTCAAAAACTGCACGATTTCCAATAATTTGTAGTTAGGTAAAGGAATATAAATGTCATTAACATTTCGAACACCAGCATAATTTCAAATATTGATTTAATTTAAAGTATTTTTTCACACAATCAGATGTCGATAGATGGCAGCACTAAAGAACTCTAACTCGGAGGAATTGAGGAAAATGTATACTATATCTAGTAATTATGAACTGAATATTCCCTTGACCACCAGAATAGTATTTTTAAGAATTAATTGTTTTAAATTCTTATGGTGAATTTATGACGAAATTCAGCATATCTCTCTTTTAGTAACTACTTTTTGGCATAGCATTTTCGATTGCTTTCATGAAATATTTGCATTTTCGTGATTAAGAAGGATAAGATAATTACGGATTAAAGAAAGGATAAATACAGTTTATATGTGTGTGTGTGTGTGTGTGACTGAAAACCAATGCGTGAAAGCAAACAAAATCAAGGAACCGGAGAAATCTAGTTTAATGATAACTCTTTGTCAATAGTTACCACTAAGTGAAATATTGTTTCAGAAAGTTGTGATCTTCGACATAGACACAGCTTGACACACTAGACAAGTATTTGCATTTAATTCTATTTCTTCTAACTTTTATTTTCAATTGTTTCCCTTTAAATAAACAAATATATAATTTTCCAATTTTTTTTTCAATATATTACACACACATATATACACAGGGCCACGTCTAGAACTTTTCGGGCCCTAGGCATACACATGAAAGTCGGGGCCCTTCTTATATCAACAAGAATGGGGGAAATATTTGTTTTTTAAAAAAATCGCAATTTTTGAAATTGTTTTAATTTATATTATTAGTCTGAGATAACAAAATAGTATACAGTGAAACTTTTCTAGCCTGCCACCTCTATTCGACGCCCCCTCCCCCCTCTAAACGGTCCTATTTTGTTCAGAACCGATTAAACACTCCATAGAAGTCAATGTTATGGAAGAAACCCCTTTTCTACGACCACCCCTCTAAATGGCCACTTTTTTTCGGAACCATTATTGGAAGCCATAGAGAAGTTTCAAAGTATATAAAATTAATATTAATAAGTTATTTTAAGAATTTTTTTTTTCAAATTTTCCCATCTGTAAATTTATCAGTGATATCCTCTTAAGAAAGAGTTTTTAGAATATCCTTTCCTATGTACGATATTGCCAGTGCGTTGAGCTTTTGTTCCGAAAGAGTACTGTGCCTCTGATTTCGAACAAGTTTCAGTACCGATAACGAACGCTCTCTTCCACTCACGTAGTACTAGTACAGTAGATCTCAACCCTTTTTGCTCCATTTTCACCTTTCACCATAGTTCAGAATATCATTCCCCGCCCCTTTCTAGGACTGTTTAACTCAAAAGTTGCATTCCAAATAATATGCAATTACATAATACAGTGGAGTCCCGATAACCCGAAATGATTGGGACCAGACCCTTTCCGGATTAACGGATTTTTCGGACTAAGCGAAATCATTCTTAAAATAAACTTATATTAGATAATAACGTGTGATAACATAAATATTACACATTACGTGTTATTACGCAGTTCATTTTATAAGGTCTGTCTAAACATAACCAAATCTCGGGACGAAATGGGTAGTACAGAACAGCAGAGTGTAAGGCTATGTACACATGAGAGCGTTGCAACGCGCGTTGGAGAAATACAACTGATCAAATGATTGCGTACACATGCAACGCTTTCTTCTACTACAGGGTGGCTAATAAATACTGTAACACTCCAAAAAATAAGAGTTAATTTTAATCATTTGGAAAAACAATTTATCTATCTATTTGTGTGATTGGCAACTTTTTGTAAACGCAGACGATTTTTGTTTAAAGTAAAACATGTAGAATATTTTTAAAGATGGAAGCCAAAAGGTTAATGGTAAAACAGCTTTTTGATCGCGGATTTTCTGCAGGTAAAATATTTAAGCAATTAAAATGCTTGGTTTTAATAGGACGTTTATATATAGGACTATAAATCGATTATTGGATACCAATAGCTGTAAAGATCGACCAAGGTCCGGTCGTCCACGCACTGTTCGTACAAAAGAACGTATCAAAAGAATTCGTGAAAAGATATGAAGAAATCCACAACGTTCTGCAAATAAAATGGCTGCAGAAGAGAACATCAGTCGCAGAACTATGCAACTTATCATAAATGAAGACCTGGGTTTTCGCCCTTATCGCAAAAGAAAAGTTCAAGGTTTGACTACTGCACAAATAGTAAAAAAGTTACAAAGATGTAATAAATTGCTGAACCGGCACGGTAGCAAAAGTGTTGAAAAAATAATTTTCTCTGATGAGAAGCTGTTTTGTACAGAACAAAGTTATAATGCTAAAAATGATGTTGTATATTCAGCAACCTTCGAGGATATACCTGAAAATCTTCGAACTGTTAAACGCTTTCAGAACAAGAATTCTGTTATGGTTTGGGCTGCAGTGTCACACAATGGAAAACTGCCTCTGAAATTCATCGATAAAGGGGTAAAAATCAATGCTGAATATTACAAACAGGAAATATTGGCTACACGTTTATTACCACATGCTAACAGATTGTATCCCAAAAAGAATTGGATATTTCAGCAAGATTCTGCACCGTCCCACCTATCCAAAACAACACAGGAATGGCTCCATGCCAATTGCTCGAAGTTTATCAAGCAAGAAGATTGGCCACCTTCTTCACCAGATCTAAATCCTTTAGACTATTGCATTTGGGGGATTTTAGAGTCTAAAGTAAATGCTAAGCAGCACAGAAGTTTGGACTCCCTCAAAGCTTCCATACGGAGTGAATGGGACAAATTACCTCATAAAATGATTCGTGCCACAATAGGACAGTGGCGTAAGAGATTATATTTAGCAATCGATAAAGATGGCGGTCGATTCGAGTAAAATTATTTCATGGTAAACTTTCATGTATAATGTTCATAATATTGTTGTATTTTCCATTTTCTATTTCATCTGTGTGTAATTAAATGATTCGATATTTGTCACAGTATTTATTAGCCACCCTGTAGAAGGCGCGACTGCAAAGCACCTCGAGTTCCTGTGTTGAATTAGACCATACACATGGTTTGCATTGAGCGCGCGCTCTGGGGCAGTTGACTACTATTTTTTGACAGGCATAGTTCTATTTTTTTACAAAGTGTAGAATAAATAAGAGATATATGAAATACATGAATTTTTCAAAATGAACTTATGCGAAATTTTCAAATGTTATTATTTTTAAAATTTTTTAAACATTTTGTTATTAACTAGTAATTAAACATGATGAAATAACCAAACTACGTTCCAGATTAAATAATGTATTTACACATAGCAAATATCACACCAACATGGCAATCGGATTACACACGCTAGCGAAGCGAGCGAGACAATAATAATGACAACTTGTTGCCAAATCTTACTACACAAGTTCTGTTTGAAAGAAGGTTGCCACTCTACAAGCTTAATACAATTATAATGAAAACAGTTACGTTATACATATTAGAACATTTAAATATTGGAATTTGCATATATTTTAACACGCCCCCTTACAAATTACACTATCTTAAATGTCTACAGACTTCAATTTAACAATATAAAGATCATATATGAAGACCTTGTGGCGTCGTGAGAAAATCTCCCCTAAGTCGTTGAACTATGTGTGTGGTCCTTATTGTAAGAACTCGCTCTACATAAAGAGAAAAGGACACACACTGGCATCCCAACAGTGGTCATTGATTCCACTAGCTGTCTGAAAAAATGCGTGGAAGAAAGATGACTCCGGGAAAAAGGAATCTTTCTAAAACGATAGATGATGTGTCTTCTCTTTTGTAGATTCCAGGAGAAAAGAAAAACCAATTTATTTTCAGACAGTGTGACGGAATGCGGAAGGCCATTTTTCCAGCAGGACTACGACAAAGCAAGGTGTGTATGTGTGCCTTTGTGTAGAGCCCTGGGGACGGTGTTTCTCAAGTTTGGAGCAAGTGGTCAACGGGGTGGTCCCGAGGGGAACCGGAAATCCGTGGCCCTGCGGATGGATGACGTCAGCCGGTCATCAGAAGGATAAAAGAGGGTTCTCGCTCTAAGACGAGGGCAGAGATAACCAGGATTTTGGACGTTGCGGAGACTTAGGTGCAGCAACGGGTTTTAGCTCGGAGGAGCAGTTTAATTTAGGCTAGACTGAGCCATTTTTGTTGGGAGATAAGCCTCGTCATCACATCAGACTTGTAACGTGTATTTACTACACATGTAAATAATTGTAAATATCATCATGTAATCTAGTTGTCCAATAAAGGACTTTGTTTTAAAATTTAATTCAAGTGCCTGGTCTATTTCTGAAATGAGATGTGATACGGTGTTGGATTGCTGTGGGCCATACGACACCACAACCTGATAATACATGACAGAATGCTTCTACAGTCAAAAAAAAAACAACATGATAATACTATTAAACATTCATGCAGTGTAATAAATATTAATACTGTTTTAGTACTGACACACTGTTTTCTAAATACTAAAATGGTTCTGTGCATGAAGTGAGTTTGATCAAAGTGTCTAAAATGAGTCTCTTAACAACAATAATCAATGTTTTCACTAGTATTTCAATAAAACTGTCTCTACTTCAGCATAGGAGAAAGTTCTTACACAAGGTAGTCACTCTTAGTGCTTATTCACCAGGGTATGTTGCTGCATATCCAGAAGCTTGTAGGGCTTTCTACGACACTTGTTTTGTGAGAAGGTCAGCAAGGTTCTCACCTGATGGTATGTACTCAAAAGTAATGACTCTCTCTCTCACCAAATCTCTTAAAAAGAAGTATTTTATGTCTATGTGCTTGCTTCTGTCTGAGGTCACATGGTTTTTGGCTATGAATATGGCTCCTTGATTGTCAACTAACACTTTTTGAGACGAGGACACCAACCCACTACATATTTCCTTCAATAGATTGTTGATCCACAAGATTTCTTTGGCGGTGTGATACATTGCAATATATTCTGCCTCTGTCGACGACAAGGCTGTTGTGGATTGCTTCTTACTAGACCATGAGATTAGAGCTCCTGCGAACAGCATTATATATCCACTATAAGATTTTCGGTCAGTTCTGTCACCTCCCCAGTCAGCATCAGAATAGATTAGCAGCGGTTCACCTGTCTTCCTAAATTTCAACTTTCTGTGTCGAGTTCCCTTTAGGTACCTCAGGACATGCTTCACACCCCGCCAGTGTTCGTCAGTGTGCTTCTCATTGAACTGGCTCATATAGGTGGATGAGTAAGACATATCTGGGCGAGTACCACAGGTGAGATATAGCAGGCTCCCAATAGCTTTCCTATATGGGATCTCCTTGATTTCTTCCCTTTGTTTGTCTGCTTTGTTGTATTTTATGCTGGGGTCTAATGGTGTAGCTGCAGGTCTTGCTTCAATCATCTTGAAAGTTTCTAGTACACTGCTGGCCACTGTAAATGCAACACCCTGAAGGAAACATGCAAATAACATGAAATTTACAACATGCATTAGCGGAGGTGAGATATGCAAATGATTAGAATTTCAGAGCAGACGCACATCACGCGCGCCTGTGGCGCCACTTCAAAGTGCTATTTAAGGCTTGGAGATTTCGACGATTTCAAGTTCGGCAATTGTGTTTTTCTTGTGGTTTTTTCAAAAAAACGATCAATTATGCCTCGTCGAAAACAGCGATCATCTCTTGATCAAGTATCCGAGTTCGACAGAGGAAGGATAGTGGCCTACCGAGATTGTGGATTATCTTTCAGGGAAATCGGTACTCGTATTGCACGAAACCAAACAACTGTAATGCGGATATGTGATCGTTGGATGCAGGAGGGTACGACGGACCGGCGTGTTCGATCGCATCCACCTCAGCGCACCACTTCACGTGATGACAGGCAAATTGTGCGCATGGCAGTGACGGATCGCTCAGTCACATCACGAACCATGCACAGCACATGCAGTCTGTAACGCATCATCCAGTGTCTGCGCGTACCATTCGACGCCGTTTACAGCAGAGTGGTCTGTCCGCAAGACGTCCATTGCTTTGTCTACCCTTGACGCAGAGCCACTGACGTCTCCGCCGCCAATGATGCGATGACAGAAGGATGTGGACGGCAGGAAGGAATGAAATTGTCTTTACTGACGAGTCACGCTTCTGTCTGCAACACCACGATGGTCGCATTCGAGTCTGGAGACACCGTGAAGAGAGGATGCTGAACAGCTGAGTTATGCACCGCCACACTGGTCCTGCACCGGGTATTATGGTGTAGGGCGGTATTGGATATCACTCTCGCACACCTCTAGTACGCATTGCCGGTACTTTAAACAGCCAGTGCTACATCTCCGGGGTGTTGGAGCCAGTTGTCCTTCCTTATCTTCAGGGCTTGCCCATAGCCATATTTCAACAGGATAATGCGCGACCACACGTGGCACGCATTGTCCAACGGTTCTTCGTCAATCGCCAGATTGAATTGCTTCCCTGGCCGCCTCGCTCTCCGGATCTTTCGCCGGTAGAAAACATGTGGTCCATGGTTGCTCTACGATTGACCCAGATTCCATCCCCAGCTGCCACAGCAGATCAACTTTGGCAACGTGTAGAAGCTGCTTGGTCTGCTGTACCCCAAGAACTCATCCAAAGTCTCTTTGAATCAATGCCGAGGCGTGTGGTAGCGGTGATCTCCAACAATGGCGGCTACTCTGGCTACTGATTTTGGCAGGAACCACACTTCACAGAAGTCTATAAATTTAATCATTTGATACTTGGTCAACATGTTATCTACAAAATAAATTTTGTTGTGATATCTCTTGTCTTTCTTGGTGTTGCAATTTGGGTGGCCAGCAGTGTATTTCTGACACATAGGCAGTTTGGTCTAAAGTGTATGACCCATCTTTTTCCTTGCATATTTGTATGGATAAAATTTGGCTTGCTGGGCCTAAATCCTTAGCAGTGAATTTTTCCTTGATCTTTTCTTTGAACTTGTTTATTTCTTGTATGTCACCAATGATCAAAAGGTTATCAACATAGACTCCAACTATGATGTTTCTCTGGTGACAAAAATAAATACATGTGTCTGCATTTGCCCTCATTAATCCATAATCAATTAGGAAGTCATTTAAACAAGTGTTCCACACAAGTCTTGATTGTCGAAGGCCATATATACTCTTCTTTAGGTGGCAGACAAGGTGCTCATTTCCCTCTTCAATGCAACCTTCTGGCTGAGCCATGTACAAGTCTTCTGCTAAGACTCCATTGAGATATGCAGCTGTCACATCCATTTGATGGATTTCAAAATCTTTTTCAGCAGCTATGGCAATTAATAGTCGAATGGATTTAAGCTTGATAACAGCAGAAAAGGTGTCATGAAAGTCCACACCAGATACTTGGAGGTAGCCCTTTGCTACTAACCTGGCCTTAAATTTTGCTCGTTTTCCAGTTTCATCCTTCTTACGGAACAGCCATCTGGAAGGTATTATCTTCACACCAGGTGGTTTGGTAGTAAATTCCCAGGTTTGGGCTTCAGTGAGGTTTGCAATTTCTTCGTTCATGGCCTTTTGCCACATGTCTGCTTCAGGAGATTTCAGGGCATCTTGCACTGTCACTGGATCTCTCTCATCATATTGGTGTATCTCTTGAGCATTATAGAGGTAGTAATCTTCAAGGTGTTTGGGTGTACTGACAGGTCTTGCTCCTTTATCCTTCTTGTTTCTACAGGTAAAATTATTTGTCTTCACTTCAGTGTCATGGTTTTCGGGTACTTCTATTATCTCTCCAGCTGATTTAGAGTTGTTTTCGGACTGTTGGTTAGAGTAATCGTCAGGACTTAGGTCATGTAGTTCTTGAAATGGAGCAGGAAAAAGATTTAGGTCATCTGTGTCGAGATTTGACTGTTCTAGGATTGAATCTCCAACTTCTACTTCAGATGTGTACAGGTAGTCATCTTCCAAATTTTCAATACTGAGTGTAACTTCTCCTGTAGTATTATAACAATTGTCAGTCTTCAGGGGAAAAACATTTTCTTCAAAAATTACATCTCTGCTTACAAAGAACTGTTTTTTTCTTCAGGTCATATAATTTGTAGCCCTTGACTCCATTGGGATAACCCACAAAAATGCATTCTGTGGCCTTAAGATCAAGTTTACTTTTCCTTGAATATGAGCGCACATGGCTCCAAGCTCTACAGCCAAATACTCTGAGATGATCTATTTTGCTTTCAGAACTTGACCACATTTCCTCCGGGATGTTGCCATTAATTGCACAAGATGGTCGCTTATTATGTACATAAGCCGCAGTGGCTATTGCTTCGGCCCAAAATCTGTGGTCTGCTCCTGATTCAATGAGAAGGCATCTTGTTGTGTTTATCAATGTTTGGTTCATCCTTTCTGATTTGCCATTTTGTTGTGGTGTTTCAGGTACACTAAGCTGCCTTTGAATTCCATGCACAGTAAGATACTTGTCAAATTTTTCATTTCTGTATTCTCTGCCATTGTCACTTCTTAGGATTTTTATCTTCTTGTTGTGAAGAGTTTCAACCATGCGGCGGTACTCATCAAATTTTTCCAACACTTCACTTTTAGCCTTCATGGTGTACAAGGTAGTAAAGTTCGAGAAATCATCAGTAAATGTAACAAAATAGCTTGATCCTCCAAAGGATGAGGGGGAAATTTTACCAACAACATCAGAATGTATTATTTCAAGGAGATCCTTAGCTCGTGTGTCGGCATACTTTGGAAATTTTTTCCGTTTCATTTTTCCCTGGATGCAGATGGAACATGGTGCATTTGCTAACACTAGCGATTCTTTATCTTCGTTAATGGAGTTTACAGTTTTAATTGTATTGAAATGTGGGTGACCAAGTCTGCGGTGCATCAGTTCAATATTTTCAGTTCTCGTCACACAAGCAGTTTCTGTCTGTTCTTCAATAGTGTAGTCTTCCCTTTTTCTTAGCTGACAGGAGTGTCTTCCCATGGTTGTCTATCACCTTGGCTTTACCGTCTACAAATTCTGCCTTCAAGCCTTTCTCTTCGATTCTTCCAATTGATAATAGGTTTCCTCCCAGTTTTGGGACATATAGAACATTTTGAATGGTTATGTTTCTTACTTCATTTTCTTCATATATATGGAATGATATATTACCTATTCCACTGACATTTATTCTTTCTGAGTTTGCAACTTCAACTTCAGATGCATATTGTCTAAGGTTTGAAAATTTTCTTCGGTCAGACGTCATATGCTCAGTGGCTCCGCTGTCTAGAATCCAGAGGTTTCTTTTCCTTGATTCGTCTTCATCTGCTAGCAGTGCGATGCTTGTCTCAAGATCAACTGCTGTTTTGGCACTGCTTTGATTCTGTTGTTTGACTTCTTCACAATTTCTCGAGGTGTGCCCCCATTTTCCACAGCAAAAGCATTTTGTATTTTTTCTTCTGTTTATTTCTGCTTCTTCATTTTATTTTCTTGGCATGTATTTCTTCATGGGCTTTCCTGCTGCAGGTCTTTTCTGGTTTGAGTTAAAACTTCTTGTGTGGAGGGCTGGTTCATCATGGAACTCTTTGGGTAAGCTCTCATTCCTTGCTATCCTTTTTTCTTCCATTAGCAGTCTGGACTTCACGAGTGTGGTTGTCAGGTTTGCTTCGTCTTTTTCGAAATTTAGAATCAGCTATTCATAGGCCTTGGGTAGCCCTAATAGCATCACTAAAGCAACCTCTCTGTCTGTGAATGCATAACCTCCATTGGATAGCTTCCTGTGTAAGCCCATTAATCTAGCTAGGTAGGCTTGCACAGATTCATTGGGGTTCATCACAGTATTGAAGAATTCTCTCATGAGTTGCAGCACGTGCAGTAAACCGAACTTGGTATGCATTTCTTTAAGAGAGTTCCAGGCGTCTCTGGCTCTAACACAATCTCCAATGTCATCCAAGAAGGTGTCTTTAACGATAAGGAGTAAGAGAGAAAGGGCTTCGTCATTTTTCTTCCTTTCTGCTTCACTCATAGCATTTCCATATCCTGGTTCTACGGCTTCCCAGCATTGCTTCTGCACTAAGATGGCTCGGGAACGAATACACCACGTGTGATAATTATCGCCATTTAATTTCGGCATTTTGTATTCTTCTGAGGCCATTTTCTTTTTCTTCATAAGTTAAAGTTTGAATAAAATCCACTTGTAAGTTATCTTCGTCAAGAGTTAAGGAAATTAGTCACATCGGCTTTCAACGTGGTTAGGCTTAAATTCGGCTTCAGCTTCGTGCTATGACTTCGAAATTATCTTCGATTCTGGATCGTAATTGGCATTCCGGATAGAGCTTCGTGTTGATAACGTGTTATTAACTAGTAATTAAACATGATGAAATAACCAAACTACGTTCCAGATTAAATAATGTATTTACACATAGCAAAAATCACACCAACATGGCAATCGGATTACACACGCTAGCGAAGCGAGCGAGACAATAATAATAACAACTTGTTGCCAAATCTTACTACACAAGTTCTGTTTGAAAGAAAGTTGACACTCTACAAGCTTAATACAATTATAATGAAAACAGTTAAGTTATACATATTAGAACATTTAAATATTGGAATTTGCATATATTTTAACACATTTGAATTAAAATAGGGAGTTTGGTGTTACATGAAAGATATTAGTGTCCAATATACTAATGTATATATTTTATTTTATGATTTTTGCATTTTATTATTTTCTGATATAGAACCACAAATATACATTCCATGAGTACATTATAAATTTACATTTCCTTAAATTTTCTCTCCACTTTCTATCTACAGATGATATTTTTTGAATGTAACTGCACACATAACGCACACATGGGTGGTGTTGATAAGTCGGATATGCTACGATTGATCTATGACAGAGACAGAAAATCAAAAAGTGGTGGCATAGGCTCTTTTTTTGCTATGCTGGAAATAGCATGTGTAAATTAATACATAATATATACCGAAAAACATGAATCAATCTCCATGTTAGAGTACAAAATTCGTGTAACATTTCTGTCAAATCGATATCTCTGCAAACTTTGTGCACAAAGAAAAGTTCAATCAAAACTTCATTCAAAATGCAGCATATGTAATTTTTTTTTATGTGTAAATTTGAAAAAATTGTTTTTTTAATATAATCAAAGTTAAATTATCATTATATTTAAAATTGTTCTGTTTTTCATAATAAATAATTATATCATTTTTTAAGCATTCTGATTAATTTTCAAAGTTTGAAGATTTTTGTAACCCTATAATACTGGCGGTACTTTAAAGTACCACTTCAATTAACCAGTGGTAATTAATTAAATTTTAAGAAGGTGAGTAATTTTTTTTACATTTACACTGCTGGCCACCCAAATTGCAACACAAAGAAAGACAAGAGATATCACAACAAAATTTATTTTGTAGTAACATGTTGACCAAGTATCAAATGATTAAATTTATAGACTTCTGTGAAGTGTGGTTCCTGCCAAAATCAGTAGCCAGAGTAGCCGCCATTGTTGGAGATCATCGCTGCCACACGCCTCGGCATTGATTCAAAGAGACTTTGGATGAGTTCTTGGGGTACAGCAGACCAAGCAGCTTCTACACGTTGCCAAAGTTGATCTGCTGTGGCAGCTGGGGATGGAATCTGGGTCAATCGTAGAGCAACCATGGACCACATGTTTTCTATCGGCGAAAGATCCGGAGAGCGAGGCGGCCAGGGAAGCAATTCAATCTGGCGATTGACGAAGAACCGTTGGACAATGCGTGCCACGTGTGGTCGCGCATTGAGCCTGTTGAAATATGGCTGTGGGCAAGACCTGAAGGTAAGGAAAGACAACTGGCTCCAACACTTCGGAGATGTAGCGCTGGCTGTTTAAAGTACCGGCAATGGGTACTAGAGGTGTGCGAGAGTGATATCCAATACCGCCCCATACCATAATACCCGGTGCAGGACCAGTGTGGCGGTGCATAACGCATCTGTTCAGCATCCTCTCTTCACGGTGTCTCCAGACTCGAATGCGACCATCGTGGTGTTGCAGAAAGAAGCGTGACTCGTCAGTAAAGACAATTTCATTCCATTCTGCCGTCCACATCCTTCTGTCATCGCACCATTGGCGGCGGAGACGTCTGTGGTTCTGCGTCAAGGGTAGACAAAGCAATGGACGTCTTGCGGACAGACCACTCTGCTGTAAACGGCGTCGAATGGTACGCGCAGACACTGGATGATGCGTTACAGACTGCATGTGCTGTGGTATGGTTCGTGATGTGACTGAGCGATCCGTCACTGCCATGCGCACAATTTGCCTGTCATCACGTGAAGTGGTGCGCTGAGGTGGATGCGATCGAACACGCCGGTCCGTCGTACCCTCCTGCATCCAACGATCACATATCCGCATTACAGTTGTTTGGTTTCGTCCAACACGACTACCGATTTCCCTGAAAGATAATCCACAATCTCGGTAGGCCACTATCCTTCCTCTGTCAAACTCGGATACTTGATCAAGAGATGATCGCTGCTTTCGACGAGGCATAATTGATCGTTTTTTTGAAAAAACCACAAGAAAAACACAATTGCCGAACTTGAAATCGTCGAAATCTCCAAGCCTTAAATAGCGCTTTGAAGTGGCGCCACAGGCGCGCGTGATGTGCGTCTGCGCTGAAATTCTAATCATTTGCATATCTCACCTCCGCTAATGCATGTTGTAAATTCCATGTTATTTGCATGTTTCCTTCAGGGTGTTGCATTTACAGTGGCCAGCAGTGTATTTGTTAGTTAGTATTGAATTAACATAAATAAAAATTTACGTGAGTTTTCGTTTATTAATTCATAATGTGGTACATAAAGGATACATAATATAGAAAAAGTTTTCATTACTCAATGTGATTACGAGTTTTTCTTCTGGAGAAATGCTATCCCTTACAACGTTCTCACTAGAAGCCAGGTCATCCTTAACTATTTCTAATAACTCGTCAAAGGATGCAATCGACATTCTTAAATACTTAAAAAACTTGGGCTCATGTTTTCTTAGATTCGGATAAAGTGTTACAAAAGAACCGTGAGTCAATCTGTCATTTAAAATCGGATGTACCCAGTATTTTCTTTGCCTTCGTCTTCGTGCTTTATTCCTACGGTACAAAATCCAAACACATGCTGCCTCTTCAACTTCCATAGAGTGGCGTAGCTAGGGGGGGGGGTGCGGTGGCTGCGGTCCGCACCGGGGGGCACATATTTTGGGGCGGCATATTTTTATTTAGTATTAGTTGTAAAAAACCACTTGTTCAATTCATAAGTTTACTATTCGATTTCTACAAATTATGAATTACTACATGATTTCGAATATTTTCCTCGTCGTCATATCGTTTCGAATATTTTCCATCATCGATTCCTCATCGTCAAGTCAATGTAGGGTTGAAAATATTATCTCTAAAAATTTTGACTGACTTAGAAAGGGCGGCAAATTGGAGACAGCCCCGGGCGGCAAAAGTTCTAGCTACGCCACTGCTTCCATAACTATACTGGCGGTCAACGTGGCGTTAACGTTACTAGTGTACACATTCGGTTTTTCTAACGCGCGCTTTAATGCGCGTTACAACCAGGGCCCGATTTAGAAAATTCTTGACTATAGGCACAACTCGGGATAGGGGCCCCCTAACACTGACGTGGGCGTAAAATTTTCAAAATTGACACACAAAAAAAAAAATAATGAATCATTGTGAAAGTACCATTTTACCAAGAATTGGCTATTGGAAGCGTAGAAGCCTAGAACATTATCAAATAACAAAAAGCAATACAACATATTAACTTCATCATTAAAACACCAATACAATGCAACCAGAAAAACTTATTAATCCCTTATATACACCATAACATACATACGTTGAACTATACATATAACTATACATATGATGAACCAATCAATCAAATATGAAAGGATATATTAAAAAATTGCTATTAAAAAAGGTAAAATTAAAAAAAATAAATAATAGGGAATTTTTTTCTTTTTTTTTCTTTTAAAATTAAAAATTTTTGGGGAGAGGGGGGCCAACTTTCGGGGGCCCCTAGGCCCGGGCTTACTGGGCCTAATGAAAAATCAGGGCCTGGTTACAACGCTCTCATGTGTACATAGCCTAAGATGTTCTAACAATACGTCACAGTGCTCGACAGTTGGAGAGATGCGTCGTTACTGTTAGCGTCAGTTTAGCATTAGCAGAAACACGTGTTCTATATTCTACTGTGTCTTACTTTATTATACTACTGTTGTCTAACTTTGAATCTTCTTGTAATTTTCATAAATATACTTTATATTACTTAGTATCAGTATAAATTATTTTCTTTTTGACTTTTGGTTTCGGAGAAAGCGGACTTTCGGATTACCGAAGTTCGGATTATCGGGTCTCCACTGTACCGTATTTACTCGTGTATGAGCCGCACCTGAATTCTGAGACAACATTTGAGGAAATTTTTTTTCTGACTTCCGTTGTAGACTCAAAGTAGCATCGTTCTGCGAAATGTAGCAATGTCGTACATTCCTTAGAGTTCAATGCTCGCCTAACAATATCAGGTACGGCCTTAGCTGATGGTGGTGAAACTACAGTGTTAAAAAGATGACTATATATATACTAGTACATTTAGGAATTATTTCGCTCGAAGACAAACTTTTGGGAACTCAAAAGAATTTTATTAAATAGTCCTAAGGTATAATACATACAAACAATATATTTACAATACATTGAACTGCCGTGGACATGATACGGTGAAATAGGTTGTAAGGTATATAGATACTACGAACAACAAGTTAAACGCGAGTTAACTTCCAATTAACTTCATTTTCTTTCAAGTTGATGGGATAATTCAACAAAAAATTTTTTTTAAAGTCTTTATTAATACATAGAATTGTCAAGTTTATATGATTCAATAGAAAATTTTAAAACATGGTATATAAAAAGTTCTTTTTATCTTGTAATTATTCTGTATTATAGAGGCTGTTCGAACATTTTTTAGACGATTTTGGTAAGCGGTAATAAAAAATCGTTTGCTGCAAAAGAAATAATTGCAATTGTACTATGTTTTTAAAAGTCAAAATTATCGTCTGCGGATTGAAAGTTTTGTTTTTATTCAAAATGGCGTTTATAACAAAACAGTGGTTCGAAGGCTACATTTATGCTCTTTCCGAAGAGAAATATGCATACTCCGTTATCCAAAAACGATGTGAGAGTCATGGTTTTGTGATATCAAAAGCGTCGATAGGTAATATCGTCAACAAGAAAGGAAAAAAAACCGTCAAATTGGAGCCTCAAGTGGGACAAAAATTCCAAACAAGTATCCAAGGAAAAAACGGACATCTTCGACTATTGCAAAGGTACGTTGTTTAATGTTAAAAGAAAATCACCCTAGTCAAAGGACAGTTGCAAAATCATTAAAATGCTCGGTGTCCACTGTAAACAAAATGATAAACGTTGATTTAAATCTTAAGAAAGCGAAAAAACGCAATGTGCATCGTCTTCTTCCAAATCATATCGCTGAACGCAGGACACGCTGCAGAATTCTATATGAGAAACACTTATTCAAAGAAAAATGGAAAACAATTGTCACAAAAGATGAATCATGAGTGTATTTAAATGATTGCAACAAAAAAAGAGCCATTTATTATCATAAAAGGGGAGAAAAAATTTAAGTACATGGTTCAAAGAATCGAAAGGAAGTTTTTCTAAGGGATTCATGATTGTTGCTGGTTTTTCTTATAATGGCAAGTTAAAAATAAAGAGAGTGGAAAAAAATGTCAAGATTAACTCCAAATACTATCAGGAACATATTTTATCGCCAATTTTTCTGAATGAAATACCATCGCTTTACCCACAGTGCCATCAATCTGTGAGACTCCATCAGGACAAAGCTAGCAGTCACACATCAAAATCCACTGTAAATTTCCTAAAAGAAATGGAATAAAAAACTGGTATCAAGGCCATACCCTTTATAAAATTATTCTGGTACTCAAATTTCTTGAGTATTCTTTGATCAGGTCCTGGTCTATATTCTCGCTGAGAAATCATCAATTCGACACACAAAATGAAGCACATTTTAAACACAAAAAAACAACATTTAATAATCTGCGGAGTTTGGATTTCAGACTTCGTCTAAACAGACGCCATTACATTTTTAAGCAATTCCTTTTCTAATCTATCGGGCGACGCAGCGCCCTCTATAAACAAATCTTTACACCCTTCACTGATATCCCTACTAAATCTCCCGATGTATCACCTATGGATTTTTGTGCTTTCGGACTTTTAAAATCTGCATTATCCAAACGTCGTCCCAAAACCCTTACAGGACTCTGGAAAGCTGTTCAGGAGGAATGGGATAGAATACCTCTTCTGACACTTCAAAAGGCATTATTATCCTGAAAATTGCGGTGTCGAAAGATAGTTCAGAATAACGGATGTCAAATAGAACATTTAAAACACAAGAATTTTATGTAATTTAGTTTTGTGAATACAATATACATCGTCTAAAAAATGTGTGAACAGCCTCTGTAGTACAATATGAGCCGCGCACTTGCCATATCGGTTAAATCCAAAAAACAAAAAGTGGAGAAAAGTGATAAAAATATTATACGTTGTTTTTTAAAATTCCCCAGAAAATATAAATTCAAATAAACATGGTAGAATGTATTACTGAAACGTAGCTTTTATCTGGCGACATAAAAAATCTATGAGATACAATATCCTTGGCATAATCGTTATTATTATTACAATTTTTGCGTAACTGAGGGACCTAACCTATTTGACAAGTAAAAACCAAAATTTCAGGTAGTCTCTTCTAACGAAGCTACCACGGTTATTAATGTAGGATTACTTATCGTTGCTTACTTCTTTTCTATATATATATGTATCTGTATATATGTACGGATGTGTATATATATATATATATATATATATATGTGTGTGTGTGTGTATGTCAAAATTTTGACGCACCTTGGTACTTTTCTGTTTAACTTGTCCAAGTGATAATCTGGGTTTGGCGCGCTGCCAAAATTATAACTCGCGAGGACGGATGGACGGACAGTTTTAGCGTCTGAAATTTTCCTTTTGGCAGGATCGTTATGGAGGAACGTAATCCTACGTTAACACATCCAATTCAGTCTTTAAATTATTTTTTTAATCCAGAAAAAAAATTGAAATAATTGTTTAATAATTCACAAGTACTTACCTTTGTGGCAGTTAGACTGTCACTGACTCATTTATTTTACTTTTTTGTGATGAAACAACACTAAACGATTTACAGTTATCATCAAGTACTTGTTTCTGCGTTTGAAGGGCATTACTGCAACGATTTACAGTAGACTAGGGACTTAACTAGATTGGCTTCTGAAAAAAGTGACTTGTTATTCGATGCCGCCTCCCCTCCAAAAACAAAAATAAATAAATAAATAATAATTAAAAAAATTGTCATTGAGTGGTGTTAATCCATATTATTTAGGAAATTTATTATGAAAGTAAACAGTTAGGAGCCCAACAAGTGATTTGACACTAAAATTTAAAAATTTTCGAAAAGTGGACTTAACCGATTCGGCTTTTGAATGGCTCATATATTCAATGAAAAAAAAATCATAGTTGAAAAGAACAACTCAAAAATTGTAATTATAATTATTTATTTGCAGTGTAAAAAGTGTTAAAACCAAAATCGTAGTTTTGAGAAAAACGGGATTGGAAAAAAAAAAGTCCTTTGTAAAGTCAGTTTTTTTAATTTCTAATTTTTTTTTCAAAAGCAAATTTTTCCAATTTTATTTTTGGTGAGTAAAGAGTGTTAAGTCCTTGATTGGGACATAACCCTTTTAACGCTAACATGTTTGTGTTTTGTTTCACATATCCCATATTTTCCCCGATGAATAAAAATATTCAGGAGTGGAATTGGACTTAGCATTCTGTACCCTGCAGTAGCCCTTGATTTTTCAAACATGCCTGGTTTCATAACTCTTTTTAGCCCATTTCGGACTTAACACCCTTTGCACAGCAAACACAGAATTATTTATTCGTTTTGTGGTCGGTTTCTGGAAGTCCATTTGTTTTATGCCCGCACTAGCCGGGCTTCGCCTAGCTACGCTCAAGCCATCCGTGTAACATATTTATGTACTTCGGGCCCCACAAAAGAAAAAAAAGCCTACAAATGTATTAAATTCAAGTGAATTAATTCCTTTCGATTTTCATTCCCGTCGCTGCCGACAGATGGCAGCACCACTGCTCCAGATGATTTGGTTTCTCAGCAGTGAGTGATTTTAGAATGAAAATATCTCTAAAACTATTGAATTAACAGAATAAGTGTACGCAGAAAAAATTATCAGTTTTCGAAGCTCTTTCCAAATATGTAACATTTATGTACTTTCATGAGAAAAAAAATTACACCGTTTCCTGTATATTTATCGGCCATTTTTCGCCATTTTCGGCCATTTTTTTTCGAGGATCGGTGCCCGCCCGGATGAGTTATGGTCACGTGATCTCTCGACATCCACTTGTCTCTTTATCAGTATAGATTACTTATCAATATGACAGGCCACATTTATTACTGTAAATGATAACAGACCTGCGGGGGGGGGGGGGGAGGGGATCGTTGTTCCCTTAGTAGAAAAAGATGGTAAGAACCTCGTAAAACATAAATTTCCGGAAATCATCTACGTCTATAATGAAAAATAAAATTTCGACGCATCTTGGTACTTTCGATCTTGGAGAGCAAACATTCATTCAGGATTTACTCGGGTAGCTGATCAAACATAACATGGATTAAAAACAACAGTTTTAAAAAGCATATTAGCACGGATTGTATAGACTTGCAACCACGTCTAATGCATTAAACTTCTAGAACACCTCGAATGCTTCCCACCATCCCTTTAGTAACTGTTCCACAGGAAGCACTCCTGTCCATTGTCCATCTACATATATATAAAACAGTTCCGTAACTGACTGACTGACTCACTCACTCACATACAACGCACAGACCAAACCTCTGGACCTGAAGGACTGAAATTTTGCATGGCGATTCTTCTTATGGTGTAGGGGTGCACTAAGAAAGATTTTTGAAAAATTCTACTTAGATTTTTTTTAATTAAATTTTTAAGCTGTTTTTGTAACTTTTTTAAAGTTTGCATTTAAAATAATAATTTGAGGGTTATAAAATTTATATCACGAGAAAGGTCATAAAAATTCCTTTAAAATGAAATATTTTTCGAATCTTTACCTCGATTTTCTGATTTTTGGTGAATTTTTGAAGATTAATTTTTAGAATTTAACTTATTAAATGCTGATCAAGTGATTTCTTTTTCTGGTACTTTAAATAAATTTATCGTCACGTGCATAACAACTAAATAGACAAAAAAAAAATTTTCTTCTTTCTAATGCAGCAGACAATTGGATATTATCCAAAAAAAAATATCCCTTACGATTTTTTTATAAATATATATATATATATATATATTACATCAATTGTATACATTGATCGTCGTATTTATTATAAATATATATATTTATTTTTTTTTGGCATTAATTGCATACATTGACCGTTGTATTTAATTTGAATGTACTCCGTAGCGAAGTGCGGCTTTTCAACTAGTCTGTATATAAAACAGTTCCGTAACTGACTGACTGACTGACATATAACGCACAGACGAAACCGCTGGACCTAAAGGGCTGAAATTTTGCATGGCGATTTTTCTTATAGTGTAGGGGTGAAGAAAGATTTTTCAAAAATTCTTCTTAGATTTTTTAAGATTAAATTTTTAAGCTGTTTTAGTAACTTTTTTTAAAGTTTGCATTCAAAATAATAATTTGAGGGTTATAACATTTAAATCACGAGAAAGATCATAAAAATTCCTTTAAAATGAAATCTTTTTCGAATCTTTACCTCCATTTTCTGATTTTTGGTGAATTTTTAAAAATTAATTTTTAGAATTTAATTTATTAAATGCTGGTCACGTGGTTTCTTTTCTTTTTGTGATACTTGAAACTAATTTTGCGTCACGTGCATAACAACGAAATAGACAAAACAAATTTTTTTTCTTGTTAATGCGTCAGACGATTGGACATTATCCAAAAGAATATTAAAAAAAAGCAAAAGATATGTTCCTGAAACTTTACTATGTTAACTGTACTATATTCTTTAGTATGTTCTATTAGATTTAATTTGAATATTTTATTCTACATTATTTTGTCTGTAAAAATATCCCTTACGATTTTTTTATAAATCTATATATTTTTTTTACATCAATTGCATACACTGGTCGTTGTATTTATTACAAATATATATATATATATATATATATATGTGTGTGTGTGTGTATATATATATATATATATATATATATATATATATATATATATATATATATATATATATATATATATATATATATATATATATATATATATATATATATACCCAGTGGCAGAAAGTTTTGTAGCTGTCTGCGACAAGCTTTTAAAATTTCATAATCTGTCTGCAAATTTTGCGTGAAATTTTATCAAATAAATAATACATTAAACCAGCTATTTTTTATCATTTTATTTAAAACATGGTAAGCATGATGCATTCTCATTAATTTTCTTATAACTTTTGAGGTTACAAAGCGTTTCATCATCTCACTTCTTGTTCAGTTGAAAAGTTAGAAATGTAGGAAGTTTTTCCTTCAGTTCGTGGAATGCAATTTTAAATAAATGCTTCAGATCTGGTGCATCACCCTCAGTAACAATTGTGTATACTCTATTGCACATCCATTCATTGAATATCTGATATTCAAACCACAGAGTCTTTCTTAAGTCCACGGAAGACTCCACAAAAGGAAACACATTTAAAATGTCATCGAAGCTATCTTCAGTGAGTCCCTTGTTCGGTTTTGCTTCCTCTATGCTAACATTGTTTTTTGGATAAACCAAAAAATTATAGTTGAACAAAACACTGCTCTGGTCAATGACAGAAAAAAATGTTGGTTTACCATCTGATTCAGTTTCACAGAAATATACACTGAACTGTTCAATTAGAGCTTTTACATCGTTTGATAGGCATAAGAAATTACCTCTTAGCTCATCACATTCACTAGCTTTGTGTTGTGATCTAAGACTCTTTAAGCTAATTGGTTTCTCAGGAAGGGGAACGCCATGGCATGTACTGGAAATACCACTATTTGATGAAGGAAACATTTCCGGTGCTGTTGATAACAAGAGAAGAGGTACGTAATGCTGAGTACTGCGACGGAAAAAAAAAATGTCCGAAATTTGCGAACAATTTTTGAAATTGTTTTCATTAGTGCAGACAAAAACTGTCCGCAAGGGGTTTTCTATGTCCGCGACGACGTCGCCGTGTCGCGGTGTTTCTGCCACTGGGTATATATATATATATATATATATATATATATATATATATATATATATATAAATATAAATAGGCATTAATTGCATATATTGACCGTTGTATTTAATTTGAATGTACTCCGTAGCGAAGTGCGGGTTTTCAGCTAGTAGATATATATATAATTATATAGAAGCATAGAATAGACAGTGGTATGATTTAATGACATAATCTAATAGACTAATCTTTGATAGCATTGCAAATTATTTCTTATATCTTTACAGATATATATATATATATATATATATATATATAAATAGGCATTAATTGCATATATTGACCGTTGTATTTAATTTGAATGTACTCCGTAGCGAAGTGCGGGTTTTCAGCTAGTAGATATATATATAATTATATAGAAGCATAGAATAGACAGTGGTATGATTTAATGACATAATCTAATAGACTAATCTTTGATAGCATTGCAAATTATTTCTTATATCTTTACAGATGCACACAGAATGCTGTCAGTTGAATTCGGTTTCTTCTCTGAATTTTTACGACTGAAATAATTTATGACTGTGAATTTTGGAAGTTCAGTGTTTAAAGTTTGGAACTTTGTGAACAGCAGCTATTCAGTGTCAGTAAAAAGTAAACTTACTGATGCTCAACATTCTGGGTTTTTTTTTTTTTTTCAAAATTTAAAAATACGTAATGAGATATTTTTTTTAAATCATCGGATTAAAAAAAATAAAAACTGAATCTATTGCTTCCTTTTACTTACACGTCGGTTATTCTCTTCGTTCACAAATATTACTTTATAATATAGTGCATATGTTCGCCATGTCGAGCACGAAGCCGCCCTATCCTAAAAGACAGGACTGTGAGTTATGAGCTTTGGAAAATAAATATCGAAAGTAACTTGCGCTTTGAGCGGAAGTAAAACCCGTGGTATTATGTCACGTGATCTCAAAACTCGAACTGCGCACTTTTTTCCCTAAACATGAGACGTCATGCAAACTTCAGCCAATAGGCAAAGCTTAGTACGGAGATTGCTTGCGAAGAGTGAAAGTAGTCTGTTCTGTCGACACGCTACACTTCAAACTTTTAAACTTTGGAAGTGAACGTATGAAGTTGGAATATTTTAACAATGTGATAAGTTGAAGCTTTCGCCGTAATTGCTAAACTTCAACGGAAAATAAATTATTTGTCCGGCAAGTATGTTCTTAATACTTATATATTTTTAATAAACTTGTATATAACGTTATATAAGTACAGTGTCTTGCAAAAGACACTGGCATCGACTAAACATATCAAAGCAAAGTGTATCTCAATTAAATTTTTCATCACACGAGAAAATACATATACTGTTATGAGCACAGTGTCTCCCATAAGTGATCAGCGACTATACATATCGCGAATTGTAAAAATTATATCCCATGTAATTATTTTATAACACCAGAAAATGAAGTATTTTTGTCGCTTAAAAGTTTTTATTCATACCTATTTCAGAATTTTGTGTACATATCATAGAAACATTATAGATTAAAAGGAAACTAAATAGTTTGCATGAAAAAGGAGGGGAAAAACAGTAAAAGTGTGATTTGACACTTGCTGTCAAATCGAATGGAAGTCAAAAACTTCACGGGAATTTTGTAAGAATCAGTTTGATTACTACTAGTTTTTAAAACACGGTTAAATCTGTTCGGGACTGATTCAACAAGTTTTGTTTTTGTTTTTAAATCAATGACTAGGTTTTGTATCATTTTCTTTATAACTAACTTCAGTTGTTTCCTTCAAGAAAATATATATATACTTTTCAATTTAAACTTCTAGTTGTAAATTTTAATGGGATTTTTATTTAGAGAGAAAGCGTTCGGCTGGCTTATGTACTCGCATCGTTGTAGCTAAATTTCGCTCCGAAGCGCCAATGTTTGCACGGAAGAAAATTGACCCGTGCCGGGGGAGCGGCCTCCTGATCCATGGAATTCTAATGTCGTTTACACCCTCAGGTTCTCCAATTTGCTCCACAATAAATCTTTACACAGCCGTTTGAGCCTAAATCAGTGGTTCTTAACCGTTAGAGAGACGCAGAACACTGACATTAATATTAATGTCAGCAAAATCTTAAAATAAACCGTAAAAAAAAGTATGTGGTTTTCAACATATATATGTATTCTATTAATAAAAAGATTGATTTTATTACCACCATGTAATAACCTAAGAAACAAAGTTTAAACATAAAATTATATTGCACTAAGAAACAAAAATTTACTAATAATATGTATTACTTCATTTTGTAATTAAATGTTAATTGTTAAGATTCACTTTGGACTATGAGGCTTGAAAAGGGTTCTGGACTTATTTTTTTCCCCTATTTTGAACTTTCCTAATTGTGCATTTCCTTACTAAGCATGTCTTGCATTTAAAAATGTTTATCACAAATTATTTGTATACAATGCCACACACAATTTTTATTGAAGATAATGAGCCAAAACAGATGGTTACATTACAGTTCATACTAGTTTAAGATTTACATATACTGACTTTTGTTATATATGAAAAAAGTATGATATGGAAATAAATTATTTTTATAATTTCTAATGAATTAAAATATTTAAAGAAAAATATGACAAATTTCATGGACTACTTTGAACATATTCACAGCATACCAGTTAAGAACCACTGGTCTAAATGCGTGACCATGGTCTCATTTATAATGTTATGCATCAGTTTGTTCACATCAGAGAATAAATTACAGAAGGACGTGAACTAACTGATTGTACAGTTTAAAAGTAAAATTAAGAATAAATTTTAATATTAAAGCTTAGGTAACCTTGAACATCCACCCTACAAAATGAAAATCAATAAATAAATAGATAATGAAAAGGGAGGAAAGACATGGGGGAATTAAGATAAATAAAACTGATTGCACAGTTTTCTAGAAATGCTAAAATGTGGGGATACCATGCTTTCTTGAACATCCCACCCACAAAATAAAATGATAATAAATAAAAAATATCAGGAAATAAGGATACATCAGAATATTTCCAGTATAAAAATTAAGGAATACCAAATTTTGATAAAAAAAAATTTTAACATATATTATAATGAAATTTATTTAATTAATGGCAAACACCCACTACAACCGCTCGGAAACTTCTATTTTTTCTGAAAAATAAAGCTTTAAAAGATAATTTTTTTTAAATGTACAAATAATGTGTTGAACAATTGTTATCTATTCTTTAAATCCATTCTTTAAAATTAATATAAATTTGAATTTTTTATGGTGATTTTTAAAAAAGAACTTTATAATGTCTATATCTGTGCTATCTGGCTGTTTATAGAAAACTAAAAAAATGTAAGGAACCATTGAGACTTGTTGTTAAATGTTTATATAGATAAGTCAGTTATTAGTTGATCTAAATGTGTAGGTACTTGTCTTCGCTGTAATTTCTTCCCTTTTTGCATTACTGTTAATAACGATAGATTAGTTTTGATATTGAAATAAGTGGTGCCTATCCTATTGGTTTTTCAACTTCTTTATTCTTGTAGAATTGCATTCGATAAAGCAGTAGTTCCCTATGTCTCTATGATAGCATAACAGACTATATCAAGTTCTCATTACTGTGATAATGAATGCTTGTGCAGAAAAGCCCTACTTGAGTACACTAGGGGATTCAGTTCAATATACACATGCCTTTTACATTTGGCATTTATGACAGAAATAGTTAGAGGAAAGTGTATAAATTTTTTTGTGAATTTTTCTGTAGGTTCCTTACTACTCTTACTTTTATTATCTTTCATATGTGCTGATGAGTCACGGAAAACAATGAGAGCAACTTACTCCTCCCTAAAGAAATTTCTACAACTTTTTTAAAAAATGCAAATTTGGCATTGGAAAAAATTTTTGTGGTTAAACTATTTACTAATGTTTGTGTGTATTTCTAATAGACTGTAGAAAATTAACAATTTGTTAAAACAGAGAGTTCAGGCACTTCTGAACAATGAAATTTGATATACAAGATTAAGAAAAAATTCAATTTTACCTTAAAAGAGGGAATCGTCAAGGAATATCTTGCTGAATTCCCTTATTTTATAGTAATATTGCTGAAAATTTTTTTATGATTTTGAACATATCATTCGAGAATAGCAAGTCATTTTCCACCAAAAATAAGTATGCTGCATTATATTAGTAGAACACCAAAAACTGTCCTTAAAAATTCCAAAAATTTTTTTAAGTTTACATCTGAAGCTGCTTATAAAATGCTGGTAACTAACCTGTAAGACCAATAAGCTTCTAGATCCTTAAATATATACTTGTACTAAAAATGAAAATAAAGTACGGCTTTTATATGAGAGGATCATCTCCTGAGGGCAAAATCTTCGGCTCCTCATGATTCTCCATTATTGATCCTAAATGCTCTATGAAAAGCAGTTATGACAATATTTTGCTTTATGACAAGACAGAGCTGACTCCCTACACTCTTATCTGTTCTGGACTGTGTAGTGCCTTTTCTTACGTTTTATATGATGAGGGTTCACTTGACTTGAAACACTTGGACTTCTGCAGTCCACTGAAAAATAAGTTATTATGATTAAATTAATAATTTCAGCAATTTTTCAGATGATTTTCTGTTTACTAAAAGTTAAATTAAGAATTGGCATATTGATTTCAGAGAGTTTCTTATCTTAAATCAGCCATGATAACAAAATATTAAAATGGCTTAGTTCATAAACTTCTCTTAATAACTCAAATAGACAGTATTTTTAGTGTTGTTTATTGCTTTTGCTCCAAAAATTATTCCTCAAGATTATGTTATTACTATGAAAAAGTAGGTTTGAGCAATCAGTACAAAGCTTAAACCTAATTAAATAATATATGCAATCAGAACCAATGAGGGGTATCACCCCCCCCCCCCTGCGTATGCCACTGCTGTACATTTAAACAATTGGTTTCGGGTTTTTAAAATAAAGCATTGTTTTTATGCAAACTTTTAAGAATTAAAGTTTACCAGTTTATCGAAAAAAGCTACCAGTTTATCGAAAGAATCATTAGTTCTTTCATAATCAAAATAATTGGTCTTGGAAAAGTTAGCTTCACTCTTGATTTTACAGATTTGCTTTCTCATACTTTATTAGTGTGGTATCATAGATGTAAAACTAATATTATTAGATGCTGTTTTTAAAATAGTTACGAGTAATTATAGTTTTTAATTTTATCAATGGTTACAGATGTGGAATTTTGTCTATTTTGATTTTATGAATGTATGATACTGATAATTTGTGTGCCTGTTTACCAATAATGTTTCTCCATGTTGTATCATAGGCAGGCACTTTTAAAACCAATTATTATAGCATTAGGAATGAGGAAAAGACATCAATGGAATCATTAATCCTTGGTCATAATGCAAAGTGTTTGGGGTCTTTTTTTTTTAATTATAATTAATCTCTTAGTCTACCATCATAACCAACGCTGTGCAGCTCATAGTGAACTGATTGAATTTCTAATTCTGTTGTCACTATTTGTGGCAACACACTTTTTGTGTAATGTGTATTGGCAACGCTGTCGTTGCCTACTTCATGTTATGGATCTGTTCCTGGCATATGTCGCCGATTTATGTATTCTCTTTTTATTTCTATTTTAATTAAACATTTAAACAAGTTGAAATCAATATAACTGACTGACAAAGGTGCTTTGAATGTTTTCTATCCTTTCAGTGAGTTTTTCAAACATATTTTAATGCAGATCATATGTCAAACTAACTAGTTTACATAGCCAATAAGAGCAGTTGTTGCTTATTATAGGCTCTATAATATCAGAGGAACACACAGCTTTCTTAGTATTCGCTATATTAAAAAAAAAGTGACAACTACTTTCGAACTAATTACTGCAGTCCTTTTTCAGGCTGAGGAACATTTGTCTCTGTGAACTATTCCCACTATTAAAGATATTAAGAAGCTTGTTTTGTGTTTTCTGCTATTTGTGCTACCAGTTTATCTCTTTTTTTAATCACATTATTTACCATCGATTTGGATATACCTGGTCACAATTTAAGACGCTAAAACATTATGAACATGGCATCTTACGAAAATCATCTACTCTCATTTCGACGCAATGTATTGCAGGAAATACTCTACTGCTCTTAAGGCTTCTGGGCTGTAACCCTATCGGATTCGTTCAGCTCTGTGTTAACCTACGGAGAAAATATTTCAAAGTATTGCCGACGTGGATTAAAAAAGGTTTTTTTTGTTTTCCTTAACTTTAATATACTGCGTTGTAGAGCAAGAAATTTTTTACTCTGTTACCGTATTCATTTTAGAAATTTCGTCTACCGGAGGATATGATGCGCATTTAAAATACAGTATACCCCCCCCCCCCCCCGAATAATTTAAATATATCATTGGCTTTCCTGTTAAAAAAATGAAAACGGTATACCCGAGTCAAAAAAATTTCTGTCATTTCTCTGTAGCTTAACATTGAGCTGAGAGAATCCAGTACGACTACAACCTAAGCAGCCTTGACTAAGTTTCGGGAGTTGTTACCCACATTTCGAAAACTACCTCTCAACTCGCCGAAAGTTATGGCGAAACTCGCCTAAAACCCTGAATACCATAAAGGGTCCAAACACATTGATGTTCGTTATCATTTTGTGCGAGAAAAATTCATTGATGGTGAACTACACATAAAACACGTTCCTGGAAAAATGCAGTTAGCAGATGTGACTAAACCATTACCTAGTGTTAGGTTTAAGGAACTGTGTACTCCATTAGGACTACTTTCATTTAGTAGTCTAGTTGTTAATTAACAATACATTCATGTTAAATGAGTTGTGGCTTGTGGAGGAAGTGTTATGGTAAGTTACAACCAGGGCCTTTTTATTGCATGGGCAAATCGGGACTTTGCCTAGGACCTCCTGGTGCTAGGGGGCCCCAAAACTCCCTTGCTGTATGCACCTAGTACTTCTAATAGTATGTATAGCCCATGGATAGTTCTTATTTTTATAAATGTTCGTAAGGGGGGGGGGGGGGCAAATAGCATCTGCCCAGGGGCCCCCAGCGTTCATAATCGGGCCCTGGTTACAACACAACTTGTGTAACAGACAAGCTACAACTCAATCCTTATGTTGTCTAACCTGTAATCTCTGACTCCCTACTGTAGCATGCTTGTGTAATAAACGGTTACATTGCCTGCTCTTAATGTTTTTTAGTTATCTATGTGTATGAAAGCTTTTTGTTTTAGCCCAATTGCTGTAATTTGATAATCTTAACAAGTCACGTCTCTGAATCTCGATCATGCACATTTTCTGCTATGTTCGATTATCTATATACACTCTGTCACAAAATAATATATGCACCCAGAAGGAAACGAGATACTATCAAACTTAACATGTATGTAGTGTATGAGGAGATAAGCAAATGATTGCAAATTCAGATGAACAGACCGTTTTATTAAGAAGATATGGCATGAAAATGTTACAAATCAGTAAGTAGTAAATCCACCTCTGGCAGTTATACAAGCCGAAACATGACGTGGCATCGAATCAGTGAGGTCACCTATGACCTCCTGCGGAAGATCATGCCATAATCTTTGCAACTGGGCAGTTAATTCCCCAGTATTACAGGACGGCTGCAGTTGCCTTCCAAGCACGTCCCAGACGTGCTCTATTGGCGAGAGGTCTGGTGACCTGGAACGCCATGGGAGTACGTCATATCCTTGAAGACATTGTTGGGAGAGTCACGCAGTATGTGGACGAGCGTTGTCTTGCTGATAAATGACACCTGGGCGCAGGGCCGTGCTTAAGGGTGGGCGAACTGGGCAACCGCCCAGGGCCGCCATTTTTATTCCTCATCGCAACACATTTCTAAATGTTACGGGTGTTTTAAGAAATCCCTCATTTTTTGCGGTTTCTATTATTCAGCTTAAAAAAAGGTTTCGATTTTTTGAAAAGAAGCGTAGAAAGAGTCTCAATTGACAAACTACCCTTTTGGTTCGAAGAATTTCTCGGTTAGAAAAACATGATTTATCCTCAATTCAGTTATAGTAAAACCTTGATTATGAATCCTTTTTTTCAATATTAGTTTCTACTATCTGTCAGTCACTACATACAGTCATTTGAAGAATTATAAACCGTTTTGTTCGAATCTGTCCGTCTTCCCGGAATAGTTGCAAACTGAGATAAACGTGAACATATCTTTGTGAACGAATACTAATACCATTTGGTCAAATGTTTGGTCTATTCAAAGCAAGCAATAGATAAGACCAGGTCTCCAGGGAGTGTAAGACAAATAAGTAAATGCGCTCCAAACCTGTTGGGAAGAAAGGGGTCTGAAGGCTGAAGGTGTCTTACAAGATCCATTACTCAGATCGTAGGGAAATTTGATTGTCAGTAAATGTGTTTCACCTAGGACCGCTAAAACCCTAAGCATCGCCCAGGGCCGCTAAAACCCTAAGCACGCCCCTGCCTGGGCGACTTAATAGCATAGGCAGTACAAATGGCTTTAAAATCTCGTCCGCGTAACTGCGTGCCGTCAAAGTGCGTTGAAGGCCGACTAGAGGTGATCGTGTGTCCCAACAAATCTCTCCCCACACTGTCACACCTTGTGTAATCGACATATGCCTCTCGACAACAAATGCCTGATCGGACCGGTGGCCTCACCGCCTCCACACGCGTATGCACTGGTCATCAGCATTGAGACTGAATCGGAATTCATCGCTGAAGATAACACGCCTCTAGTCGGTCATACTCCAGTTTGTCAGAGGTCGGCAAAAAATCCAATTGGCACTACCTATGATGTGAGGTCAGTGGTAGGCGTCTTAATGGACGTCGGCTCCTTATACCTGCGTCGGCCAGTCGTCTCCGATTGGTTTCCCTTGATACCACCGGATGTCTGGAAGGTGGTAAATGGCGTCGAACCGATTCTAGCGACGTTGTTGGTGCGGACGTGGCCGCTCTTATGATTGCGCGATCCTCGCGCGCATTTGTGTTCCTGGGACGCCCTGACCCTCCGCGACGGTAGACTATCCCTTCCGTGATCCATTGTTGCCAACATCGAGCAACTACCATATCGCTCCGACCGAGGTGGCGGCCGATACGCCTGTTCGTCCAACCTGCTTCTCTGAGGCCTACTATACGCCCCCTCTCAAAGTTCGTACTGTCGCCGGTTACGTCTCAGAGGCATCTCTAGTCACAATACCGTCCATCCAAGTCGACAGATTTGTTTGAATAACCCTATGGCACGAGCAATCATGCTTTTAAACTCTCCCAGCTGCGCATCTCATATGCGCTTACCCTTGTCTCATTGGCGTTGAAATTTTAATCATTTGCATTTCTCTTACCATACTACATTCTTGCCAAGCTTCGTGAGAGTAGCTGGATTTCTTCTGGGTGTATATATTTTTTTGTGACAGAGTATGTATAAAACAGTTCCGTAACTGACTCACTGACATACAACGCACAGACCAAACCGCTGGACCTAAAGGGCTGAAATTTTGCATGGCGATTCTTCTCATAGTGTATGCACTAAGAAAGATTTTTGAAAAATTCCTCTTAGATTTTTTAAAATTAAATTTTTAAGCTGTCTTTGTAACATTCTTTAAAGTTTGCATTTAAAATAATAATCTGAGGGTTATGAAATTTATATCGAGAAAGATCATAAAATTCCTTTAAAATGAAATCTTTTTCGAACCTTTACCTCCATTTTCTGATTTTTGGTGAATTTTTAAAGATTAATTTTTAGAATTTAATTTATTAAATACTGATCACGTGGTTTTTCTTTTTGTGATACTAATTTTACAAAAATTGATTTTGAGTCACGTGCGTAGCAACGAAATAAATTGACAAAAATATTAAAATACGGTAAAATATAAAATTTAACCACTAGACTAATTCAGACGGAAGTTTTTTAAGAATTTAATTCAAATTAGTATCTTTTACGGATATTAAACATACAAATTAATTGCATACATTGACCGTTGTATTTAATTTGAATATTTTCTTCTACATTATTTTGTGTATAAAAATATCCGTTACAATTTATATATATGTAGAAACTTATAGAAACTACTTCTCGGGCGGACGCCCACTTTTATAGAAAACTTTCAGCTTACTGCACGGCGGAATTAGACTCTCTTATACTCAGACAGTACTCAATAAAGACAGAGTCACGTCTTGTCCACGAACACAATATATTGACACTTAGGACTATTTACATATACGTTACATGTCAGGCCGCACCAGGCCTCCACAATCTGAATGGGTTACAGTATCCGGTCGTCTGCCGCGATAAGCCGCCGTCTGCCGCTTATCAGAAGTCAACGTCATGCCCCGTCGAGACTGTCTCTCACGTCGCAGCCCGTCTGCTGCTTTTCCGCACCTCTTACCAGGTCGGGACCCAATCTGTCTCCCCTCAAACACTTTCTCCCAGTTCATCTACCGAAATCCCGGTAGCGCTGTCGTCGCATAGCGTACACGGCGACATATAGCTCATAGCCGGAGCCCTGGGATAATACAATTCCCATATACAGTAACCACCGCTTATAGTGATCAGTGGTTATAAGAATCAATATCGCAAAAACAAAAATAAATGTATTATTTCCATGTTAAAATTTTCGCTTTAAAGAATCAATCCACCGGTTTTAAGAATCAGCTTACACTCTTCGCTTTCTTTTCATTTTTCCAAAAAAGCCACTCAAACCCTCAAAAGGCACGAAGTTCTTTTTTTCTTCTTTTTTAAAGAAAGAATGATAAGATGGGAAGGAATACAGTCGTAAAATGCACCCCTTTCTTTGTTAGACATAACATAATAGTTTCCCCTTAAACGCTTTAGTTGAACACTGTCCTATTAGCTTGACCCAGGGGCATCTTCACCCGTCCGGGTCCGATTTCATTTTTCTCCACTGACAAAGACAGGGACTCTTTTTTTTTCCCACCTACCACATCCTGGTTGCGGCTTCCTGGACCCTGAAACACACAAATCTTCGGTGAAGTGTCCACTTTCACTTAGGCAAACGTGCTATTAGTAGATTCAGCACGTTATCAAACCGTGAAACGTAAGCTAGAAGGTGAATCTTCGTCTGAGACTAATGATATTGAAAGAGGTATAAACCGCCCCCTGAAAATTTTATTACCTCAAACTAACATAGAAAACTTTTACTTGTAGTTGAAATGTTAAAATGTTAAGCAGGTATGTTGTAACAAATGTTGGATTTTTTTTCTCTTACTATAATCATATGTATCTACTTATAGGTCTAGAAAAGAAGTTGCATTTTTAAAATTATATAAAAAAATTTAATAAAAAATAAACGTAAATTAGAGTATTTTATGGTAAATTATCTAATATATGTATATATAGGTGCGTGTGTGCCTGTCCAAAAACCTAAATTTCGTCTATAAGAATCAAAAACAGTAATAACAAACGTGATTCTTATAAGCGGAAATCACTGTATATATATATATGTGTGTGTGTGTGGCATTAATGAGGAATTTGCACTTTTTATTTTACATTTATGATATAGAAAATAGAAAAATGTGATCGAAAGCATCTTTTTTTTTTAGCTTTAGAACTCTAAAAGTTAACATAATTTGTTTTTAAACGCGCACTATTTACTTCGTCTCAAAAACGTTACATTTCCTACGCGGATACATGTCACATCACAGTGTACCATAGCGAATTTGTTTACGTGCGAATGTGTTTGGATGTGTTGCGTAGTATAAGTAATCTAGCGTTTTTTCTTTATTTTTTAGATGTCAAAGTGTGTTAAAGCAAAGTTTAAATATTGTTTAGTACCTTGCTGCACAAGCACGACGGTAAATACACCTGGAAAGCTTTTTTTTTTATTGTTCCAAAATATAATGTCAAAAGGAAAGCATGGACAGTTGCAATGAAACGCGGTGGAAAAAAAATCCAGCATTGTCCACTAAGACAACTCATTGGTGTTGTGAAGATCACTTTTCGGCAAGTTATTTCTTCATTCTGTTAACATATGAAATGTAACTTTTAATAAGAATTCAATGTTGCTTCAAAATAGTGCTTCAAAAAAAAATATATAATTATATAACTTTGTTCCATTATGCATATTAATTTGCTTACAATAAAGATTCAAACTATGAAATTTATATTTTACAAGATTAGTCTAATATTTTTATTAGCCAAAATCATTATCAATTTATGAATAAATTTATATAACACTTTTATTGAAATTTTAAGGCTATACTGTTGCTGCATTTTAATAACACAGGTCTGCAAATTTTCAGTGAACAAATATTTTTTGCAAAGTAGAAATTGACTTATGTTTTATGGTATTCTAATTTCAAATATGTCATTCGTTTTTGTCCATCACGTAACAGTTTTCTGAAAATTGCGTTTGAAAATTTAGAAAAATAATGCTTTATATACCATGTAAAAAAATTTCTAGGGAGTAAAACAAAATAATAAGTAAGAAGTGGGAAAAAATTTACTTTAATATTCACATATATATTTAGAATCCACATTACTGAGTCGTTTACTGTCATTAGTACAAAAGCATACGATTCTAAGTAAAGTAACTAGAGATCTAAGTAAAAGTAACTTTCTAAGTACTAAAGCATTAATTTAAAAATGTGTTTTTAATACACAAAATTATGGAGTTAAGGATTGTTTAAAATTATTATAAGTAATAAATATTTGTTTCTTTGCACCACTAAATATGTGATTAGTCAAAAGTTTAATTATCCTGCATAGTTCAGATTTATTTTAATTCCTTTACCATTTAAAATACACATATTTCTATGATATGAATGCAGAACACTGAACACGTTCGTAAATTTGGTAGTGTTTTTAATTTCTGTCATCTTGTTAATACAGAATTAAAAATACTTAATATCCTATAACAGACACTACTTGTAATGTTGCAGTGCCAATTAATTCTACAAAATTAAACATGTACTATGGATGAATAATAATAGAAGCTGTTTATTAAATTTTTAGATTACGCGATTAATTTAATAATATGCATAAACAATGTCTAACTTTAAAGTTTGTTTAAAGAACAACGCAGATCAGCGTTCTACAATCTACATTACATAACTAGAACAATAAATGCAAACAAATGTATACAAACTTCTGAGCTTTAAATCCTCGTATTTCTGCTCCCATAAAACTTGGATTATTTCCCAAAAAGGAAAACACTGCAAATGAATCCATTTTATTAGGTTGTCAGATTGCCCTTTTGCAAAACCGGGTAATAACGCCATGGTAGACAGAAATAAAAGAAATTAAACTAATAATAAAGACGACGATAGAATATAATTAAAAAAAGGGGGGGATAAACAATAGCCACAAACTAAAATTAGAAAAATTAAACCAAATTTTAAAAAAAATATGATTTTAAAATGTTAGTTTAAGAGGAGGAAACGTAGAATCTCGCGCTAGAAAAATGTAAACATTGAGGCATGGTACATAGTGACGTCAGAACCAATCACGTAGCGTTTTGAGGTCACATGATTTTTCAACACTTTTCGCTTATTTTAAATTTAAATTTTTTATTATTTAGATCTATATATACGTTTTAAGGGGGGAGGACACCTTTGCACCCGCAAAAATACACTAATTGTACTACCAAGATTAACGTGTTGTGTTGTCAAACAGTTAATTTGTCATTAATTTAAACCATTTTTTTAGGGTGAATTGTACAGAGCTTTATCTATTAGAAAACAAAAGCAGAATTTTGGGGAGATTATTAGAAATTATTTTATGTAAAAAAAATGTTTTATGAAAAATGAATCTTACGTCAATGCATGGTGCGCAGATTTTTTTAAAAACTATAAGAGATATATATTAAATTATTTGTATATATTATATCCTTAGGCTATACTTTAATCTATATCTCAAATAATTACCATATTTCACATAAAAATAATTTTTTCAGGCAAATGTATTGTAATGTACAAAAAAATATAATTTTTTTTTAAAAACATTTCTGTAAAAAAAATTTTAATATGTACTTACTTAAATTTAGGTAGAAATTGTATAAAGATACAAGATATAGATGTATACAAAATTTTAGCAATTTGTAACGATTAGTTTTGAAGAAATAGTGCGCACAAGTTTGAAAATAACAGTTTTCAGAAAAAGCCATTTAAAGTTTAAATTTTCAATGAATTTCTTTACATTACTATTATTAGCTTTATACATTTGGCCATAAAAGCGGTTCTAATTGTAATATCGACTTCATTTTTTCCCAAAAGATACCTTATATTCCATTTTTCAAAATTAAATCATAATTAAAAAATTGAGTTTTTTGAAAGTTTTAAGGTGTACTCCCCCCTTAATTGATGTTTTCGAGCAATTTGATAACCAATCTGTTAATAAAAAATAGAAATGAGCATTTTTCCCCACATGTGCAAATTCCTCATTACATACATTGACCGTTGTATTTAATTTGAATGTACTCCGTAGCGAAGCACGGGTATTCAGCTAGTTTATGATAAATATACTCTGGAACTATTAGATTCCCCGGGCAGTGATCTGTAGGGGCCTAATTAGCTCCAAAACAGAGACACTGCCTACTTGCGACCTTAGAACTCGGTTTAAATTACTTTCACGCTTATGTAATGCGAAAACTTAAAAAATATACATAATCCATTTATTTCATTACTAGATAGTACCCGTCAAAACTTGACGGTAAATAATTGAACAGTTCCAATAAAAAAAGGTTCATAACCTTGTTAAAATATTAAAAATTTTTACAGAATATTAGCTGTTTATCTATCCGATGTTATAATTAAAAATGTAAAAATCCGAGTTTATAATTTAAAAAAATGTCTTCTTGGAAAAAAAGCATGCTTACCGCTGATTTTTCAATCCGATTTGCACAATCTAACTAATATGCTGTAAATATGCTATGTATAAATATATTAAGCATAAAATAAAATATATAGACTAAAGAAAATCAGATTAAAAAATCATACAAATTACTCACGTGCAAAAAATTTTTGCAGTCTATTTAGGCAGCGCTGCAATCGCGTTTCAGAATTTTTTTATTTTCATGAATTTTAATGATGTATACACGTGCATTCAAAAATTGGAACCGGTAGGAGGCGCTGCAATCGCGTTTCAGAATTTTTTTTTTTTCATGAATTTTAAAGCTGTATACACGTGCATTAAATAACAATTAACTTAACCTACATATTTGTTAAACAAACGATTTTGGTGTTTTGAATAGCGCAGTGTCTCGCAGCATGTCACATCTCAACTCTTGCAGATTTTACTTCTTGTTTGGCGAGGAGTGGCAAAACATTGCATAATTTAACATGGCTTTCAATGAACATTCTTATAGCTTGTCGAATAAAATGCTCTCAGATTACGCAAAGTCTTTAGATACGGTATCTAAACAAAGGTAAATCACTAAATTAAACATTCAGGTACAGCCCGGAAAGGTTTATTCAGTATGTGACCCGTATTTATTGACAGAGGAAGACTGGAGTTACGATACAAGACGCTGGCCTGAAGTAACTTATCCTGATATCTATACATATCTGAACATAATAATAATCATTCGCAACGAAAGAATGATTATATTCTCTTAAACCTTGCGAAATATTTTTTTTAAAAAGTGTTGAAATACCTGTTACATGCAACTAATATGAGGAATTTTATAAATAAACTTAATTTAACTCAAAATGAAGGTATCGTCCAAAAACACATGCAAACGCATATGAACGGCTTCTGTTTTCTGCCACCCGATAATCACGTGATCTATAGTAGAGGAAAACTGACGTAGCCTGCGACGTTGCGACGTTTCGCCTTATTTCTGTTTATTATTGTATTTTTGCTCGTGAGATTAATATAGGCTGATATATTTGTGATGCGGTCGCTCCGGAAGCGTTACTTGACAGAGGAATACACAGAACACGGCAACTATTAGGAGAATATCCATTACATTATTCACAATTTTTGAACATGGTTATGCGATACATAAAAAGTGGATACAAAATGTCATCTATTGTGTTACTATCGCAACATCTCATCATGCCCCTGAGTTACTCTAACTTTTGAGTTTAGTCAGACTTGAATTGTCATATTTATTCCTTGTATACAGAGGCTGTTCACACATTTTTTAGACGATGTATATTGTATTCACAAAACTAAATTACATAAAATTCTTGTGTTTTAAATGTTCTATTTGACATCCCTTATTCTGAACTATCTTTCGACACCGCAATTTCCAGGATAATAATGCCTTTTGAAGTGTCAGGAGAGGTATTCTATCCCATTCCTCCTGAACAGCTTTCCACAGTCCTGTAAGGGTTTTGGGACGACGTTTGGATAATGCAGATTTTAAAAGTCCGAAAGCACAAAAATCCATAGGTGATACATCGGGAGATTTAGTAGGGATATCAGTGAAGGGTATGGCCTTGATACCAGTTTTTTGTTCCATTTCTTTTAGGAAATTTACAGTGGATTTTGATGTGTGACTGCTAGCTTTGTCCTGATGGAGTCTCACAGATTGATGGCACTGTGGGTAAAGCGATGGTATTTCATTCAGAAAAATTGGCGATAAAATATGTTCCTGATAGTATTTGGAGTTAATCCTGACATTTTTTTCCACTCTCTTTATTTTTAACTTGCCATTATAAGAAAAACCAGCAACAATCATGAATCCCTTAGAAAAACTTTCTTTCGATTCTTTGAACCATGTACTTAAATTTTTTTCTCCCCTTTTATGATAATAAATGGCTCTTTTTTTGTTGCAATCATTTAAATACACCCATGATTCATCTATTGTGACAATTGTTTTCCATTTTTCTTTGGATAAGTGTTTCTCATATAGAATTCTGCAGCGTGTCCTGCGTTCAGCGATATGATTTGGAAGAAGACGCTGCACATTGCGTTTTTTCGCTTTCTTAAGATTTAAATCAACGTTTATCATTTTGTTTACAGTGGACACCGAGCATTTTAATGATTTTGCAACTGTCCTTTGACTAGGGGGATTTTTTTTAACATTAAACAACGTACCTTTGCAATAGTCGAAGATGTCCGTTTTTTTCCTTGGATACTTGTTTGGAATTTTTGTCCCACTTGAGGCTCCAATTTGACGTTTTTTTCCTTTCTTGTTGACGATATTACCTATCGACGCTTTAGATATCACAAAACCATGACTGTCACATCGTTTTTGGATAACGGAGTATGCATATTTCTCTTCGGAAAGAGCATAAATGTAGCCTTCGAACCACTGCTTTGTTAAAAACGCCATTTTGAATAAAAACAAAACTTTCAAGCCGCAGACAATAATTTTGACTTTTAAAAACATAGTACAATTGCAATTATTTCTTTTGCAGCAAACGATTTTTTATTACCGCTTACCAAAATCGTCTAAAAAATGTGCGAACAGCCTCTGTATGGATAAAAAATCAAGAATACTATTGAATGCCTTATTAATTCAACTCAAACTAAACTGAGAAATTAAAATAGAATGTTCCTTTCAAAGATTTTTACAAAATGCAGTTTTAAATAAACTAGTGCATGAATACTAAATTAAATTAAGAGAAAGATAATTGATTTAAAAAAAAAGGTGTGAGAAAAACTGGAAAAATTAATTTACATTGCTTCTTTATCAGTCGTTTTAACTGGTACTAATAGACATCCACTTTGATTCTGTGGGAAAGTACTTCTACCATGCGATTCCCCCTCGGACCAGCTGTTTGCTGGAGAAGGGGATTGATAGCCTGTTCCCGGAAGCATATTCTGAAAGACCCACGATTTGGGCACTCAATTGCCGGTTTGACGAAAGCATCAGTTTCGCCATCTGTTGACATATATAGGTATCTTTTTATTATAAGTTGTTTTTTTTACTTCTACGCAATTTAGTATGTTTTAAAATCTGAATTACTTATATAACACAAGATTTAAAGAGATTTTAACAAAATAAATAAATGAATAAATTGAAATAAGTATATTATTGAATTTTAAATTTACTTTCTTCAAATATCCACAATAATTTTTACTTATTTATTAATTAATAATTTGAAAATGCTAAATTTGTTACTTCATATTTTGCAAAGCCAACGAAAAAAGGAAAGATGATTCAATTATAAACCTATGTTATTAGTTTATTTTTCCAGTAGATAGCGTCACTAAAATTAAAGAAAATCAGATTAAAAAATCATACAAATTACTCAAGTGCAAAAAATTTTTGCAGTCTATTTCAATAAATAAGAATAAATTCAAATTTAACAATCAAATTCAATCTATTTCAATTTAATATAAATGTATTGTATATTCATGTATTACGCTATATACATGTATAAATATGCTATGTAAAAATATATTTACATCCAAATATAATCATTCATACATTACGAAATGACATTACGAAATCAAATACATTCAGAAGTGAAAGAATGTTTTCACTTCTTCGTTACCGCACTCCTTGTGTTTTAATTCAATTATCCAAAAAAATTTCAACAATAAGAGCTAGAGAGCTAAGATTGGTGGCATTTTAAAGCAATTTTCAAGACCTTTTTCAATGATATATAACACAATTAGGGCTTAGAAAAATTTATTTTATTTGAAACTCTTATTGTCCTGCTACAAGAATTGTGTTCTAAATGGGTTGAATTACAAAATTTTGTTGAAAATGTATCCCCTGACAAAGTCTAACAGGCCCAAATATGGACTTGAAGTTTTGAAACATAGGCAGGACAAAGTTTTTCTTGAAAGGTTTGTAGTGAAACTCCCTAAATTTAACTCTACATCGGGGTTCAGTGGTAGACAGGAAAGACAATGGACCCCCTGTTTGAGTGCCTGTTGTTTAGTTCGAAGGGGACTCTTTCGAAGCCAAAACCTCTCATTATCATCCCATTAGGTCATGAACTCCTCTCAGTACAGATTAAGTGCAGTTAAATTTTATTTTATTTTATTTTATCTAATCATTGTTTGTTTAATTTTAAGTCTCCTAGTTTTGAGACTTTGTAATAAAAAACAACCCCGTCATTTTATAAATTGCCAAGTAAAAGGTGAAATTTATGGGGTTAAGTAACGGATTTTTTTGGTTTACATTACCCTTTATGGCAAAAATTCGTTCGGTAGTCGTCGTGCCTTCTAGAGCCAATTAACGTCGAGTAACGAGGTACCACTGTACGATCTCCGCATAGGCACAGCACATATAGCCAACCTCCATGGGCAGGATGGTAGGACAAATTTTTATTTATATTGGAATATTTAAGTGCTACTAATTAGAATGTTAGTAGTCTCTTTCGTTTTCTTCTTTTATCTTATTTGAGGTTATCAGTTTTATTTTTCTTGATTATGTAAGACTGTATCTTTCCTGCTTTTTAGGCCCATGAATGGTATGAGTTATCAGAAGCATGTAAGGAAAGGAAAGTGATCGCCTGCTATCGGAAAATAGGAAAGAATTACTGGCAGCAGCTAGTTTATCGGGAAAGATAGTCCTGCGAAAGGACTGCCACAATGCCGCAATGGGAAGAAAATGTGGGCCAAGTTTCCCAGTCTCCTCTGACAGGCACACGCTACCAGTGGGTTATAAGAGATTTCTTTACACTGCCCCAGAGATCTGACTCGCGAATCGTCAGTCCACAGTTCGAATTCGAGGACCAGATGTGCTGCCTAGGCGTGTGGCCTTGCGTCGATGATATTTTCGGCTTTGGATGGATAGGGCTCACCCTGTGGATCCACCCGCGCATGTATCCATTGGCTAAAGACTTCGACGTCAAACTCGGCATTCTAGAACAATCCGGCACGGAGTATAAAAGCTGCAGCGTGACATGCGTAGACGAATTCTCCGAGAGACAGCTGTTTACGTGCGAGATGCCGCACTTTTTAAGCAGGTCACAGTTCATGGATGACATAAGCACCATTGTCCCCCATGGAGAGATGACAGTGTTCTGCGAAATCCGCTCGAGGGAACGTAATAGCACATATTCATTTGAAGGTAAGTTGCTGAGCAAGCAGCTGCTCTTGAGCTACTTGTATTGATTGTGAATGCAGTCGCAAGTGCATGTCCAATAATTTTCTTCGTTTCGTTGACCAACATGCAGTGATCTTGGCGCAGGCAAGGATTATTTATGACGGCTACGATACGATTTCGCGAATTCTCAAAAGATGTTTGAATGATGCCATATGTTTCTTTATTTTACTCATAAATTCTCTGTTAAACATTGTTTCGTTTATAAGCCGCCGTATTTGTCAAGACTGGATTTAGCTTCTGCCGCCGTTTTGCCTCTTAAAAAGTATATATGTTTTATCAACACGCGTAACTCGTTTTTCTATTACTGTGTGAGCAGTAACTAGGGTCGAGCGACTAAAATGGTTGTCAATCATAGACAAAGCTTCGAATCTGTTTGTAATGTGACAAGCATGCCTTTGAAGCCTGCTAAATGTGAGAGAGCGCCAACCAGTTCATTGCATTGGCAGCGTCGCGCCGATTCTGCACGGACTTATCAAACGAACTGGGGTATCTGACGGTATGGTTCATCGCGAAGCCACAGTAGATATTTCTAGGCTCTTGGTAATCTCTTGCTTGCAATCTGCTGGTTATCAATCAAAATGGTTTGTGATATACGACATCAATATTTTCTCGATAAACGGCATGGCAGTTTCTGGAGCATGCTGTTTACGTATGTGAAATTTTAAACTTCTTTTTGCGGATGAAGTGCCGTCGGGCAGTCATTACACTTGAAATCCAAAGCTTTTTTTTTGGTTTCAAGAAGATAAAAACTTTAAGGGTGAAACATTTCATTATGTCGTGTCACGCTATATTTGTTTAGAAAAGGTCGATTACAAATGAGAGAGAGAAATTTTTGCAAATCGATGGCAGCATTGGAAGAATCATTCTGAGTCATTATGATCACAAATTTACATTGGGAAATGCCGTTTTTAACATCGAGTTGAAGAGTGGTTTTTTTTTCAGCTAACAAAAAATCGTGGGAGCCATACACGTTGATAATCGTCTGTTGATTTGCGGAAGTCGATCGCACCGAGACTTAACGGGAAACGGCGAGCAGCCGAATGTGTCATATCCTATATTGAAAGGTTGCGGTTAAACTGCAGACTCTGTGACCTTGCAGATTTTCAATCAGTGTTAGAGCAAGGGGAAATTTCTTGGTATTTTTCTATCCGCAGGTTAGCAAATTAATGCAGCTTTATAAATTCTCCCTTTTTTATATATGAAGGTTGAACTAAATGTGGACCGCCCAGTTTTTAAAAAAAATTCCGTCGTTAGTTTGTGTTAGAGAGCATTAAATCAGTGACACCTCTCAGTATAAAGTTGAAATCGATTTTTAATTGTGATTGTTCGAATTTCCCGGCAAGTACGTATTCACTTCCGGAGGGAATTCCAGAGGACTGATGATGAAGACGAATTCTCATTGGTTGTTTCACGGACATGCGTCGAACTATGTTATTGTTTTATTCAAGTCGTTTTTATGCTATATCTTCGATTCTATGTAGTCGCACCATTTTCATGTTATTAATTCTATCCGTATGATATTTATTCGGTTAAATCTATTAAATATTCTTGCAAATACCATCTCAGTTTTATTTAGTCATCATGTCACTGAAATTTCTGGAAGTTGGGGGTAAGTACTCCAAAAAAATATATTCTAAATTCAATTCATACAATTATTCTTATATCAATATTAATTAGTGGACATCCATTGAAATAAATCTCCAGTGATTTTTATTTAAAGACGCTCGGATCGTGTTCATAGATCTAATTTCTTACGCGAAAACAATTTTTTGAAAAAATTCAGAGCGGAAAATTTCCCAATAGCTCAACACTGGGACGGAAAATCTGCCATATCAACTGATGCACAAACTTTAACGTCCCAACATTGAAAATAGCGAGTACTTCAGTTACTTAAAATATATGTTTCAAATATTCTAAACATCCGATTTATTTATTTATTTTATTTTTTTCAGGGCCAGAATTTTGGGCAGCATAAAAGCGGAAAAGGCTGAAAGAGAAACGTTAAATTCCGTATGGAAAAATTTTCAAACTGGTTTAATAGACGACTGAAATATTCTACGTTCAATGGTAGATGTTTTGTTTGTTTCAAGCAAAATATCATTTCATCCGTTTCTTCTATAATATCTCGCTTCACTTCATTAAAAGAAGAATAATACGTTCCTTTTTTGCTGTGGTTGTTTAAAATACTACCAGCCTAAGGCAGGAGGTGTTGTTCAATACTTTTTAGAAAATCATAAGGATTCCAGAGATGGACGATGACCGTTTTTCTAAGGCGCTAATCTGCTAGATCAAAGCCTGTGATAGGTGGGAATGTTTCTAGACCAGTGGTTCCCAACCGGTGGTCCGCGAGAACCTCGGGAGTGGTGCGGCACCACATATAAAAAAGTTGCCAAATAAGGTAAATGCACCTATAATGGGCCGCCCTTTAGAAATGTCGAGAAATTAAGGGTCTATTGTTACCTAAGGCAGTAGAAGGGGCTACTAGTAGCCAATGACCCTCACCCCTTCTACTGCCTTAGGTAACAATAGACCCTTAATTTCTCGACATTTCTAAAGGGCGGCCCATTATAGGGACATGGCCCATTATAGGTGCATTTACCTTAAATGGGGATTTTGAAAACTGCTCATTGAACTAGATGGGCCAAATATATCCGATGACTATCAGATGTTGAATTAAAATTTCTTAAAAGTTTAACATAATTATATTATTATTAGTATATGATACGTTAGAATGAGAGTACGATTTTCCTGTATCCCTGTTTGCCTGAGGGATATTCTATATCCCCATACCCCCCGGAAGGTCCTCCCCCCTCCCAAGTCGGTGTGTGTGTGGGGGGAGGGGGGTCCGCACATGGTTCAATTTCTGGCTTAGTGGTCCGCAGACTTCTACGGGTTGGGAACCACTGTTCTAGACCATGCATGTTTACGACCGGGATCCGGCCTGCTACATGAATTTTACTGGCCCGCGAAGACTTTACAAATCCCACAGACTTCGGCCTACGAGCAACCATAGGTCGATTCTCCACATGAAAGCTATGACATTCCAATTGTGGTTCCGTTCATCATAAGAACTGAAAAAAATGGAACAAGTTTGTCACCGCGCGCATTTCCAACCAGCAACATGTCTGCGGCTGCAAACAAGTAACATCAATTTATTGCTTACCACTGTAGTCAGCTGATAATGATGTGTTATAATGTTGATAAAATAAATTTGAATTTAGTTCAAACTATGCCGGACCGATGAATCGTGGCGCCAGGGCCCGACTTTGACCCAATGGGGCCCTGGGCAAAGCAGACTTTGGGGGCCCCCTCCAAGGACAGATCCAGAGGGAGGCCATGTGCCCTCCCCCTCCAGGAGTAGATTTCCACATGAACATGTGGGACACTCACCAAGGCCCCCCCCCCCCATAATTTCGGACCGGAAATTCAAAAAATTTTCGACCAAAAAGTCAAACATTTGAAAAATAATAATAGTAATAATAATGTGTTAATTAATTTACTTTTAATGTTAATAAATAAATTCAGGAAATTTTCTTTTGAAATGAATATAGTGGGTGCACTGTGCCCTACCCAGGATTTTTTTCTGTATCCGCCACTGCCCACCTTTACTGAATTAACCTAAAACCAAATTTTCAATAATATGTACAACTTAATACTAAATTAGGGGGCCCCATAAATTTGGGGGCCCTGGGCAAGTGCCCCACTTGCCCATGCGGAAATCTGGGCCTGCGTGGCGCCCGAGGCAAGTTTTAAGAACGGCGCCTCTTCATATTTTTAGAGTGACTCTTTTAAGTAACGAGTGTATCTCTATTAGAAATAGCGTTCATAATAGAATAACGCACATTTCTGGAAAAATATGTATTTGTTTTGAAAAGCGTAAAAAATTTAAAATTGGTGAATTTTATAAGAGTAGAAAAAGTAAATAAATGTGAATGTAATGTGTTATGTAATAAAAAACAATTTCTAAATCATTCTTTGAGCCTTTATTGCAGGAAATTGTTGGATTGCATCTCCACAATTTATAGCTTTTGATACCGTCTTTTCTGTAGAAATTATTGTTAGATAATTCAATCACTCTTGTGTTATTGTTCATGGATAAGAAAAAGCTGATGTTACATTTACAGGTAGAGTTAGGAGAATTCTGAGAGCTACAACAACGTTTGGAAATACGAATTCAAAAGTTAATTCTCATAATTTCAAATTCATGAAAAAAAGTCTAAATATTCGCTTATATTTTTATGAATTTCTTTATATATTAGATAAAACTATTAATACTTTTTCGTTAGTCGTTAAAAATTTTGTATTTCTACTACGTCTCATTTTGGCGCCTGGGGTGATTACCTTGCTGCCTTTCCTATGGGACCGACCCTGTGCATTTCGAATTTGCTATGCGTCCTACGAGCTTGTCGTCAAAGTTGCCCATGCCTGTTGTAGACGCTCGTAGTTGCCTTAATCTGTAGGTGCCGGTTAGTTTAAAGCGGCGAGATCAGTTCATTTCGCAGATCATCAATTCCCGTTTATATATACACTCATGGACAAAAAAATTAACGCACCAAGAAATAATTGCGGGATCGTAACGAAACTTGCAATGAAGGTACATGTCGGGGAGATATGCAAATGATTAGAAATGCAGCGTGATTACGCATTACGTATAGCCGGTAGAGGGCGTTGAACATCGTACTCTGTGGAGTATAAAACAGGTAACCAAAGCTTGTTTGAGTGTGCTGAATCATTTACAAAGGAAGAACTGAGATAGACATGCCATTACGCCGTGTTCGAAGACAATATAAGCAGTTGTCGCAGTTTGAGAGGGGGAGAATCGTCGGGATGATGGAAGCTGGGTGGTCAGCTAGGCGAGTAGCTCGTCAATTAGGCCGCTCTGATTGTGTTGGGACCAGTGGACCCTAGAGATGTCATGTACACGAAGACCAGGCTCAGGACGCCACATCGTAAGAAATGCACGCATACAGCCAACTGCTTCATCGGCCGCCATCCAGGCACAGGTAGCACCTTCACTAGGGGCCTCTGTGTCTTCTCGAACCATACGAAGGCGCCTGAAGGACAGTTGGTATCGCGGCGCCCATTACGTGTGCTGCCCTTGACGCCTCCGTTTGGAGTTTTGCCGCGCACGAGGAAACTGGACTGCAGCGGAATGGAACCAGGTCGTCTTTAGCGACAAATCCAGATTCAATCTCGGCAGTGATGACAATCGTGTTCGTGTGTGGAGAGCCCGTGGTGAACGCTTCAATCCTGCCTTTGCTGTACAGCGACACATCGCTTCCACAGCTGGTATGATGGTATGGGGTGCCATTGCCTACAATACACGGTCACCCCTAGTATTGTTCCGTGGCACCATGACAGCCCAGCGGTATGTTCATGAAATCTTGCAACTACATGTGTTGCCACTCATGCAACGGCTCCCAGGAGCCATTTTTCAACAAGACAGTGCTCGGCCTCATACGGCAAGGGTGTCACAAGACTGTCTCCGCACTGTTACTACCCTTCCTTGGCCTCCCGATCCCCAGATTTGTCTCCAATCGAGCATATCTGGGATCATTTGGGAAGACGAGTTGGGCATCCTACGAGTTTGAACGAACTAGAGGCAAAGTTACAGCAAATATGGGACGAAATGTCTCGAGACATCATACAGAACTTGTATGACTCAATGCCCGATCGTATCGCATCGTGCATTCGCGCTAGAGGGGGTCCAACGGAGTATTAACTCCTCCGTTCTTTTGCCTTTTTCTCTGAAATAAATTACCCTTTTTCTTTGATTTTCTTATCATTTACTTATATCAAAGTAGTCATTACGTATGTAAAATTTCGTTTCATTTTGACGACTCCTTGGTGCGCTAATTTTTTTGTCCATGAGTGTATATATATATATATACATACACACACACGAGGAGGACACCCAAAAAAAACGGACTTCTGTTCTAAAAGATTAATTTATTTAGATTTTTACAAAACTCTTTCAGTCTCCTTCAAAGTACTCTCCATTAAAATCGATGCACTTGTCCAATCTTTTTTCCCACTGTTTGAAGCACCTCTTGAACTCTTCAACTTTGATATCCTCCAGTGCCCGCTGCGAAGCTGTTTTTACAGCATCCACATCATCAAAACACTTAACTTATAGATTTTTTTCCATTCTCGGGAATAGAAAAAAGTCACACGGGTCTAGGTCTGGCGAATACGGAGGGTGGAGAACGAATAGCCCAAATAGCGGTTCACAGACAAGGCCGTGTCTTAATGGTGGAGGAACCAGTCACCTGATCGTCAGAGTTCCGGACGTTTCCTCCGCGCATCCTCCCTCAAACGTCTTAAAACTTACAAATAAAAGTTCTGGTTAACAGTCTGACCAGGCGGTGCATAATTCCACGAACATAAAAAAAACAGTGATCATTGTCTTAACATTCGACCTTACTTGTGCTTTTTTTGGTCGGGGGGAGTTGGGGGTCTTCCACTTACTGCTTGGATTCGGGGTCATATCCATAACACCAACTGTCATCACCTGTAAAGACCTTGGTCAAAAAGTTTGGGTCACTTTCAATCTGATGTTTTAAGTCCTGGCTCAAATTCAGACGAATGTCGTATATATATTTATGTTACGGTCAATGTGATAATCGATTATTAATAATCGATGGTTATTATTAATAATAACCAAATATGCTGGTTAAAGTGAATAATTTATGAGAATTTATCACATTGATCGGTTATTATTAACAATTGCCAATGAAGTTTGGTAAATGTGATTAATTAAGCATAATTTATTGAAACTCCAACTCTAACGCAATTGTTATGCATCTATAATCTGCGATAATGAATCTGTCGTTGTAGACAATAGTAGAGTTAAAAAAATCATGTAAGTACTGGTTTTTATTTATATTTTTATTTTATAATAACTTCACACATAATATATTCCGGCTATCAGCCTTGTCCCTATCTATTTCTGGTATTCTTATCCGTACTGTTTCTCTTATACATTCGCTGTCGGAAATTTTGACTTTGAAAGACGTAACATTTTTTACGCTTGCTTATAAAGTGACTGCTTAGCTGATTGTCGAGCTCCTTGAATATTTTCTGAGACTCCATCTAGTGCAAAAAAAAAAAGAGCTTTCCTTGTTTTCTTCGCAATCTTCCATTTCAATATCAATGAAACTTTTTGTTTTTCTCTTTCGATCATCAGTCTTTTCAATTTCAGTATTATGTTGCTCCCATTGAATTCTGCCAACACTCTTATTTCTGTTTTTGATTGAACCTGCAACAGTTATTACCTCGGAAGTCTTCACTCGAATCACCCAGTTCTACTTCCATATTATCATCATTCATTGCGCCTTTATCTTCATCCTCAGTTGAAATTGCTGTCTGATATTGGGCATCATTATTAGACTGATTTCTTAATGCAACAAGATCTTCCCTGCTTGTAATTCCTGTCAAAGTTTCGTTTGGCAAGTAGGATCTCAAACCTACTTTCGCTTTACAGCCAAACATAGCTTCATATGGACTGCGATCTGTTCCAGAGTGATGTGCTCTATTTTTCATGAATTGAATGAATTTTATTCCATCTGACCACTTGGTTGTATTGTTTGTTTCAAGCCAGGTAGATAACATCTTTTCGATGTCTTGGTTTGCTCTTTCAACTGAGCCTTGTGATTGACCATGTCTTGGCTTACGTATGTAACGATTTTGAGTTCATTCCACATTCCACAAACTTCTTCAATAATTTTAATAGCAAATTCTGTGCCATTGTCACTTTGCAGGGTGCTCCAAATATTGTGAATACATCCAATAGGTGATAAGCAACTTCCTTGGCTCGTTTTGTTTTTAACGCTCTTAATTGGATAAATTTCGTTAAATGGTCTTGATAAACCATTATAAACTTAGCCTCCGTCAGCTTGTGAATGCATGTCAATGATGTCAACTTGTCACCTCGAATTTAATTCAGTGCTTTTAATTGGTTTAACAACGAGGCCTTTTCTTGGAACACTTTGTTTGTTTTGATAAGTCTCAAAAAGATTCAAATAAATCGTTACCATCTCAGTTGTAATGTTCTTATATTTTGCCTTAACCTCTCTCATCATTCTGTTTCGTCCTCCATGACCAATTGCAATATGAATCTCATGGATTATTTGAAAATTTTCCTCCGTACAAGTATAATAAACAATCGGATATTTTTCATTTTGCATTTGAACAATTGCAAAATTAAATTTTATTTTAAAATAACTACAGGAGAGTTTTTCAACACTACTGTAACGTCGTGGCTCTTTCCTGGAAGAGATCCCCGGACCCAAGCGTCCCCTTTCGTGAGAGGCGTGGTTCCGAGAAACTGAAAGGGACCGCATTTATTTACCAGAGGAAAAATGTACGCCCATGCAGTCGGGCCGAATCGTTTATTAGAGCGACAAAAGTACATCCGTCCATTTCAGAAGACGGCTCGGAAGCTAACATCACCTTTCAACCCTACGCGCGAGAGGGCGAAAAAAAACGTGTGGCTGTTATCTTGAAGGGTCAGCAGATATTGGGACTCGCGATGCGAACCCAAGCCTTTCTCCAGACGTATACACGTGTAGAAATGCAGGGCATGCTATTCATGGGAAGTTCTGTTGCTAAGGGTTTTAAAGCCATAAATTAAGATTACTGCGGATTGGATTTAGGAAAGGGAATTTAAATGATAGAATGGAGGGTGTTCGCTCCTTTCCAGATGTGCTGACGCATTTGTCTTGTTTTGTAGACGTCAGCGATTTTGTCTCGCCTTTGACTCCCCCTTGTGGCGAGAAATTAAATCAAGTAGTTGACTTGGAATTCTTGAAAAGTGTATGTGTATCATTCCCGCTGTAAGCGGAATTTTTTTGGATTTGTGTACCTTGAAAACATGAAATAATATATCTTAAAATGCTTGATAGCTTGAAAATAAAATAACTTTGAATTCTTGAAGTTTTCGGCAGTATGTTTTTCAGTCGGATTGCTGCTGACTTGTAAGCTCTCCATTTTTTTTACTTTGAAAATGAGTAATCGGCGCCAATACATTTTTTGGTGCACGAAATCCGTGAAGACATTTGGGATTAATGACAATTTTAATTAAGGACATTTTGGATTAAGGACATTTGTGGATAACATGATTTGGGTAAACTTAGACGTCGCGTCGCTTGGAAAAAAGGTAAATACCTTTTAATTATTCTTTTGTTTCGATTTCGGAATCAACATGGATGCAATAGAGAAATATAAGATTAAAAGGACATCGTTACGATCGAGCGTGACTCGGCAAATTAATAAAATAGAATTATTGTTGCAAAGTGAAATTAAAGATACGGATTGTGATTTATTATTATAGAATTTAGAACAAATCATTGAAAAAGAAACAAATTTGAAAAAAGTCGATTCCGAGATCGAAGAATTAATTGATAATTCTGAAGAGTTGGAAAAGGAATTGGCTTCATGCCAAGAGTACGAAGAAAGGGTCATTAGTATTAAATTTAAGGTAAAGAATAGAATAAAAAAATTTAATGAAAAATGTGAGAAGGTAAAAGCACCGACAAGTTCGAGTGTAATAGAACATTTTGAAACCGAAAACAAAAATAAAACTCATGCTAATCAGTCGATGAAACTTCCCAAATTACGAATAAAACCGTTCTCAGGTGAACAAAATGAGTTCATGGAATTTTTTAACTCATTTAAAGCAGCAGTGGATTCAAATGATTCATTGACAGAAGTAGAAAAATTTGTTTATTTGAAGTCCCTGTTGTCAGGTTCTGCCCATAATGTAGTATCAGGATTTGATCTTTCAGAATGTAATTATAAGGAATGTTTAAATTTATTAGTAGATCGCTATGGAAGAAAGGAAACGAATATTAATTATAATATAAATAGGCTTTTGAAATTAGAACCTGTAAAATATGTATCGATCATAAAATCTTTGAGAAAATTGTGTGACGAAATTGACATATCTGTAAGGAATTTGCAAGCGTTAGGAGTAACTTTAAACTCTTATGGCCAGTTGTTTAATCCTATTCTATTGAAATTGCTCCCACATGAAATGGTCTTAGAATTTCACAGAAGGAAAGAGCCCAAAATGGAAGGGGATGTGAATAGTTTAATTAAGTTTATAAAGAGTGAAATTGACTGTAGGGAAGCTGCACTGAAGGTGTCAAATCCCCTAACGCTAAACAGCATGATATCGAAAACGGAAACAACACGGCAAATTTTTGTTGAACATTTAATGGCTCTAAAAAACAGCTTTAGGAATTATTTTTCCAGTCCTGATTCTGACAATAACTGGATTAGAGAACTATTCAACATGGAAGTTACTAATGCCAAACATTTATCTATACTTGAACAAGATATTCTCGTGGAATTATCATGCGATAAGTCTTTGAAACTACAATTCAACAAAACTAAACTCGCAAACCTTTAGTTACTTCTCAGATCTGATTACCCTGCATTTGCATATAAAGCACTCCAACATCTGATTCCGTTCTGCACAACGTATTTATGTATACAGGCATTTTAGGTATTGTTATATATATGAAATAAAAGCATAGAAACAAACTCAATGTAGAAGCGGACCTCGGAATAAAACTTTCCAACATAGAGCCCGACATTGTGGATCTGGTTTCAAGAAAACAACTGTACCCATCTCATTAAGTACAAATTATTTACAGAAAACATATAATATCTATTTAGACCAATATTTGACCAAGAAATGTTTGTATGAGTTTAATGTTTGTAACTTTTTAAATTCTTTTTACTACTATTTTTATTCATTTTATGTTTTTTATTTTATATCCTAATAAAAATGTTCATCTCTATAAATGCTCAAGACCATTTATTAAAATAACCAGCGATATATTTTTACCAATATTTATTATAACGTAGGGCCTATGAGATTATTAAGCCAGAAATTAAGTCTCAAGAACGACGTAAAATGCCTAGAGCTGGGAGGGGGTCCACAAAAAAAAAAGTTGTTCAAAATGGGGTCCTCGGACTACATAAGTTTAAGAACCCCTGCTTTAGCAGATATTACTTAGCTAGTGCTAGTGTCTTAAAAACAACATCGTTAACAAGATAACGGTATTATTGTTCTGATGAAGTGGTGAGAAGTAATTTCACTGATTTTGTTTGGTTTTCTTTCACAAGTCCTACTGTTTGGTTTGTGTTTCTTATACTAATAGATTGCAGCGTGAGTATTATTTAAATAAAATTGTAATTAAAGCAGAAAATCAAAGTTTTAGATAAATAATATTTCATACAGTTGTTACAATGAGTTCACATACCTATAAAAAAGACGATAATATATCAATTTGGTCTGATAGTGATGTTGTTAAGAGTAATTAATTTTTTTGCGGGAATATTGGAGTTTTTTTTTACTATAGAAATGAAACCCATGAATATTAGAAAAAGAAGAATAATTTATGAATAGAATGAGGAAAGCAGTTTGAGCAACATTAATCCAAGATTGCTACAAACTAAGAAGAGAATTAGAATTTTGGAATTAACTGATTGAACGACTGACGAAGGCGACGTTACTAATTTTCAACACATTATGAAATTAATGATCAGAAGATTAGGAAATACAAAAGAAATAAAGGCGATAAAATATTATACAAAAACTGGAAATATTATTCCCGCAAATAAATTCCAAAATAAGGATTGCAAATGTGTGAAAGTGTGCAAGAATCGTATTACAGAGACAGATCAAATATCCCTTTTTAATTTTGGGCTGGAAATGGGGGATTTTAACAAACAAAATACAATCTTGTGTGCATCTACACAGCGTACTCCAGTAAAAAGAAGACAAGGTAGAAATTTTAAGGGATCAGTCAGAGATTGTAGTTATAATTACTTTTTAAATATTGAAAAGAAAAGCGTTGCGGTATGTAAAAAGTTCTTTATAGGAACATTTGATATATCTTTAGGCAGACTACATAGGGCTCTCAAAGCAAAGATAATGGGAAACGACTTGTGGAAAAATGAAAGGATCTTGCAGAAAGAGTGATGAACTTGTGGATGCCGTAAAAGATCATATAAAAAAATTTCCACACTACGAAAGCCATTACACGTGTTCTAATAATCCAAACAAAAAATACCCGAGTTCTGATTTGAACTTAAGAAAAATGTACAACTTGTATGTCGAAAAGTACGAAGAGAATGTTTCTCAGCGAGTATTTCTCAACATTTTTCAGCGAGCAAATATATAGGAGAATTTTTAAGAAAAATTTCAATTTTAGTTTTCATCACCGACATAAAGATACGTGTCAAAAATAAAATTTGCTGAATATGAAAATTAAAGCTACCTTAATGAAAAAAGCAGCCTTTTAGAAGAACATAGCGTACATTTAAGTAATGCAGAACTGGCTAGAAAAACTTTTAAAGAAGATCAAAACTTAGCATCAACGAATCCAGATAAATATTTCATTTTCGTTTGATGTACAAAAGACCCAAAAGATTATTCTACAAAAGAATAATTATATATATATATATATATATATATATATATATATATATATATATATATATATATATATATATATATATATGTATATGTATATATATGTATATGTATATATATATATATGTATATATATATATATATGTATATATATGTATATATATATATATATATATATATATATGTGTATATATATATGTGTATATATATATATATATGTATATATATATATGTATATATGTATATATATATATATGTATATGTATATATATATATATATATATATATATATATATATATACATACTCGTGCATATACACTAGCTGAATACCCGTGTTTCGCGACGGGAATACACTAGCTGACATCTAACTACCATCTACTATGTAATTTCGTTAATTAATTTAAATTGATTTTAGCAGTAAAGTGTTGTCATTCCTTCGATGAGTTCACCCTACAAATTAACGACAGTAATACGACATTAAATATGGGTTTTAGATTATTATTATTATTTTAATTTTAGGGGATTTCAGCCCCTATTTTAACACCCTTAAATGTTGAATTAATTTTTTTTTAAGTCTCTCTGAGTGAGCAACTGGGGCATTAGAGAAACCACAATGCAAATTTTCAGCTTCCTAGGTCTTCTGGTTGCAGAGATACAGTGATCAGTCAGTCAATATTTTTGAAGGCTTTAAGACCGTTTAAACCTTAAATTTTCAATTTCTTAAAAATATTTTTTAGTGTGCACTTAGGACCCTATATATATATGGCCAAATAGGTAGTAAAATTTCTGTGATGGATCACCCAGAATTTTTCTTCAAGACCTTTTCTCCGACATTTAAAGATTAAAAAATTGCTATGTTTTATATAACAAAAAAATTTAGGCGCATGGTTGAAATAATTATAGATTAACAAGTGAAATGAAATTTGAGAACTATTAACATCGAAAGCACGAAAATGTGATATTTATGTGAAACGAATATTAATCTTATTTACGAAGTAAACACTTGGAGAACGAGCGAAATAGTAGTACAGTAATAACGAGCTTACGCTATCCCGACTTACACGAACTCGGAGTAACGCGGTTTTTGATTTTACTCATATTCACCTCTTTAAATCTTGGAAAGAAATTTCCCAGAAAACTTTAAATAGTGTCTGGAAGAAACTTTGTCCAATATTTTTTAAAAACGAGACGGAAACAATGTCTGAAACTGATCATAATGGTCGTGTGATAGAAGTTATCGATTTTGACAGTCAGTTAGATATAGAAATCGATGGAGATGATGTCAACGAGCTGTTTGATACTCATCTTGAGGAGCTGATAGTCGATGATCTCATAGAGATGTGCGACCAAAGCATCACTGAAGAATCCGACACTTCAGACCTAATTCCGCAAGAAAACCTAATGACAATTATAAACTTGATAGAAGGTTTCAGAGCAATTGAGAAAGGGTTACAGATTTTTTTTTAGTCAATATAGACTCTAATAAAGATCGCGTGATCACGATAAAGCAGGGAAAATAAATGTTAGTATGCTATGAAGAAGTTCTTCGCCCCCCCTCCCCCCCCCCCAAAAAAAAATATATATATATACATATATAATATATTTAAATATATATATATATATATATATATATTTATTTATTTATTTATTTACGTTAATATGGCAGACTACTTTATTAGATTTTTTCAAAACCATCAATATAATTTTTAAAAATATCTTGTACATATGTGTAATATTAATATGTAATAAAATATTTTAATTTTAATACAATATTTTTCCTTTAAACTGGTGTTTTTGTAATTTCTTGGTCCCGATCAGACAAAATTTATATGTATATGTATGCAAAGTTGTACCCCGACTTACGCAATCTTTCGTTGATCCCACCTATCACGTAACTTGGGGTATTACTGTACTATTCCTTCAGCGTGAAGCCTGGAGTGTTATTCACAGAACTTGGGGTATCTCGAAACTCACTCGCAAGCAAAAGATAAAATGAATGCACAACCGCAAATAACTCCTTCAGATCTAGAATTTCAGCCCAGCTGGACAGAGGGGAAAAGTTGAAGGGAAAAGTAGCCATCTTCCTCCACTACTCTTGGAGGCGGAGTTTAAGGCCAAAACTCCCGTTTTACAGATGGAAATGCAAAATAACTGCTTAGAATGCTAATTACCTATTAACACAATAAAAAGCCTGAAGTTTCAAGATTTGCGTTTTGTTTTCCAAATTTTCAAATTATTATTAGTTATTTTGTTACAGAGCTTTTTAGCAAGTGTTGCCTCTCTTTTTGGAATTTTGAAACTTTAACTTAATTTTAAAAATATTTTGAATAATAATAATAAAAAATTAGCAAAGCCACGCATTTATTTTGGTAGCCTACTTTCAGATTCCGAAAACAGAATTCAAAAATATTAATTAGGGAACCCGGTATGCAAAGTGTTATTTCGCAATTCATTAACATTGAAACGTACGATCTGCGAGGTCTACTGATGCACCCCCTTAAGGCAAAAGTTAAAAATTTAAAAATAAGAAAAAGTGAAAGAGGAAGAAAAGAAAAAGTTAAAAATTATCTTTTCTTCTTCTTCTTTTTTTTTTTTTTTTTTTTTTGGGGGGGGGGGTTACGCTAAATAAGTATTTTTATCCTGAATAACAATAATATTATAAAAGACCAGCACACACACAAAAGTATTATCTGCTTTTTCCCAAATTCAATCACACAGTTGTAAACTAATGCATTTTAACTTGAAAATGGGTACTTTTTCAGGAAGGGAAAGTAAATGAAAAAAGTTAGAATAGTGAATGCAAAATTAAGTATTTAAGAACAAAACATTTTAAAAGTCCTTAAGACAGAAACTAAAAAAAAATAAGGCGTTTTGGAGCACTTTACAAACCCTTGACAGCTGTTCATCCTTACAATGTCCATTTTGATCAAGCTATTAGATGCTGATGTTGCAATGTTAAAAGGAAATTTCAGTAGTATGTTTGTAAAAGTAAAGAAAAACACAACTATTTAATTACATAATATTTTAATTACTCCATGCACTGCATGCCTATTACAGAGTCACAGAAAAGAAAGGAAAAACACTGAAAGGATTCTTATGTGCACTTGGTGCACAAATGGAGCATTTTAACAGCCAACAATATAATAACAATAATAGTTTATCACAATTTTTTTAATATATATACTTCATTCATTTATTTATATATTTTTTCATGACTTATTCTGGTAGCACAGATGCTGCTCTGCAATAACAAGCTCTCTTTCCTTCTTTGAAAAGAAATTCATAGTCTTTAGTGTCCACACTTTGCATATATCACAATGGTTGAATCAGTTATAGCATCGTCTTTGAGCTAAACATATAAACTACTAAGTCCAAATAAGTAATGCACAGATTTGGATCAGTGTCAGTCAGGTAAGAGTTTTCTTATTCGTTATTCAGATATTTCATCAAAAATAATCAGAACAGATACTTGTATATTAATCACAGGTCACTCTTCCTTGGTGTCAGTTACAGGATTTTTTTAAATAAATAAATTATGATTAACTGAATCTAAATCATTTGAATAGTACTTTACAGTAAACACAAAGTTTATGAAGATTAAAGTAAATGAGAATCACCCAAGTATTTAGCAGCAATTCATTTTCATTAAATAGTTGGTATTTTCCTAATATACTGATCATGACTGAGAAAATATCAACTTGCACCATTAAAGGAATAATAAAAGACTGGTTATTCATATCCACAATTTTCTCTCTAGTGTCATACATCTTGTAATAACCTACACAATACAAACAATGTTTCAAGTCCTTTCAATGTAACCTTGTCTGAAATATATATTCCAATTCATATCACATGCTCAACTCAATAAAATCAAGTTCTCATTAATATACAATATAATAGGAAAATCTCAACAGTATTTTATACATTTTTGAAACAAACATAAGCATCAATTTTTTCTTTGCAAATTCCAGTTAATGCTCTAAATTTATAGTTCCTTATAGCACCAAAATAAAATAAAATTTTCACAGCAATAGCAACTAAAAAGTAATTCATCAATAAAATATACTGATAAAAAAACTATCAGAATTTCTCAAGATGATCATGACTTGTAAATAACCACAGTAAATCTATGACTTAATTACACATTTTAATTGAAATCTTTTCTACACAAAAATATCAAAAAGTATATGACAGTATCTGCAACTGTGTATAGTTCTTAAATAAAAATTTTGCTTGGCAACCAAAAGGAAATCGAAATCCCCCACAGTATTGAGGAACTCAACCAACTGAGCTTTTGTATGCTAATCTGTATATATTTGTTAAAATTCTTTGAAGAAAAATATACATTTGTTAGTTTATTTTTATGCATAACTATGCTTAAAATTTTCAATGCAAACAAACATGATAGGCATGTTTGATTTTACATTAAAAAATCTTGAAAATAATTAAGTCTTCCTTACACATATTGAAATAACATTTTAAAATAAACTTTTTATAAATTCACTTCAATTTGTCACAAATTCTTTCATTTCAGCTCTAAAAAAATGCAATTTTTAAAAGATGTCTGCCCAGCCATTTCCGTTCACTTTTTCTTTTCTTTGGACAGTGGACATATTTTAAGGGATCTTCATGACTTTTAACATAAATAAAAACAATTATCTTATTTTCTAGATTATCACACTCTTCCTCATCTTGAACTCAAACAATTACAACTATACCAAGCTTTAAAAAATGGTTTAAAAGATCACATATAATTGACACTTTTAAAACTACTAATACATGTTTAAAACACTAACATTTTGCTAATAGAAAATTAGCAAAATTTTAGTGTTTTAAACATGTATTCAGAAATTTTACTATTCTTCACAAACTTAATTAACTGACAATTAATTAATCTTGAGGAAAAGGAAAAACTATATTAAAGATTATTGTAATTTTTCAGAGTATTCAAAGTCATTCTCTGTAAGTTTTGGATTACTAAACTATGACTATTTACATAAAATTGCCCATGCAGACAGCTATGGGAGGTGTCATGCAAGAGTTCCCAGAATTTCTTTTAAATGTTAATAGAAATTATTCATACTAAGATATTTCCAAATAAAATTACTCATACATCATATCAGGGAATTACTAACATGATTCTTGTTCATATCCTTGAACATCTGCAGGACTTGGTGCTCTTTAAGTATAAACACAACAAAATATATCATAACAGAGATTTTACAGTAATTAATTTAATAATTTATGGTATGTATCAAATTTCTATTTAGGGTGCAATCCTTAGTTTTTAGTTACTACCAAAATAGCAACATACAGGTAGACCTCCTACAGCACGGCATCTTACAACACGGTTTCGCTCTAACACGATCAAATAAATTGCGGAAACCCTCATATAACACTGCAACCTGTAACACAGTTTTGCTCTAACACGATAAAAAAAAATTGCGAAAACCTTTGTACAACACTACAGCAGTAGATAATATGATTTTTGTTTAACACATTTAAAAACTAAATTATCTTAAAATAATGAAGAAGGAATAATGAACTATAGTGGTTTTACATAAAAATGTATAAACAAATTATAATTTATTATTCATAACTCTATTCTGATGTCATAGCGGAAAGCGTCATGCACAGTTGTGTGATGAACACAGATGTGACATAATACCCCCATGTGGATGAACGCTGCGTCGTTTGAATTTGTGCTGATGACGTTGGCAGATGCACTTTTGATTTTGCTTAGATTAGATGTACATTTTGATCTCTTTATGAGAAGCTTTGATTTGATCTGGTCATGCTGGAGTAAAGCCGGAAGTTGCTTATATGGAATTTAAAAAAAAAAAGTTTGCTTTTAATAAGTTTAAGTTTTCGGAACGTAACCCCCCTTGTACTGGCTCTGGGTCTCATATAACACGGTTTCACATAACACGGCATTTTTTTAGGAACCTACCTACAGTGTTATAGGAGGGTTACCTGTATCTTTATAGTTTAAGTAACAGATTTATGAATTTTTTCCTACTAAAATATAAAATTCCAACAAAATATTCCAATAGTTATATACATTGCACACATTTTTGTACGTTTTGGCACCAAGCAAGACTGAAAGTATGGAATAACACACAAGTTACAAGAAATGTAATTTTTTGTGCATATGGAAGTAAATTCTGTGTATGAAAATTTTCTCAGCAAAACAAGCTCTCATTTAAGGAAAAAAAAAAAATCTGTGCATCACTGAAAATAAGGGCATTTGCAACAATGAAATTTTCGAAACAAAATTAAGTTTTTCATGCATATTCAATTACAAGAAACACTTTACTTAAGGTCTAGCTATGAACACAATAAATGAGTGTCACATATGTTTGTTTTTTTCTTCTACCTATTTACATGCATGTTGAAAGCTGCAGTTTCTAATTGTGGAGACAAGTTTACAAACAATAACAAATATAAATGTTTGCTGAACTACTATAAGTATTTATGGTATTCTATTGACAAATAGGATTTAAAGCTCCAAAAGTGACCGAAAGCCAAATAAAAGAGGGTTCTCAAAAGTTTCATGAAATAATCATTTTTAATGCTATTAAAAATAAATATGAATTTATCTGTATATATTGGGTAATCCCATAAATAATGCCGTATTTTGGATTTGTCTAATACCATCATAATATTGCATTATTTATGGGATGACTCAATATATATAACAGATTATGGAAGATTTATGACCAGCCATTTCACTGAGTGATTTTTCTTAAATTTAAATTTTTACCTAACATATTATAGGTGCAGAGTAATCCATAGTCTTATATGGCATTGAATGTAAGAACGAAAATAAAAACACTTAGCCAAAAAAAATTCTTAGTTTTCAAAATAATTAAAACAAAACAACTGAAAAAGTATGATAGGAGGTCTTCAAATATAAGTCTAGCATATTTTAATATAAAGAATGCATTTCTGTGTTATGTCATACCAGTTAGGACTAATATAACATGTTGACATATACTGGCGATACACTTAAAAGAAATATATTTATACGTATCTACAAAGCTTTGCTTATCTTGTCTTAGTTTTGGGGGAATGTTTTAAAATATATTTCAATTTCACCAAACAATTTGTTTCCTACTTATTTAAAGATATATGAAATTTTAAGGGGTGTTTCCTGTTGAATAAATGAAAGAAAGAAAAGGAATGAAATATTAACATCTCTAGCAGTTCAAATATCAAAAGAGGAAAAAAATGGTTCATCTTATTTTTTCCCAGCTTTCATGGAAAGAAATATGATCTAATAGATAAAAAAATAAGCTGAAATAAATTGATAAAGTTTCTACAAGCAGTTCAAATATCAAGCAAACAAAAAAAATTTCGAACATTAATTGAAAGAGAGGTTTAACCTCTGCAGCTTCTGCTAAATATTTACAAGAGACAGATTCGATTCTCTAGTGTTTTCAAACACATAAATACCTATAAATGTGTACTTAATTATATTTCCCTTTCTTCTAATGGACCGTTCTTGTTGATTCTTCAGTATTAGAGGGGTATTAAAAGGGTACTTGATTATAACTCAACTTAAAAAAATTTATGCAAAAGCACAAATTGGATTATGTGCAAAATACAAAGATTTAAAGAAAATTAGATTTAGTCAATTTTGATACTTTTTAATCGGAAAGAAAGACATAAGAATCAGTTAATTCTAATTTTTATCCCTTCATAGGGTTGTAGGGGTAGGAAGAGGGTACAAGCCCTCCTTCTCAATCTAAATTGTGTTGGCACCAGGAAATGATGTTTGTTCTCCTATAGAATACTACCATAACAAGTTACCAACGATTTCATGGTGTAGAATGGGATAATGTCAAAAGATTAAAGTACCTGCTGTGTTGGAAGGAAAAAAAATTATAATTTTATAGTTATGTAACAATTATATAAAGGAACACTTTCAATTCACTTTAGGAGCTGTATTTTCATTAAATGCCTATTAAAAATCACCAGTAGAGCTTATTACTAGAAAAGTCCACATTTGCATAGAAGACTATCATAAATATTTATTAAATTTTAAGATGATGTTAAATACTTAAAAAAGAAAATCTAGTCAATGTTTTCTGCAACAATGGGAAAAATATTGTTGCTAATGGCTTAAAATATGTGACCACCCTCTTTATTTCCATACTTTTAGACAATAGTAAAAACCATTAATTTTCAGATACTGTACCGAACATGAAGTGTAAATTATAACGCCTTCCTCCCTACCTAGGAAACTCTTCATTGATTCAAAAAAAGTTTTCAAAAATCACAGGAAATGTCATTGATGTCCTGGTAAAGACTAAAGGGAAACTGATCCATCTAAAAAGCTTACCAGTACAAACAATGCTAGCAAAGAAACTCATATAAAAGTTTACTTTATGCAAAATGTTTAGTTATAGTTATCATTATTGTTTATCATAAACTCTTGTTTGAGAATTTCTTGGCTGAAATGTCTCATGAAAACTAATAACTTCTGATTCACATAATGAATCAATGGATAATGGAACAGATGCAGAAATATGAGGTGATCCTAATTTGCATGGTGTATTTTGAATTTGCTGATACAATTGTGTATTAGAAGTCATTATTCGATCATCATACAGAGAAAAACGTGTATTTTTAGACTGATTAGAAATGGTTTCAGAGTTTTCATCAGCAGCATTATTTGTGGAACTTTCATGGCGACCGCTGACATTAGACTCACTGCCTGAAGATGCTATTTTCACAGGACTGGGCACTAGTGCTGCAGCAGCACTTTCATAACTCTCTAACTTTGCTATTGGTAATGTGTTTGGTCTTTTCATCTTAGGATTATTGTCAGAACACAGCTGAGGATGTGTCTGACTTTGAACAAATCCATTTTGATAAGATGACCTTTTACTTCTATCAGCTTCAAAACTGCTCTTGACACAAGTATCTTCAGTCGGCACAGTCTGACAGTAAACCTGCCTGTTAGCCACAGGCCGTACTACAGTCTGAGTCATACTAAATTCATCATTAGGGTCCATAATATAAACTTCAGTGTCCATACTTTGTGTTTTGGTTAAATTTGTAATACCTAATGGCTTTGGGACAGTACTATGCAGGTTATGGAGCTTCGGCACATTGACTGTAGGAGGCGGATTAACAGCTTTGGGAACAGTTGGTACCTCCACTGATTTTGGAAAAGTTGGAGCAGATTCAGCTTGAGATGAACTCCGAGGAAATTTGAAGAAATTTTTAAATCCTACCATAATACCTTTCTCTTCTTTGGGGTGCTTTTTTCCACTTTTAGAATCTTTCACACAGCCATGGCCATTAGCCATCTGCAATGAATGGCCATTCCCAGGAACATTGGGTTGCTTAGGCATTGTGCTTACTGTATGAACTGCATTTTGTAAATATGGTATAGGATTTACAGCTCTTGTAGAATGGCTCAAGACATCATTGGGAACAAGAGCATTGCTTTCTGATGCTTCACCTGTTTGTAATGTGTTAAATAAGTCAGCATCCAAATTGAAACTATTGGCTGAATTATTACGAGTGCTAAACTTGTCTCCTCTCTCAACTAATGAATTACCACTCACAGTAACATCTTCATCAGATTCCATAATTAAATTACGCTCCATAATAGGATTCTTTCCTTGATATGGCTGTAATGGCACAGTAACTTTTAAACCAGTGGTAACATTGTTATTCGTAGCTAAATTTTTTAAGTTATATCCGTTACTACTAGAGTTGCTAGGGCATGATTTAGGTGTGAGTTCAGTTGGTGACATGGTAACACTAGTTTCAGCTGTATTTTCAGACATACTAAAATCCCCACTGAAGCGACTATCTGAAGCCCAGTTTGTGGGACTTAGAGCGTCAGAGTTGCTTCGCATAACAGGCATTTCAAAAGTCGATCCCCTGTACCATCCATTAGATGATGTTTGCACAGTACTGGTGGCTAAAGCACGAGATTGAGAAGTAGTTGGATTTACAGTAGGACTAACACCTTGAATTGCTGTTCCAGCTGAAATGAGAGTAAATCATTCTTTAAAGAACCACAATGGAATCATATTCACAAAAAGACAGTTCTACAAGTTAAAATAAGGAAAACAATTTTAAGAAATCTTTATGGCAAATGGGCTTTTTTAAACACTTAATGAATAGGGAATAATTCCTATTATGCTTAGCTTAGGCTAGAATTTTTTTTAACTATGTCAGTTAAGGCATCCCATCAGTTAACACTGAAGATCATCATGGGGAATTTTTTTTTCAGTATTTCTGTAGTAACTCATCAGAAAATACTTATGAAACTCTATTTTTTTCACATGAAGGCAGATGTATTAATAGAGAGCATGAAGTTTTTTAAATTCCAAATTTTTCTGAAGTTGATATTTAAAAGTCTTAAAATTCATTGATGTCTATAGCTACAAAATAAAAATTATTTATCAAAAAATAAAATAACAAATATGAACATTACGTTTAAAGATCTGTTTTCATATTTTTCATAACAAACATTAGATTCAAATTAATATTTACAAATTATAAATTAACAAAGACATGCACATAGTTGACCTAATAAAACAAATTGTATTCACATTGATTTTATTAGTTTTTTTGAGTAACAGTAATTTTTTCATTTGTTCATTAATTTATGGCAACCGAAATACATATCTGTGCTATAATCTATAAATCCAAGATAAAATATAATTAATAAATCTTTTTTCTCTATAACTGCTACAAATTTATTTATTTCCTTCCCTAATAGCTTTGTTTGCATGCAAACCTCAACCATGTGGATTTGCAAAGCTCACTAATAACTTTTCTCTTGTACCCAAAACCTAAAGTATGATGTTTTTTTTTTTATTTATTATTATTTTAAAAGCAAGTTGCTAACTCTTCTGCAAACTGTGAAGAATGTTAGCTTAGGGATTTTTTTCCCTCCCACAAACAGACCATTGCATCAAAGCCCAAAATAGTAGGAGGAAGATCTAGAAAGAAAAGATCATTGCTAGAAAGAGCAGAAAAAAATATTCCACATCATTTTCAGCAATTTTATGAGTATGGTTTTTATTTATTTTTTCTTAAATGGCTGGATGATGACTGAATAGTTAGGGCACAGGTCTCCAGTGCCTGAGTATGCAACTAAAGTCTGAGTCTGCAACTGTAGTCTGTATCTTTGAAAGACATATGTAATTTTTTAGGCGAAAGTGCAATTTAGAATTTTACAAAATTTCCATGTGAATTTAAGATATATTGTTAAGTTTTCATAATATAAATATTTACAAAGTCACAAGCCTTTAAGATGACTAGTGTTAAACTTAATAATCGTCATCATCATCATCAATAGCACCACAGTCCTGTGTGGGCCTTGGTATTCTGCAGACGCTTCTCCCATGCTATCCTAATGAGGCAGACTGTAAGCCAGGGGTGTCAAACTCGTGGCCCGTGATGAACATTTTTGCGTCCCGGCCAATATATTGGCACACAATAATATATAATAAAATAACCGACGCAGAATTATAATAAGATAGGAAGAATTCGTTAAATGTTTTTTTAATAATACTCTTTTTTGCTATTATTAAACAAAATGCTTATATTTATGTTGAATATACTGTAATTAGGTAAATAAACCTACGTTTCTATTAATATTGATTTTTTTTGCGGCCCACCTACAGTTAAACCTTGTTTGTTTGGCCCAAGGTAGCCTTTGAGTTTGACACCCCTGCTGTAAGCTATACTCGGGGCATGCCTAACCTGAGAACACTGTATATACTACAGCAAACAATTTACACCTGCAATGCATATATCTCTCCACCGCTACAAATGCGGATTGCCATATTTGGCTTTTTATCACCTATTGTGGTTTGTTTTTCCACCAGTTGTTTTCCAGCAAAGGGGGAGACAGAGTTTTGTTTTCACATCACAGTTTGAACTAATTTTCTCATGTTAAAGTACACCAACATAAATTTTTGAATTGTTTTAATTTCGATAAAAATTGTTTCTGGTTCATTTTATGATTTCAAATAGTATGTGGGTCTCATAGAAACCCCGCATTCTTATAAATTACTTTGCCAATTTTTTCTTGCTCTCTGAAATATGTGAAAAGTAAAGAGAGAGAGACAGTGGGGTGGGGTTACTTACTATCTATTTACCAGTGACATAATTGGCATAATTAGCATAATTGGCACCCATTGCTCGATACCTTTTTGGCGCCCCTATTTCCGAAAAACATATAGTAATATAATATATAGAATTAGTGAAAAGGACCATTTGGCGCCCCTGTGCAAGTGGCACCAGGGGCATGATAGACCCCTTTGCCCACCTCTCGCTACGCCACTGCTATTTACTATTTCCCGAAATAATATGAGGGAGTTTCAGAAATCCTCAATAAAATTTATAGTCATATTTACTTTTATAAATACGGGATCATAAAAAAATTTATTATTATAGATGCAGATTTCTGGGTATTTGGGTTTTTGCAATTGTTAGTTCTTTCTTTCACTGTAAGAGACATGATTTGTTTTGGTAATTTTGTTTTCATTTAAAATAATAAGTGTGGCCAGTTATATTAATAGTTGATGTAAATATAAAACATTGATTTTCAGAAACCGATGACAGCACGAATAAATGATAAAAATGACACCACTGAAGTGTGGTTTTTAATTATAGATTTTTTTTCATTGTATGTATTGTACAGAGTTTATTATTATCAGAATCTCGGCAAATTCAGTTTTTGGACTTATGTGAGGCATTTCTTATATACCCTATTTTTGACTTCTTCTTTTCTTTTTTTTTAATTATTGGGGGGGGGGGGGGGATATAAGTAGTCGGTTCTAGAAATGAGGGATTAAACATAAAATGATTATATAAGACCTTAAGTTATGGAAAAGTATTTAAGCCAGATTTAATTTACAGAACAAAAGTATCTACAAATAAATATTTCTAGATTTTTTTATCAGCAAAATCATTTATGATTTGATCAGATTTTAATATCCTCATGCTCTATAGTAAGTATTGCAAGACTGTTTAGTCTCTACTGCGATATTGTTGGTCTCAGGTATGTTTTAATTAATTTTAATCTAGAAAAGCTTCTGCTTCCGGTCCCTATTTGGATAGCCAGCAGCTGTGTCATTCGTAGCGAGGAATTTTAGAATTTTTATGGGTTTCAGAAATATTAAGATGGAAGAATGTTTTAATGCTTCCATTTCTTCAACCATATCTTAAATGCACTTCACCCATCTGTTCTAACCATGGGTCCTAGAGAAACCCATGAAAATGTCCCCCAAAGCATAATACCGCCACCACTGGCCTATGTATGACCTGGTGTACATTGGGAAGCCAACAGTCTGCCTGGAAAACAGAGTACCCTGACACGGCCATCGACATGATGAATGCAGAATCATTATTCATTTGACCAGGCAACTCTCTCCCACTGATCCATGGTTCAGTCACGATGTTCCCGGGCCCAATGTAGGTATAGTTGGCAATGAAGCTTGGTCAACAGAGGCACGTGAGTGGGATAGATGCTGTGTAGTCCCATATCCAACAGTGTCTGATTACAAAACAATTCTACTTGGACCTGCATTGTATTGGGATGTCAGCTGAACCTGTCTAGCACTGATTTTTCTTCACCAAGCAGGGCAGTCTTCAACGTCCTTTTTTTCTTGGAAAGGCATGGATGTCCAACGCCATGGCATCCACTGCTGATTTAACCATCATTCATCTACTTTGCATAAGTACTAACAATGGCAAGTCATGAACAACCCATAAGTTGTGCAGTTTCAGAGATACTCTTTCCGAGCCGTCAGAGTATTTCAATCTGCCCTAAATCAAAGTCACTTAGATCAGCAGCCTTTCCCATCACACATAGAAGCAAGGTCAAGAATGATTCCTCATATTCCCCAGCAGTAGTTAAATAGCATTCCCACCTGATCACATGCCTTCCACGTCATCCACTCGAGTTCATTGCAAAATGTCGGGATGGTCATAATGTTTTGGCTCTATACTGTATGTGTATATTATATATATATATACCATGTTACAAAAAATATCTTACAAAGAGGAAAATATTGTAGTTAAAAAGGGAGCCTATATTTTCAATTCATCATTTATGTCTAAGCAGTCAGTACTCACAATAGTAGTATCTTACATAACTAATACATACATATTAAAAACATTTAAAATTTAAAGAAATTTGTAAGATGAGACAGCAGGATGTACTCATATATCTGTGGAAAGGAGAAAAGCTAAGAATGTACCTATCAAAATATAATAAATCTCATTATTTTCATCTAGAAATATAATTATTATTCCTTGTATGAAATTACAACATCTCAAAACTTATTTAATTTTAGCAGTATCTGGACTGACATTTTACACTTGCACATTTTTCATGGCATTAAGAGCTTCAAACTAAAACGTTTGAATAATGAACTTACTTTTTACCCTAACCATTTTGCTATAAGAAAAAAAAACATGCAATTCAAAATATTAGTTGAAAAACAAAAGATTAAATACCTTTATAACGATCCCATAAAACTGGTAGTTCAATTAGTCGTTCTTCAACACACAATGCAGTTAACCGAGCTTCTGCATCCTGATCCCAACAATCTTCTATAGTTTCCTTAAGAGCTCTAATTGCCTAAATAATGCAATAAAAATTCAATATAAGTACAGAAATTTTGAACAATAAGCAGAATTTGGTACTTACTATACAGTATTGCTTTTAAAATATGTCATTTTGACTTATAACATTAAGATTTAAACATTAGATAATTTTAACCATAGTAAGACATGGAGATCTGAAGTTGAACTGCATATGATTTTAAAGAAAAAAATGCAAAATTTTTCTAAATTTCAGTCAACTAAATATAAGAGCACAAGTATTCTCTTCATTGAGGGAATTGTCAAATAATATTTAGACTCACTGTCTTGGCACAGAGTCACATAATATGAATTTATACTACCCAAGTTAAGGTAATGGGATCACACTACCCAAGTTTTTCTCCTTTTTCTTTCACATTAGGATGGTGTCAAATAATACACTAACTTTAATAAAAACAAAATATATACCTGCATACAATCACAAAGTTAAGAACAGGCAAATAATTTTTGTACTACAAGCATTTGAAATAAATGATAGGTCACACAAAAGAATTAGTAAAAAAATAAATAAATAATAAATAATAATAATAAAAAATTGAAGATTATTTAAAAATATTTTCAGTTATTTTATTTCAAAACTGTCTGTATTTTATGCCCCAAAACAAACTGTGCTATATTTTAGAATGTTATTCTGACATTCTATATGTCAATATATTGTAATTTGAAGAAAAAAATCATACATTTTAATCAGTGTCAAATTATATTTCTTTATTACTTATTATAAAGCCTTTTAAAAAAGGATTTTAAAAAACCAGAAATGAAGTTTTGAAACTTATTTCATTTTGAGGCTAACAAGCCATATATTTTTCACATTTTGATGATATGTTATATATTTTTATGGTGAAAATGTAAATCATTTCATACCATTAAATTATTATATGAATTTTCAAGTAAAGAATCATCCCATATACAGAGGAACCTCGATCAATCATTCCTTGAATAATCGATTTCCCGTATGTGTTGTTTACTTCATCCAGTACTCATGATAATATTTCTTTGCTATATTCCCACATTTATTGTTCAGTGCAATAGGTCCCCTTTAAAAATGATAGATCGAGGTTCCACTTCAAATGTCTAGAATCAATTAAAGTAGTTGAATGAATGTCAGTAAAAACAGCCATTCTATTTACATTTGTTCAGTTTAAAAGCACTGAGGAATTAAATAATCTTAAGACATAACTAATCATTACTACAATTATACAATATTTTTACATCATTTTATATTCAAGTAATCATGACAATGTTATTTATACAAAAATAGTATAAAATAGAGTAAAAGATGAGATGCAATGCTCATAATAAATAAAAACCCCACAATAAACATTCTTCACAATAAAACAAATTTTATAAATAAAACGTCTCTGAAAGTACCTAGTTATTGACATATTCCCTGTTATGCTATTTTTGAAAAAGTGTGATTTTCTGAAAATGTTTACTTTGGGCAGAGAAAAATTATCGAGTTTGGTAAATATTTAAAGACAATGCATTTTTTTCATTTTTTTTTTTAAATCTGCAAATTTATTTAGGAGTAAATAGTGAAACTATAAAATATTCAATGCAATAAGCAAAGAATATCATTTCATTTCAAAAATACACAAGTAGTATACATATAATCAGTGTTATTAGATATACTATTGAACATTCTTTTTCATTCATTTTTGTAAGAGTAGCACAAGTTGGGACATCTGAGTAGAAAGTAAATATATCAAACCAAAGGAATAGCATAATTGACTACTCATCACTAGACTGTGAGTACCAATATTAACACAAGATTTTAGAAGTACTGCAAAAATCATACAGTGAGTAATGGTAATACCAACTGTTGTTTTCTTGAACTACTGTCCGACCACAGAAGCAAGGTCCCTGGAAGCTGTTACGCATGCGCGAGAAAAGCTAGTCTACTTAGAAAATAGGGGAAAATGTCATATTTTCGGATGTGTTTGTGAAATACGGAATGTATTTCAGACTGCTTTTTGTCCGCAATTTTAAAGTTATTTTTTAAAACATTATTTTTGATCGAATATGTGAATAATAATTTCAAAATAATAAAAAGAAAGAAGCAAATATATTTAAAAAATAGGAGTTTTATAGGAGTGGATATTTTCGGATTACATCACAATCAAAATTATCTAAAGCTACGTTTTCGGTAGTTCTTTTTTTCTGAAGTTTCCTCGGAGATTCAAATTTTGGAGTTTCTTCACCCTTTGCTTCTTTACGTATTCTTTTAACACTGGACATTGATATCCCGGTCATTTCACTAGCTCTCTTTAGGGATTGCGAAAGTGGAACAATAACATTTCCTTCTAGTGCTTCTTTATCACACAATTTAATTACATTGTGTATTATACGTTTACAATCACTACGGAACGGCTTATTCTGAGTAGTTGTGTTGGGTAAAGGATCCATTAATTTTAATATAATAATCAAAATAACAGACGAGGAAAAAGCAAGCAAACGCAGTTAGTAACCGATTCTAAAGAATGTCGAGAGACTACGAGAATTTTCCCCCTCCTTGCTCAGCAGCCTTACCTACAGCGTGAATAGAATCGTCTTGGCACTATGCCAACCGTGGTTCTTCGTACTGTGGTCGGACTGTATACCTATCTATGATAAAAATATTATTTGACCAAAAATCAGTTTCACTGTGTACCAAACACATGCTGCAGGAAACAAGTTAAAGAAAAGGTACACAATAGTTTAAATAATTTAAAAGAGCATACAAGATCCCCATAAAAAAATAAAAAGAATTATTTGGATTCATATATGCCAGTTTTTAATTAATCATGATTTTATTCCTCATTCATTTTCATCTATGACTTTACTTACCACGTTGAAATCGTACACCCCCCCTCCCCCAAAAAAAAGTTATTTTTAAACAGACATGTTAAATTATTGAATAATTGAAAGCTTCATATTTAATGTCAAAAATTGTCAGACATTCACATAGGCTTATATCTGGTAACTGATGGGATGCAATAGAAATACCAAACATTAATCTTCAAGGGGAGGGGGAGAACCAGTATTAATTCATAAAAAAAATTCAAGTCGCAACAACAAGCTAGTTTCAGCACCACAAATGTCATGACTTCAATCACTCTTGCATTTATCTATTTTCCAAACAAAACATTACATTATCTTACTGGATTAGTATCTTTCCATATATCAGGAAAAAGTGGCCGAGCTTTATGTTTTGCAACTAGAACTTGCATCTGCTCCATTGTTGGATGATTCCCAATCTCGGCAACAAATGGGGCTTTGTATTCTGGCACTTCAACACCTGGAATAGATTTTGATCAATTAAAGTACTTCAGCTTATTTTTAAAAAAAATTAAGAAAACTCTTTAAACCTTATATAAAGGAAAATGTATAGATAGCTACCTTATCTTACAGCTTATATTTTACTTTGATTTAAGAAAGCATGGTACCCAAAAAATTTTGTAAGTAAAACTTTTAAAGTTTTACACATTTACTTCAGCACAATGTAATCATAAAAGGTCACAAAATGTGTTAAAAAAATTCTCACTTTTAAAAGAATGTTTTAAAAAACAAATTCATTTTCATATTTCTTCATTGCCAATTTTGAAATGTGGACCACGATTTCTTATGCTCTTTTTTTTATTTATTTAGTCAATTCATTTATCTAAGGATCATATTGCTGATACACAAATTAGATCAGAAGAAAAAATAAAAACACAATGAACATATCAAAAAGCCTGTGAAATGATTGTTAAAAAAAGGAAGTAAATTTCAAAGGTAAGAAAATGACCCTCAGTTATAACTAATACACACACACACACACACAAAGAAGAAAAAAAAAAACCCACTTTAGATTCTAAAAGTTCACATAGTTTGGACAACAGTTTTCAAAACCTACCATTTCAGTAAAAACAGAGAATGAGAAAATCTTTGTTAGAAAGATTGAATATCAAGAGTAGACTATCTAAACTGCTCACTAACTTTTTTCTTTGGGAAGAATATCATTATAAAAAATTATGTGGAATGATCTAGACAAACTGTGTGAGAAATAAAATTAGAAAGTGAAAACTTTTATTATTGCCTCTAGAAGAAAATTTAAAGATTCTATTCTAAAATTTTATATATTAATTTGACGCAATGCTCCCTTATAGTAAGAGAGATTCATGGGGGCTAAACTAATCTCCTGCATCAGTAATCTTCCTCCTGTACATCTATCTCATTAGGAGAAATTTTCCTGTTTGTGGGGTTTCAGTACTCAAATAAGAGTCTTAGGCTGTGATTCCACTTGAATTACAATTCTGAAGAACACTATTATAAGAGTTTTAGGCTGTGATTCCACTTGAATTACAATTCTAAAGAACACTATTATCAGACAGATTATTATTATTTTATTTTTTTCAGGTTAATAGGAGTTGGATATTTCTAGCCAGATTCTAGCTATTTGTTCCTCTTCAAGATGTTAAGCATCAATATACAAAAACTCTGGATTCATCTATGAACTCTGTTGAAAGTGTAAAACAGACACTCTTCAAAATTTCCAGGGTTTCTTTTTTATTATAATTAAACTTTTAAGAAAACAATTTACAGCCTACAAAGTATTTTCTCCCAAGTGTCTACTATTTATTAATGATATATAGAAAACCCCTCACAAGTAAATCAGAGGTAATCAGAGAAGTTAAATTGACTAGGGTCTTACCTATTATGCTCATTACTTTGTCTTTCCAGATGTCATTAATTTCATCAATAAAAATAATTGTTTCAGTTTTTTTTAAATTACTGCAAAAATATTAGACATTATGTAAAATTTAGGAATCTACAGAAGATTTTATTCTGGTGCTGGTACAGAAATCATTAATTTCCATTTTCAAACTCTCTATACACAGCTCCCATAAAAATAAATAAAAAAACTTAGAGCCTTTTAGGGAACTACTGGCTTAAAAATTTTCTTAAAAACTCCGAAGTCACCATATTAACATAAGGGTTGAGAAAATCCTATTAAAAAAAAATCCAAAAGATTGAATTTTTCAATGTAAAATTAGCCTTTTTATTTAAACTACTTATTATAATATACAATAACAGATTTAATTGCTCTGTCATTGTATATTATAATAATTTGGTGGTAGCTGAAATTATTGAATAAATTTATAAATATGTACATGTTCATTAAGATTATATGTTCATAAAGAAAAAAGTGCAATTTCAATTTTCTCAGAGATTTTGTAGGTTAAAAGTCAAAGTGAACATTCTATGTCTCCTGTTGTCTAGCATTCATGGATTATCTTGCACCAGCAGAACACTAAATTCAGGGTGATAAGAAATTAGTTATGTAGGTGCATAACCAGGAAACGCTTTAACACATTCACTGCCCCCATAGGAAGTCAAAATGATCACTGATATGCAAAATTTAAAAACAATAGTTCTAACTGTTTGTAAAGGGTTCAACCTATGTCAGCACTGTCACTTTAAAATAACAGATATAAAAAAAAATCCAAATAATTTTGGTGAAAAAATTAAAAACTTACATTTTCCCCAATAAAAATAATTGTTTTGAGCTTAAAAACATAAAATTCTAACTTACTGCATACGTGGTTGTGACAGTAAGAAAATAACAAATTTTTAAATATAAACTTTTCTGCGCTGATAATAGATGGAGCAGGGTGTCCAAGTTTCATTTTTTAAAAGAACTGTTATCATAGAGTGCCACCTACAAACATAAAGTCATTGCTGAATTGCCCAGGAAATTTCATTTAACGTAATATGCAATGATACCAGTAATCCACGGGTGATGCTCACGGCACAGAATGAAATTTTTTTTTAGACCCACTGGTGATGCTCATGGCAGTGAATGTGTTAAAAGAGAGGAGATTAGATCTACTGACTATGTGTCCATTGTAATGCTATCAGATGGCAAGTAGAATATTCTCCCTCTTGCAGACTAGTTAAATTTTTTTTTCAAAACAAGCTAAGTTTAATGAAAATCTCTAATTTTTTTTAAAGTACAAAAATTGAGTAGCACTGAAAAAGTGTCTTACATAATTAAAAAGATATCCCAAGAGTTGCAGGCTTTTCTAAAGCTAGCAAAAATTAACACATAAGTTCACACATTTAAACTATAATTTAAATCACTTTGATTCAAATCAGTCTGATTACATTACCATGATATACTTTTACAGAGAAATGTAGGATGGGAAATAAAAAGCATTACAGTATACTAAAATCAAGAATAGTACTCAAGTTGGAAAGTACTTTGTTACTCTCGACACTGTTATCAAATCTGTATTGATTAAGGTAATATTCATACACTATCACACTAAAATATCAAAGGTTTACCTTGAAAAAGTTCAGTACACCTAGTGGCTAATTCCCATAATATTAAACCTAAAGCATATACATCTATTTGTTTTAAAGAGGATTCACAGTCTCTCAAATTTACTGCTCCTTCTAAAACTTCTGGAGCCATGTACCGCAAAGTTCCAACCTAAAAGTAAAACCATGTAATTTTATTTAAGATATTCTTGTTGTAGGAAATGAACACATAATGAAAATTTATAAAACTAGACATAAAAAAGAAATACTTCTATTTTCTTAGAGAAAAACTAATCTTAATACATATTTAATTGATTAACAGATCATTACTGCTCATTGCATTGTCTGGTAATAAATTTTATTGTTAGTTTTTATAATTATTTTTTATTAACCATCATTTTCTTTGTATAGTAATTGGAACAAAATTGAGAAAAATGGAAGGAATCAGACCAAATAATTTTGATATTTACAATAAAAATTATTAAATAATTTAATATTAATTAAACATCAGTTATCACTAATAATTAATTAGCAGCAATAATGATACTATAGTTACATGAATACTATAGTTTATCACCGATGGGAGTACAACCCTGAAGGCCTTAGCTGCTATGTTGGGCCCAATCCGGTACAATGTAATACGATACTTTAAAGTAGGGCTTCTTAAACTGTGGGTTACAACCCAATATTGGGTTGCATAACAGAATTTTGGGGTCATGAAAACTTTGGCTAATGTTCCTGAAGGGTGTCCCTTCAACCCGACATGTCCCTACAGAATCTTCAATACTGGTTAGCAAAAAATAATTATGAAAATTATTTTGATTTAAAGTATTCAATCAAAATCAGGAATTACATCATGGATATATAACAGAGAGATAAACTGATCTTTCTTCGCTTTAATTTCTTTGATTTATTCTCAAGTAAATCTCTTTGATTTATTATCAGCTAATGTTTTATTTGCATATTTATTTTATGTATCTGCTATATTTATATATTTATTTTTATGTATATACCCTAGGTTGCACAAAATTTTCTCGGTCTAAAAGGAGTCGTGGATGGAAAAAGTTTAAGAAACCCTGCTTTAAAGAAAAAGATATCTTTAGTTTACATTGATATTTCGCAATAAAATACTCTATCCTTTAATGCAATTCTAAATAGAAGTTTTTAATGATTATAATTTGCTTTATAAAGATTTAAAGCTAATTTATTTCCCCACTTTACAGGCACTTAAATATTTGTACACACTCAAAAAGTATTTATATAAGTTATAAACAATAAACTAATAGTTAAGGTCAGAAGCAAATGGCTTTTAATTGAAAAAGTATCATCCAAATGGTTTTGCAGTAAGAAGGGAAAAAATCTAAGTTTGACATATATGTTTTGTAACTTGCTATAAAATATTATCTCTTCTTGCATCTGTGGTCTGTTTGAACCCTGAGATGAAATTTAGAACATAAATTATAGAGTGTTTCTTTCTTCTTTTTTTTCTTTTTTAAGCAGAGACACAAATATATACATATTCACAATATACAAACTCATAAAATTATTTAGAAGATTAAAAAGCTTACATCCATCAAAGATGTAGATTCTGCAACTTGTTCTTCTCCGTTAACATAATATTTCGAACCAGACACACAAATAGCAAATTCAAAATCACATAGCATGCAGCTACCATCACTTTTTATGAGGATATTGCGGGATGTCAAATCTCTATGTACAACACACATTTTTATCTTATCTTTTAAAAAAAGAAAAACAATAATCAGTCATAAAAGAGCACTTAAACACAGGAAGTATGATAACATCTTAACAATTAAAAATGTTGAAAATCTGGCAATAATTTATTTCCTCAAAACTTAACAATAATTAACACAAGATATAAAATAAAACATCAAAAGTATTACTAATATTTAGACATAAGATATCTACTGTCATAATTTCTTTATACCGCTGTAAATGAATTCAATATACCATACTTAAGTTAAAATTTTTTTTTCAAATTTTCTACACTACTAGCCAAAACAAGCATTTCAGGTATAATAGTTGTGAAATATTTCAAGTTGTGACCGAAAATTACTTATTTCAGAGGAGATAAAATTTTAATTTTTACGATTTTTTTTTCACTGCAATCAGAATGGACAATGTGCTATTTAATCTCTATTTAACCCCCCCCCCCCAAAAAAAAAAAAAAAAAATTGAGAAAAAAAAAAAACAGCATTACAAAATTAACATCAATACAGACAAATGGCAGTCAAAATTTTACAATATATAATCAGTTTAAAAATTAGATGATATACTTTTATGAAACATTCTCTTTCCAAGTAAATTTTCAAACATGCATTAGAGCTCATAAATATTATTTTTCTGAGTTTAGAAAACACATGTAAATGAGTACAATATCTTTACATATTCGATCATTCAATAAATAATGCGGTACTTTAAGATGTATTTTTGAAATGAAACAAAAAATTGACTGCTTAAATTTAATCTGAAATAAATTTATCATTATTATTTACTACTTCTTCTGATACTAAGAAATCAATTCTATCTTACTCCCATACTAAGAAAACAACAGACCATACAGCAGTAAACATGCTTCCCACCGATGTGCTACAATGACGTAATATTGCATCCTTCCTTTTAGACAAATTCAAAATACTGCATTATTTATGGGATGACCCAATTCATATACATTATAGTAAAAGTATAAAAAGTAAAAATGTCTGTTAATATATAAAATATTGCTTGCTGAAATTTTGTACATAAATTTTTATTCTTTGAATCAATCACCTATGAAATAAAACAATGACATATATTCATAAATTTTTTTTTACTTAGAGTTGTACGTATGAATGCTGTTGTAGAACATATTGAAATATTGTATTAAAAATATAAGAGTATTTATTTACATACAATGTTTTATAAATTAAAAAGGAGCCTGTCATATTTAAGCCCGGAGAAAAAGGTTAAAATTGAATTCAGAAACTGGATATGCATTTACCTTCTTTTCGAATTTCCATATGTAAATGAGCAAGTCCTTGAGTAATACTTTGAGCCATTTTACAAAACCAAGACCAATCTATTGTATTATTAGTTAAGTAATCTTGTAAACAGCCATTTGGAGCATAAGAAAGAACAAGCAAATATTCGGGTCTCTCTTCTACGCCAGTACGCTCTTCTGCCCCTAGAATTATAAATCATTTTATTTAATTTAATCTCAAATAGCAGACACATAAAAGTAAATATAAGCAGTTTATAACAACTTTGCAGTAAATATAATTTAAAAAAAATGAAATTATTTTACAAGATCAAAAATTTTACTTTCTGACAAAAGGCTTTAATTTTCTTACATATGTTTGAATAATATATTAAATATATTCAAACAATATACATACTATAAATATAGACAAATGGCTTATATAATTTAGATACATCTTTTTAAAACAGTATATTACACAACTCAACACATACAAAAAACAAATTTTACATTCTTGTATTTACTCGATTTTTACATAATTCGATTTATAAAAGTATTTTTATCAAATCTATTGAAACTTAGCAAATATATTTATTATTCTACTAAAACAACTAAATTATGAAACAAGCTATAAAATAATTTTTTAAACAATGCTTCTCTTTATATTCATTTTTATAACTCAGCAAATGCATTCATGAAATAATTCCAAACAACTTTTACAATAAATAGCAAGTTTTAAGGTGCAAAACTAATATTTAATTTAATGCAAGAATGTACACAAAAAACTTATAATTATTCCTTACTTGAATTTACCTGACTTATACAAATTTTATGAAATAAGAGAAAACTATTCACAGAATTAAAAAAATAAGCTACAGAGCAGAAAACTAATACGCTCATAGATATTTAATTGACAATAGCTTTTTAATATATTTTAAATATATATAATTTCAATAATTAAAATGTTTTATAAAGAATAAAAAGATGGTGGATCTGAATTGTTCATGGTTTAACCCTGAAGAATAAACTCTCTTTAAAAAAAACCTCATAATTTAATTATGCTAGATTAGAAAAAAAAAAACTGAATGTCAAAATATAAATTTACACATAAACTGGAAAAACTATTAAATTAAAAAATCTTCAAAAATTAAGGAACAAAGTAAATCAAATATCTTAAATAAGCAAACATGATTAGTAAAAAATATTACAATGCAATTTTTTCATTGTTTTCTAAAATGGATGAAATGACTTACAATGAAGAAAGCAAAATATACATTATACATTTACAGAATTGTATATTTGATAGGGATATAATAATAAACTGTGGTATTTGAACATAACGTTGAAGGAAAAAAAAATCTAATATTATGAATTATTTACAAAACAACTAGCAGACAAATAAACATGTGAAAGATAAGTAGTGTAAAATTTTAAGATCACTTCATTCAATTTTTCAAACTCATAAGAAGTAGATGCAGCATGACTTAGCAATACAGAGGATGTGATTTTCTAGTCCTTACACAATTTTTAGTGATTACATGAATTTTTCATTACATAACATGAAAAATGTATTATGTTAATATCTACATAAAAAAATTACATAACTAGAATATGCAGATAAACACACAGATTGCTTGTAATATTATATTGGAGTAGGTTACAGCAGCTTGAAGATAAGTATAATAGCATAAACTTGTGTTTAATCGTACTTTCCCCAACCACTGACCTCATAGGACTTTCTGGTCTATGGATTTAATGTGCCCATATCCAGCCTAGACATAAAATAAGGTGCTAAATATTTGTAAAGGCTACATTGCTTCCATTCCCTTTTACCCATATGTGCAAGACTGGGTTTTCAAAATGAGTAGCTATAAAAACCAAACAACGATGAGATGAAAGTGGCATTCTCAAATATTTCACCAAACATTGAATAAATACTATATAAGGTCCAGTTTCACCACTGATTTTTTTCTCATTGATGTTTTCTAGTTCAGTTTTATCTAGATAAATGGAGTTTACAATTTTAAAATCATGCTATTTTTTAAAATTTTAATTTTTGCTAATTTTTACCTAAATGAAATACAAATGCATATTAATATCTAAATATGAAGTTTTAGTCACATGAGATCAGGCAAAAAACAAGTGTAGATGGAAGACATTTTTTAAAATTGTTATTATGCAAAATAAATATACATCCAAAATTTACAGTTCATTGATATTTCAAATAGCTTCTCAAAATTTGTCTATTTTATTTTTCTATACTTTTGTTAACATTTTCCTAATTTTTCTCTATTTTTAAGCTGCTGTTACCAATAAATTTTCATTGGGGTCATATGATTTTTTATTTAAAGAAAATAGGTCGCGATCAACAAAGGTTTGCACAACACTGGCTTAAGCTACACTTATTTAAATATTCCTGATACCAACAAAGTTAAAAATTGTTTTCAATCAAGCCGTAAAAAAAAACAAATGGATTATGATGAAAATTAGTTTTATCAATGAATTATTGATTAAGATGGGTTAATAGCTTAATAATTTTGAAAAACTCATCCATTTATTTCAAAACTGCATGTAATTAAATAAATACTATCATAATACATAGACTAGAGCATACTTGTAGCTCAATATCTTAATAAACTAAAAAAAAGCCCTCTTTTTTTATTCAAAAACTCTAGTATATAACTTATACTAGAATGTTAAAAAGGGCTTGTGGCGGTCCTGTGGTATAGCACGCTGGTTTTTGGTACTGACGCTGCTCAGATCAAATCCCGCATTGCGCCACGAAAAATGCCTCCGTTCGTGTCGTCCCTTCATGGGGGTAATGCTGTCTGCCTATATGGTGCCCCCATAATAAAATGGGCAGTAAAATTGCGGCGTAGTATAGGCCAATGTTTGATTACAAGTGCCTCCGCATTGGTTTAAAAAAAAAAAAGAAGAAGAAGAATGTTAAAAAATGTTTTTACAGATAAAATTAAAAAACAGGATGGTTTTAAAATCCATTCATCAATTACAGCACATCAAGAGTTTGGATATTAATTATTTTGAAAAACACACAATAAAATTTCAACCAATGTCTTTACAAAAATAAAAACATCAAACTAAGGAAATAACGTGAAAGTATGGAAACCCCTCAAAAATTCAATATAAATTAAATACATAAAATTCAAATTTCAGAAGCTTAACAACCTTCTTTTGAAGATGCATATTAAACAGAAAATATAATATTCAAGCAATGGAAATCACAAGCTACTGTCATTTTATCTACATTAAAATAATTTTCAAAGTTTCTTACTCTTACGTTTATACATCCCAGAGTTCCTGTACAGTGAGTAAATATACAGTTCCCATTATACACACACATATAAAAAAAAGACTTTCAAATCTATATACATCTTTGTTTAGTACTGTGAAAAATTAACACTGCAAGAAAAAACTGAATTATATTAAAACTATTATTATTACATACAGTTTATTTTATACAAAAAGATAAATATGCAATTATGATATCACATTGCCTCAGTCACAGCACCCTTAAGTATATGGCTGAAAAATTTCAAAGTTTAAAATATTTCCAGATTGTAAAAATGTAAGGTTTAGCAATAATTTTCTGTTTTCTTTGGAAGAAAAAAAAATTCAGTACTCCTCATCAAAAAGAATTTGATACAGAGCTTTAATTCTTAAATTACTTTTTGATCATACAGTGTCTGCCAAATTTTGTGAATAAAGGAAAATTATTTTGGTTTTATGGCAAAGTTAAGTTTTTTACTCATGTTTCCATTTGAAAACTTCAAGCTATAAAATATCACAAAAAAAATAAATAAATAAAAATTGTTGCTATGGAAATCCAGTAAATAAGTCACACTTACCAATTAGCTTAGGAAGGCACAAATGATCCATGAAAGGAAGACAATAGATATATCTCTCATTGACATAATTTTGGCGATGCTGTGATGAAAATATTTTAACTGCAACAGACTGATTATAGAGTGTACCACGAAAAACATGGCCATATCGTCCCCGGCCAATACTTTCAGCAATCTTTAGACTGTCTAGATTGAAAGTTGGAGATGGCGGCAGTGGGGGCTCCATCAAACATACTGAATCAGGACTAGGTTTTGGGGAGGTTGAACACATATGGTATGCAAAACAGGCAGCAAGAATGATTATGATCACTAATGAACACATGGTGGTGACAGCAATTATCACAGTCTCTGTATTGTATGAAGCATTTTCCACATATCTTGGAGCTGAAGTTAAACAAAAATAACTTAAATTACAATATACTACTATGCATAAAAATTTAAGCATCCTATTTTAAAATTATAAGGATAATAATTGGGGTAGAGTGACACACTTATATTTTATGAACAGAAATACAAAGCCAATCAAAACCTCATTCTTTACATATACTTAGATCACGTTTTCATATAATGATTGAAATTTTTTTTTTATAGTTTTCACAGGATAAATTTTAAATATTAAAGGAAGAAACAGCTTTACGGATGGCAACTGTATACTGCCTTTAATAAAACTTTAAAGGTTTCTATTTTTAAAAATATATAAATTAGAAACATTTATTTATTTTACACAAAAAAATGAAAAATTTATAATTATAACCATTTACTTACTTGCTTCATTTTCATCTGAAGGAAAGAACCCATCAGATACATTCACATTACACATATCCCCAATACAACAACAAAATTTTGTTGTTGTATTGTTGACAGCTTTTGGGGGTCGTTTGTTTGAAATGCAAGCACCTTCACTACAATCAAACTCTGCAGCACTCCAACAACCTAAAGAGGGAATAAGCTATTTTATTAAAATGTTAATTAATAAAATCTGATTACTACAACAAAATCTGATGACTCAGATTTCAATCAGAAATCAATAAAATCTGATGAACTACAAGTGCAAAAAATTAATATCTATGACATAGATTAAAAATTTTTTTATTCTATTTCAAAACAGTCTACTAAAATTAGTTTTATGATGAAATAGAAGTTTCACAATAGTAATATCATTTATGTGTTTGAATGTATTGTCACAGCAAATATAAACAATGAAATGATAACAAGAATAAATAAATACATACTAAAAAGATTTCCTGACACAATTTATTGTATGTAACTATCCCTCTCTGGAAAACTTGGAAGTCAATTTAAAATTGAAAAAATTATAAAACTGACTGAATGCAACAAAAATAAGACAATTAAGTAAGTAAAAAATATAACTAATAAAACAAATGTTTTTATAATTTTTTTATCATTTATAATTTTTATTTATTAAATAAATCTAGATTGTGTGAATCTAGTATTAAATAATAATTTCCAATATATCGATTTAGCATGTAGTATTTTCTAACAACTATAGCACTACCACATCTAGTATATATAATGAATGCTTAAAAATAACCGTAATGTTTCATATCAAAAAACTTATAAAATAGTAAACAAACGCTCAATAAATAATGTTAAAATATACTACAATTGCAAATAAAAATTTTAAAAACTATTTAGCGATTTTTGTTAAAATTTTAAATAGAATTAATAATATTCTAAAAGAATTTAAGAACAGAAAATTACAAGCTAACAGGCAGATAAAGTTTAAAAAAATTGTTCCAAAAATAAGCTAACAACAAATATTTTTAGACGGGTAAATCGAAGTGCAGCTTCAAAAAAATAGTTCGCATTGAAAAAGGAAAAGACAATTTATTCACTCGCTACAATAACTGTAAATCCATTTTCTCCTTGTAATACGCTTGTTTGTCGGGAAAGCTAACAATACATATTAGCAATTTAGAGGCTAAATAAATTTCACACACAACATTTTGTCTTCTAGATAGTCAGTAATTTCAGTTGGTTATAAATATACTAAATTCTGCTTTTGTTTCAAATATTTTACTGAAAACACTGAATCATTTGTGTTGAAATTATTGACATATTTCTTATATTAAGCAGAGATAATTTTTAAAATTAGGATTAAATTAATTATTACCGTTACAATAAATTATCTGCCATAATCAATATTTATTATCTCTTAATTTATGTTGAAAATACTTCTTACTTCCTGTAGGTTCCTTCTGAAATACTTTCCACTCAGGAAGAAATACAATTAAGCTCTCTCAACTACGTTACGAATTCACCATGGTATTATTCGAAAAAGAACAAAGTTAAACATATGTGCGTTGTTAAGGGCTGCATCCCTTAAACTTGTACTGCTTATCTGGGGCAAAATTGCTCAGTATAAAAAATTAGATAATTAACAAATTCTGCAAGAGGCAAAAATGGAATTTTTATAAGTAAAGAAATGAATGTAATCTTATAGGTAAAAAAAGGAACTGAACAAAACATCCATTCTGAGCTTGAAAACTCAAGCTTAAATAAAATCTTTTCATTTTTTTACCCTTAGTAATAGACTTCCTGTATAAAATAACTATTAATGCAAATTATTCAATAATAGATTATTATTATTTTTTTTAAACAAAAACAAAATGGTACGTGATTCACATAAAAATACTCTTGCAAAAATTCTTACGAGCTATTATGTCTAATGACAGTTTAGAAAAAAACATTTCTCCAAAATATACGAAAACAATACTATTTCAATAGAATTTGGAGCATGAATACCTTCATAACTCCTAAAAAATGCAAAAAGTACGGTATATTATTATCAAGTCAATAATTATAAAGTAGAATTCAAAATAGAAATTCTATGAAATGCAACAACTCTACAATGATAAAGGGCTGCAAGTGGGATTTACAAAAACACTTTCGTGTCTAGGCCGGCTATAGGCACGTTAAATCCATAGACCGGAAAGTCCTCTTATGGGGTCAGTGGGTGGGGAAGTTACGATCCCTCCCAGATATCGCCCCTGGGGGGTGCTCGGTCAAAACTGTGGCGACACCTAGCCAAGTCGGACTTCAACCCTTGTGGTGCTATTATAATTCGGAGCCGCACTACTCAGACCGCAAAGCCTATATGGATCTGGTCTAGAACTTCCGGCCAGGATGCATTAGGAACAATTTTAAAAAAATCTAAGAACTCTAAAAATAAAATCCTTAAATCGTCGCATTAAGCGAAAACTAACTAATTATAGAACAAATTTTCCAGTGGATTATTCAGATAAGTTCACAAATAATAATAACAATAATAATAACCAAATTAGGGGAATTTTTCAAATGGTATTTTTTAATAACACATTTGTGAAACATGTACAGAGAGGATTTTGACAAAAATGTTCAGGCTTTTAAAAAAATCTTCCTTTTCTATTTCTTTTCAAAAAATTAATTCAGTTTGAAATCTTAAGACACCACTTGTTAAATCTCTCTATTCTAAAAAAAAGTAACTCCCACTACCGCTGTCAAAAGCTTGTCACGCTATCTCCTCCGAAACCGTTGGGGGTATGGGGTCGAGAGCGATACCAATTGATACAGAAAAATGGGGAGACCAAAGTAAGACATGTCTCATCTTCGTCGGACTTTTTTTTAAATTTTATGTTTTGTGGGAAAATATTGACTTTTCCATCTTCAGATTACGATAACTCGCCAAAAAATGTTCGTAGAATTTTGATCTTTTTACAATCTAAGACTACAGACATTTCTCTTTCAAACTAGACCGTTTGTTTAAAAATATTTTAAAACAGACTAATATTTTCATCAAAAAATGAAACACAGTTTTTCAAGAAATATCGTCCCCTATGTGAATGTAATATTGATGCTCCTCGAGTTTTTATCTTACAAAGAAAATATTTACATCATCTGGAAGCTTTCTTATTCATATAAACCTCATTTCATGTCTATATCTTAAATTTTCGATTTTTAATTGAATTTTAAATCTGATAATTCAACAGTGATGAAACGTCCTTCGCATTAAGGGTGACAACAGTAAATGGATAGAAGCTGTTACATTGCCCGAGAATCACCCCGATGTATCTCGTTATTAGCCATAACAGAGGAGCGAGCGTAGCGAGCCTAGGGGCGAAGCCCCTAGTGTCCTATAAAAAAAATTAAGAACCGAAGATTTCAAGACTTGAAAAACCACGCGTTCTCTACTTAAATATCTACTTTTAAACTGGAAAAAAAAACCCCAGAACTCACAAAAAACCCCTTTTGTTAATATATCATTAGGAAAACTAAATTATAAAAAATTCCTAGTGTCTTAACATGGGAACGGGAAATGAAGATTTAATAGATCAACTACAGGACTGCCTCCACAAGAAACGCTAAGAGCGGCGAATCAGTTTACCTCGCAGATTTTCTATTCCCGTGTTAGGCTATGGCGGATTTTCCACCCGTTATTTTTCTAATCACAGATTAACTAACAAATGATATTGAATTCTTCTTACTGTACTAAAAATATATCGTCTAATGCAAGGGTCGGCAACCTTTTTGTACTAGGAGGGCATATTTCAGAAATGGGGGAGTTCGGCGGGCACCGATGGTTGAAGAGGAGGGGGGGGGGGGGGGTCAATATTTAAACATGAAAATATTAATGTGAAATAAATTTATAATACATGAATTCAAATTTTTATTTAAACAAAACAATCGTAAAATTGGCAATTAATGCGATATTTGACATTGCAAATCTGAGGCTAATTCTTTGTAATGTGGAACATAAGTGGAATTCCCAGTTCTCAGGCATTTGTCCAAATGAGTGTCGGTGAGGCTTGATCGGTACTTTGATTTTAAGTATTTCATATTGGAAAACAAAGATTCACAACCATATATTGACGCGAAAAGAGAGTTCACTTTCAGAGCAGGAAAAAAAAAAAAAGCTGATTCACAGCGAGGGGACAGCGATGTTGTGGAGAGAGCAGGCTGCTCAGTTTTTGATTTTTACGGTTTCACGATTTAAAAAAAAAAAATTTTACCAAAATTACTTATTACAACTACGAATATTTGTTGTTTAAATATCTAAGATTTAGATATTTCATCAGTGGGCACTTTAAAATTGTTTCGCGGACACCCTGGTGCCCGCGGTCACCGCGTTGCCGATCCCTGGTCTAATGCATTGGGCGTGTTATTTTTAAACAAAATAATATTATTTTAATTTTTTTAAAAAAATTTAATATTGTAATGGTAGACATTCAACAATTTAATACCGGTTTTTTTTTTTTTTTTTTTTTGGGGGGGGGGGAGAAAAAAAGATGAAGAAGAAGAAAGAAACAAATAAAGAAAGAAAAAAGAAAGCGAGACAGAAAAAAAAAACTGAAAAATGTAAAATTTTAAAAACAGCGATCCCTTTCTTTACCTTCAAATGCAGGAAATAGAATTCGAAAATATGTTTTTGCCAATCAGTGATTAGAGAAGTAAACTCCCCATAGTTTAACATGGGGATTGAAGACCTGGCTCATTAATAATACTTAAGGGGAGTGATATTTACCTTGCGCTACGATGACTGTGGTGTTTTTATTCGCATAATCTTCTTGCCACAGGGCGTAGCAAAATTGGGTCGTTTGGCATCTCTCGGTGCGGTTCCCCTCCAAAAGTTCTCCAGCCACAAAGGGTTCCATCTCGCCATCGTCGTACGATGATTTGTCTGCGACAGAAAACTTGACGAAGGATTTCTTGGAATAGGCACACAGCGTTCCATGACCGAACACATAACCTGGAAGACAAGAGACGAACACGTCATTAGCGATATAACTCGCACAGCTTACAGTAGATAATTGCAGGTTGTGATCTACATCGTATTCTAAAACCACTTAGTTTGTTAGAACCTTATTTTTAAGAAATGGGTAGAAACATAATAAATCAAGATTCTTTATACGGCAGGGCTTATTCGTTAGTTAATTATAGGTACGGATTAGTTCCGATTATGGTGAAAATAAAGTGATCTCCCAGTCGTAAACAAAAATGGTGCCACCGTACTTTCTATCTAGTCTCGCTCAAGCCAGTCAAAAAAATATGCTTTAGATAAGTACTCCTAAGTGGATTAATTTTTGTTAAAATAGCCGCGATGAAACACAAAGACAACACGAAAAACGAAAGAAATAAACATCGTTGTCTAAAAACAATCAGTTTATATCGACAAAATTGCAAATCAACTGAAGTTGTCAAAAAAATATTCTCTGCTAGGTTACGCTACTTCTCGTTTAAAAGCAGTTCCGATTCTTGAATTTTCAGTTGCATGGATGTATGTTTTAAGTTGTTCATTTATATATTTATTTTAAAATAAACCTTCATTTTCGTGCAGTATCGAAATGAATTCAAATTCTTCATGACTTCTGAATAGTGGATGGTCAGTAGGTTATTTTTCTTAACGTGTAGTAATGTCATACATAAAGAGGCAATTTTAGCCGTTTTCACATGGCGTGCCCTACGGTCGATTACAAAAATGCCGCTACCATATATATATATATATATATATATAAATAATGTAACTGAAGTAGTTACAAGAGTTCTTTATGAAATAACCAAGATGGATACAGATCACAAAAGTACTTTATTGACAACCTATCTACTTGCTAGCTACATTGCAACTGCGAGAACACCACCAATCGGCAAACATGACGCCCTCTATCGTATATTTGAAAATGCACTTGCTGTGCTGCCAACAATTATACAACAATATATAAATATATATATATATATACACACATACACACACGCGCGCGAAAGATAGAAGAAGCAAACATTGCTCGCTAAACAATCAAGCAATCGATAAAATTGCAAATCAACAAAGATTTCATCGGAAAACTCTGTAAAGCAGAGAAGTTACTTCTCAAAATTGACTGGTTAGTTCCGATTTGCAAATTTTGAATAATTTATTTATTTATTTATATTATTAGCAAACCTCCTTTTCAGTACAGATGTGAATTCTTATGTGAATTCTTCAGTATGTGGTTCATGGGTTATGTTTACGGACGGGTAATTAAAATCTAGTTCAGCGATCTTGAACCTTTTTGAGCCGCGGTCCCCCCCCCCCTCCCCCCGAGGACAATATTTATAACTCGAGTCCTCCTTTGTATAATAAAGTGAAGATAGCCTTAAATTTTTAGATTAAATATTTTGTGGAATATAAAATATAAAAATTGTTGTTTATAAGTAAATAAAAATAAATGTTTTTTTTTAATATGACAATAGTTTTTTAATTTCAATATAAAATATTTTTGTCGTTTTCTCGTCTTTTCTTTTTTATATATACCTAAACTAGCTGAAAACCCGTACTTCGCTACGGAGTATATTCAAATTAAATACAACGGTCAATGTATGCAATTAATGCCAAAAAAATATTTATAAAGAAATCGCAACGCATGTTTTTATAGACAAAATAATGAAGAAGGAAATATTCAAATTAAATCTAATAGAACATACTAAAGAATATAGTACAGTTAATATAGTGCAGTTTGAGGAACATTTCTTTTACTGTATGTTAATATATTTTTGGATAATGTCTAATCGTCTGCCGCATTAGAAAGAAAAAAAAATTTGCTTTTGTCAATTTATTTCGTTGTTAT